>JANAVB010010796.1:345340-922840 GCA_029216955.1 Iris pallida | reverse complement strand
TAGTGGCTGGAGCAATCCACCGGGTCTCTGCCTCCCGGCTTTCACCTGCTGGCACACCAAGCATCTAGAAATGAACTGAGCCACATCGCGTTTCATGCCATACCACCAAACATGCTGTCTCAAGTCTCTATACATCTTGTTGGCTCCAGGATGCATAGAGTACTGAGAATGATGTGCCTCCTGAAGAACCTCCTCTCGAAGTCCTCCGCTTGGCACGCACAATCTGGTACCATGTCTCAACGACCCATCTCCCGCTATAGAGAACTCATCCAACAGTCCTGTCCGAACCTGCTCCCTGATGACCCTTAGAGCCTCATCTTCAAACTGAGCTGCTCTGACTCTGTCCATCAGCTCTGACTACACCTGAAGACCGCACATCTGCTCCTCGAACCCAGGAACTATCACCTCTATGCCCAAGCTCTCCAGATCTGCCAGAAGGTGACGATCCATTATCAAACACATGGCTACGGGATACCTGCTTAAAGCATCCGCAACCACGTTGGCCTTCCCCGGATGGTACTGTAAGGATATATCAAAATCCTTCATCAGTTCGAGCCACCGCCTCTGTCGCATGTTTAACTCCTTCTGAGTGAATACGTACTTCAAACTCTTGTGATCTGTATAGATCTCAACTCGCTTTCCGTACAAGTAGTGTTTCCACAGCTTCAAAGCAAAGATGACCGCTGCCAGCTCCAGATCGTGGATAGGGTAGTTCCTCTCATGAGGACGTAACTGCCTAGATGCATAGGCAATCACCTTCCCGTGCTGCTGAAGCACACAACCCAAACCCGGTCCTAAAGCGTTGTAATATTCCTGTTTTGAAATACGTATATGACCGTATTATTGTTTTTGGAGGATTTTAATTTTTGGGGTATTCTTGAAATTTTTATTATTTTCTTGGAGGTAATTTTATCCTCATTATTATTATTAATAATTTTCTTGTTCCTAAACTACCCTTCCAAATATCTACCTAACCCCTCTCTCTTTCTCTCTCTCTCCCTCACTCTCACCCTCCCCTACCTAACTCCCCTCTCTCCCTCACCCTCTCTGGAGAACCGGCCAACCCCTCCCCCCAAAATTTCCCTTCCTCTCTCTCTCTCCCGATCTCCCACTCTTCTCCCCGACCTCCGGCCGTCGCGAGCGCCACCACCATCTTCCCCCACCACCATCATCGTCGCCATCTGCTCCCACCGTCTCTACCACCACTTCTGCGACTACCACCACCGCCATGGCCTTCGGCCACCTCCCTCTCGGCTGGCGCCACCGCCCCGACCATCATCATCGTCGTCTCTCTCTCACCACCATCTCCTCCGCGGCCCCCAGCCCCTTCCGTCGACGTCGCTGTCGCCGTCTCCATTACCTCCACCACCACCTCAGTCGACGCCAGCGCTGCCATCTCTCCCGCCCCTTGGCGCAGCTGCTGCCGCCGTCGTCCTTTCACCACCGCGGGGTCGACCCGACCTGGCCGAGTACCCCTCCGGTGAGTTCCTCCGCCTCCTCCTCTCTCTGTCCTCCCTCCGCCGGATCCCCGACCTCGCCTGGCCGGGCTTCCCCGGCGTCCACCGCCTGTTCCTCCGCCTCCCCTCTCCTTCTTGGGCTGTGAGCTCCTCGGGGAGCGAGCCCTTCGATCGGCGTGCCTCGGGCAGCGTGCTGCCTCGAGCAGTGCGCTGCCTCGTGCAGCGCACCCTCGGTTGGTGCGCTTCCTCGTGTTTTTGGGTCGTGTGCACCACGGTGTACGTGTCGTCTCGTTTTGCGTGTACCTCGGTCTACGTGTTGCCTTGGACAGCGGGATGCCTCGAGCCCCGCGCTGCCTCGTGCAGCGTGCCATCTTGATTTGAGCGTTGTCTCGATTTTCGTACCCCGGCCTTTGTGCCATCTCAATTTGCGTGTACGTACGGATTTGCGTGCCGTCTTGGTTTGTGTATTGTTTTGGACTTCGTACCGCATTGATTTGCGTGCATAAGTCGACTTGTATGCCGCATTGATTTGCGTACTTCCTTGAGCCTCGCTCCGTCTCGATTCGCGTGCTCGCCTCGATTTGTGTGATGCATGATTCGTGGACCATTCAGATATTCATGATTTTCTCGATCTACGTGCACGTCTCGGTTTACGTGCACGTATTTTTCGTTCATCTCGATATTCGTGCCATCTCGATTCTCGTGCACGTCTTGATATACGTACACGTCTCGGTTTACGTGTCCGTATAGATCTACGTACCTCGGTTTCCGTGCCAGTTCCCTGTACTGCTTGCGAAACCCACACGGTATAGCCTTCTGCCATCCCTTGTGATTATTCTATTATTTTATTGTTTGGTGCTAATGATTGTTTATTGCGTGTTCTGAGGATCTCGATTGGCGTGCTAGCGTGGATAGCGACTACCGAAGACTTGCTTACCTAGCCGAGCCCTCTAGGCAAGTATCCCTTGCTCATCGACGGCTCTTGCCCTCTCTCCTGGCTTTTATTCATTTAATTAATCGTACTTGTAAATTTTATTACCATGATTAGTGTAGCCTAGTAGTAGATCTGCCATGATGATAACTTAGGATAGCTTGGTCCGATACCGGGATAGACCGTATCGGGCAACTTGGATGGGTCATCCACACCTCCGAGGACACGAGCACGACTCACATGTATGGATTGTCCCTGTATGCCCCGTGTCCGACTCGCGGTCGGGTAACGGCTTGGCGAACTATTCTTGTGGCTGTGATTGCGCTTGGGTTAGAATTATGAGCATGTGCTGTGATGCGCCCTGTGAGGCAGTTATTTTATTATTATGTATGTTGGCTTGGCGCCCAGTACGCATTGTAGCGCTGCTGGAGGCTGGGACTTAGTGGTCTCGGGTTCGATTGATTTTCCAGTACGCATCGTAGTGCTGCCGGAGGCCGAGACTTAGTGTTCTCGGCTATCGACTTGTTCTCAGTACACATCATAGTGCTGCTGGTAGCTGAGACTTAGTGTTCTCAGCCTGCGATTCTGCGATTCTGCGACGGGTTGCGCCAAGTGGTTTTAGCCCCGATTCGCTGGGAGCTCCTGTCCAGAATACAGAGGAGACTCTGTCGGATTTTTCCAGAATTCCCGATCGGGAATTTGGTTCGAAGGATTGGGCAGAACCCTTCCTTTGGTTTGCTGGAATGGGCTCGTACATGTCTTGGTATAGTATACCTGATCCCATTGCCTGCCAGGTAGACTCCCGACTAGATTAGTCGCCTAGCGTCTTGACATGTCTTGTCCGTCGGATAGCGTAAGGAGAACGGTTCCACTCGGGAGACGGTCTGCAACCCTGGTCCTTGTTTGGTTTAAGGGTTGTGGATTTGCTCCAGAGCGGTCCATGTAATCCTTGCCACTTTCGGCGGCATTTATTACCGGACTCTTGTCCCCTGACCCTTCATCCTAGGGGTTGTCCTAGTCTGTCAGATAGAGCTGACAGTTGTCCTATGTATTGGGAGATGTGACTTGTGGATATGACTGAGGATTGAGTATTATGGAGAGTACGATCTTGGGATATTGACTTGGTGGATCTATGTGGATTCTTGGATTTTGGTGATTTCGAATATTTCGTAGAACGAGGAGAATATCGAGGGTATTATTATATAATTTTTACTCGACTTCCCAAATGCCCAAAACCTGGTACCTTTGTGTATTCCGGTGGTTGAGGAACCTGGTTTGATTGCTGTGTCTTTGGTAGTTGAGGGGCTTGTTTTCTAGTGGCTTGTGATCATTGACTTGGGGGATTCTTGTGAGTCAGAGGGCCTAACATTGTTAGGGGAATGAGCTTGGTATTTGGTGGTTGTCTTTATTGACGTGATATTCACTCCATCATGGATAGGAGACTCTTGCTAGATTGATCTGGTGGATGGACCGACTTGATGATTTGAGCTGTAGGTTCCCATGTGTACTTGACAGGCTATTATAGTGGAGATTTTGATCTTGTACCCGACTTGATATCCATGTCACGATTTGGGCATGTGACTTCTTGTGACTGATAGGTTTGACCTTGTTCCTGGTATTACACGATGACCTGGACCTGTCTTGATTCCTGATAGTGGCCCATCGAGGCGCACTCCTGACTAGCACTCTGGACATGACGAGTAAACCTGACATGTATATCTTGATTCCTGATAGTGGCCTGTGGTGGCGCACTCCTGACTAGTACTCTTGACATGACATGTTTACTCTTGACCGCTGTTGCGACAGCCAGTCCTGACTTGCTTAGCATGATCCCGTCTTGACACCGTGGTTGATTTCTCTTGATTGTGCTTGTATAAGCCACCAGTCCACTCTTGTCTTGCATCATGTCTAGGACATGGATCCCTGAGTACCACGGTCAGGGATCCATAATGAAACTGACTAGGCTAATAACTAGATTAATCATGTAGTTCATGGGGACTTCCCAGTGACCTGTTGCTTGTCTGGCCCCGGCCCTATGTATCTATATATATACTAGGGATTTGTTGCTATCCGTCGAGATGAGCGCATTCCCAGCCCTCCGTCGAGTGTGGCACTTCTTTAGGGCACATGTATCTTACTGCAGTGTGCCTGCTATATCTATCTTTTTCTTTTGCTGGGGCCATTCGGGTAGTAGCAAGCAGGAGCTGGACTTTGAAGTCTCATTGCATCTTGTTAGTAATTAGGCCTGTGATAACCCTAGTTAGCTAATAATAGCAAGCCGTAGGCATTGTGTGGCCCCTTGTTCTTCTGTGTTGTTTGGCTTGTTGTCTGCTAGCCAGCTGATATTGATTTCCAGCTGGCTGTGCAGGTGTTAGTGGATGCTAGGGAGATTGTGATTGTGTTAGCTTCACTATACTTGTGGATTGTTATCGTGCGTTGGTACCGCACGATCCCTTACCCTTATTTACTGTTTTTAGATGTTATTCTTGTCATATTTTATCCTGCTGGTTTTCTTCGCCCGTCCTTGAGCCTTCCTTTCTGGTACTTGCTGCGGTTGGCCTGACCAACCCTGGATTGTTTCCAGATTGTCTGAGACCGACCCGGTGGATCTTCCAGACTTGACTTGGAGGGTGTGCTTCAGTTCCAGACATGCTAGGAACTGTGGGAAGGTATACTTGTCTACATTATTATTCTGTACTGTAGATTCCAAATTTTTATATGAGTATTTCCTATTTTTTATATGATTATCTCTCTTGATGTCATTTTATTGTGGCTTGCCTGTGGACATGAGATCGAATTTAGGCCATAGATTGATTGCATGCTAGGATACCCAGCAAGACTTGACAGCCGTCATCGCCGTATAGCGTATTCGTACCTTATACGGTGTAGCTGGCCTACGTCCGTCCCCGTATTTCGGTACTGGGGCGTGACATGGTTTTAGTGGTGGCCCATACAGGTCTCGTTTTGAGATTTTGTTGGGTATCACATGATTATTGATCTCAGTCCACTATTCCTTGGTATTCCCACTTGTTATACTTGTCCTTCGCTCCCTTGAACCTGTGAACTGGTCCTCATCTCTACTTGGACCTATCTTGCTTGGCCATGTCTTATTCGTGTTATCTACCTCTGATCCTTGTTTGATAGATATGATGCTATAGTTGGTCATGTCGATCACCTTATTTGATGAGATGTTATCTTATTCCCATTATTTGGGTTACATGATTATTTATCTTGGGTTCTGTACTCTCTACCGGTGTTTCGCCTTGGTTGATTTCTTGTTATTCCTTTCGTGCGTTGACTTCGTGTTGATTTAGTATCATTATCGCCCTCTTCGAGCGTCGGCTTGATTATCGTGGAATGAAGATTTCATCAGGACTCTAAGATTGGATATTTTAACATTTGTTGAGTATCCAATGGATTTTTCTTGTATCATTTCAGCTTCTTTGATTCTGGACAGTTCCACAATCATGATTATTTCTTTTAGATATTATTATTTTGATTATGGATGTATTTTCTATATATCATATTTTGACTTGGATTTTTGGTTTTGATGTATTTCCTAGGAAATCATCTGGGTTATTGAATGTGTTTTGGATGCATATTGTGATTTGATGTGTACTATGAGTTTTGATTATTTTTGTAGAACTATCATGTTAAATATTTTATGATTTTAGTGACTTGGACATTTGAGTTGTAGATTTCATTTATTTTGGGTATTTGTCAAGAGTGACTGGATGACCCTAGTATACATTGACGGCGAGGTAACGAAAGTTGCAGCCGCTCGATTATAGTGCTCTGATGCATCTTTTACAGCCATTCCGGATGGCGTGGCAAGGATGATCATGACACACTTTTTCGGATATTCGGAAACTACGGTCGTCGGTTTGAGACAAATATTCTTTATTATGATTTTGTTGATTTTTCGTGCAGTTGGGATTTTACGTTTTCTGACATTGTTTTCGACATTCTATACTTGTTTTGATTTATGGGGATTATTTCGTGTATGCGAGGCTTTGATTTTCGAGATTATTTCGATGTTTTGGATTTACCTTGTGAGTTGATTTATTTAGCTAGACCTTGTCCCCTCTGATGTTTTCATATTGAATTTTGTTCGTTTCTTATTGTATTACTTGATTTCTGTAAGGTGGGTAGAGTTTTCATGGCATATATATATGTACTAGTTTTGAAAACCCTATTTTGATAAATTTAAAATTTCGAGGACAAAATTTTTGTAAGGTGGGTAGGATGTAATATTCCTGTTTTGAAATACGTATATGACCGTATTATTGTTTTTGGAGGATTTTAATTTTTGGGGTATTCTTAAAATTTTTATTATTTTCTTGGAGGTAATTTTATCCTCATTATTATTATTATTAATAATTTTCTTGTTCCTAAACTACCCTCCCAAATATCTACCTAACCCCTCTCTCTTTCTCTCTCTCTCCCTCACTCTCACCCTCCCCTACCTAACTCCCCTCTCTCCCTCACCCTCTCTGGAGAACCGGCCAACCCCTCCCCCCAAAATTTCCCTTCCTCTCTCTCTCTCTTCCGATCTCCCACTCTTCTCCCCGACCTCCGGCCATCGCGAGCGCCACCACCATCTTCCTCCACCACCATCATCGTCGCCATCTGCTCCCACCGTCTCCACCACCACTTCCGCAACTACCACCACCGCCATGGCCTCCGGCCACCTCCCTCTCGGCTGGCGCCACCGCCCCGACCATCATCATCGTCGTCTCTCTCTCACCACCATCTCCTCCGCGGCCCCCAGCCTCTTCCGTCGACGTCGCTGTCGCCGTCTCTATCACCTCCGCCACCACCTCCGTCGACGCCAGCGCTGCCATCTCCCCCGCCCCTTGGCGCAGCTGCTGCCGCCGTCGTCCTTTCACCACCGCGGGGCCGACCCGACCTGGCCGAGTACCCCTCCGGTGAGTTCCTCCGCCTCCTCCTCTCTCTGTCCTCCCTCCGCCGGATCCCCGACCTCGCCTGGCCGGGCTTCCCCGGCGCCACCGCCTGTTCCTCCGCCTCCCCTCTCCTCCTTGGGCTGTGAGCTCCTCGGGAAGCGAGCCCTTCGATCGGCGTGCCTCGGGCAGCATGCTGCCTCGAGCAGTGCGCTGCCTCGTGCAGCGCACCCTCGGTTGGTGCGCTTCCTCGTGTTTTTGGGTCGTGTGCACCTCGGTGTACGTGTCATCTTGTTTTGCGTGTACCTCGGTCTACGTGTTGCCTTGGGCAGCGGGACGCCTCGAGCCCCGCGCTGCCTCGGGCACCGTGCCATCTTGATTTGAGCATTGTCTCGATTTTCATGCCCCGGCCTTTGTGCCATCTCAATTTGCGTGTACGTACGGATTTGTGTGCCGCCTTGGTTTGTGTATTGTTTTGGACTTCGTACCGTATCGATTTGCGTGCATACGTCGACTTGTATGCCGCATTGATTTGCGTGCTTCCTTGAGCCTCGCTCCGTCTCGATTTGCGTGCTCGCCTCGATTTGCATGACGCATGATTCGTGGACCATTCAGATATTCGTGATTTTCTCGATCTACGTGCACGTCTCGATTTACGTACACGTATTTTCCGTTCATCTCGATATTCGTGCCATCTCGATTCTCGTATGCGTCTCGATATACGTACACGTCTCGGTTTACGTGTCCGTATCGATCCGCGTACCTCGGTTTCCGTGCCAGTTCCCTGTACTGCTTGCGAAACCCACACGGTATAGCCTTCTGCCATCCCTTGTGATTATTCTATTATTTTATTGTTTGGTGCTAATGATTGTTTATTGTGTGTTCTGAGGATCTCGATTGGCGGGCTAGCGTGGATAGCGACTACCGAAGACTTGCTTACCTAGCCGAGCCCTCTAGGCAAGTATCTCTTGCTCATCGACGGCTCTTGCCCTCTCTCCTGGCTTTTATTCATTTAATTAATCGTACTTGTAACTTTTATTACCATGATTAGTGTAGCCTAGTAGTAGATCTGCCATGATGATAACTTAGGATAGCTTGGTCCGATACCGGGATAGACCGTATCGGGCAACTTGGATGGGTCATCCACACCTCCAAGGACACGAGCACGACTCACATGTATGGATTGTCCCTGTATGCCCCGTGTCCGACTCGCGGTCGGGTAACGGCTTGGCGAACTATTCTTGTGGCTGTGATTGCGCTTGGATTAGAATTATGAGCATGTGCTGTGATGCGCCCTGCGAGGCAATTATTTTATTATTATGCATGTTGGCTTGGCACCCAGTACGCATTGTAGCGCTGCTGGAGGCCGGGACTTAGTGGTCTCGGGTTCGATTGATTTTCCAGTACGCATCGTAGTGCTGCTGGAGGCCGAGACTTAGTGTTCTCGGCTATCGACTTGTTCCCAGTACGCATCATAGTGCTGCTGGTAGATGAGACTTAGTGTTCTCAGCCTGCGATTCTGCGATTCTGTGGCGGGTTGCGCCGAGTGGTTTTAGCCCCGATTCGCTGGGAGCTCCTGTCCAGAATACAGAGGAGACTCTGCCGAATTTTTCCAGAATTCCCGATCGGGAATTTGGTTCGAAGGATTGGGCAGAACCCTTCCTTTGGTTTGCTGGACTGGGCTCGTACATGTCTTGGTATAGTATACCTGATCCCATTGCCTGCCAGGTAGACTCCCGACTAGATTAGTCGCCTAGCGTCTTGACATGTCTTGTCCGTCGGATAGCGTAAGGAGAACGGTTCCACTCGGGAGACGGTCTGCAACCCTGGTCCTTGTTTGGTTTAAGGGTTGTGGATTTGCTCCAGAGCGGTCCATGTAATCCTTGCCACTTCCGGCGGCATTTATTACCGGACTCTTGTCCCCTGACCCTTTATCCTAGGGGTTGTCCTAGTCTGTCAGATAGAGCTGACAGTTGTCCTATGTATTGGGAGATGTAACTTGTGGATATGACTGAGGATTGAGTATTATGGAGAGTACGATCTTGGGATATTGACTTGGTGGATCTATGTGGATTCTTGGATTTTGGTGATTTCGAATATTTCGTGGAACGAGGAGAATATCGAGGGTATTATTATATGATTTTTACTCGACTTTCCAAATGCCCAAAACCTGGTACCTTTGTGTATTCCGGTGGTTGAGGAACCTGGTTTGATTGCTGTGTCTTTGGTAGTTGAGGGGCTTCTTTTCTAGTGGCTTGTGATCATTGACTTGGGGGATTCTTGTGAGTCAGAGGGCCTAGCATTGTTAGGGGAATGAGCTTGGTATTTGGTGGTTGTCTTTATTGACGTGATATTCACTCCATCATGGATGGGAGACTCTTGCTAGATTGATCTGGTGGATGGACCGACTTGATGATTTGAGCTGTAGGTTCCCATGTATACTTGACAGGCTATTATAGTAGAGATTTTGATCTTGTACCCGACTTGATATCCATGTCACGATTTGGGCATGTGACTTCTTGTGACTGATAGGTTTGACTTTGTTCCTGGTATTACACGATGACCTGGACCTGTCTTGATTCCTGATAGTGGCCCGTCGAGGCGCACTCCTGACTAGCACTCTGGACATGACGAGTAAACCTGACATGTATATCTTGATTCCTGATAGTGGCCCATGGTGGCGCACTCCTGACTAGTACTCTTGACATGACATGTTTACTCTTGACCGCTGTTGCGACAGCCAGTCCTGACTTGCTTAGCATGACCCCGTCTTAACACCGTGGTTGATTTCTCTTGATTGTGCTTGTATAAGCCACCAGTCCAGTCTTGTCTTGCATCATGTCTAGGACATGGATCCCTGAGTACCACGGTCAGGGATCCATAATGAAACTGACTAGGCTAATAACTAGATTAATCATGTAGTTCATGGGGACTTTCCAGTGACCTGTTGCTTGTCTGGCCCCGGCCCTATGTATCTATATATATATACTAGGGATTTGTTGCTATCCGTCGAGATGAGCGCATTCCCAGCCCTCCGTCGAGTGTGGCACTTCTTTAGGGCACATGTATCTTACTGCAGTGTGCCTGCTATATCTATCTTTTTCTTTTGCTGGGGCCATTCGGGTAGTAGCAAGCAGGAGCTGGACTTTGAAGTCTCATTACATTTTGTTAGTAATTAGGCCTGTGATAACCCTAGTTAGCTAATAATAGCAAGCCGTAGGCATTGTGTGGCCGCTTGTTCTTCTGTGTTGTTTGGCTTGTTGCCTGCTAGCCAGCTGATATTGATTTCCAGCTAGCAGTGCAGGTGTTAGTGGATGCTAGGGAGATTGTGATTGTGTTTGCTTTACTATACTTGTGGATTGTTATCGTGCGTTGGTACCGCACGATCCCTTACCCTTATTTACTGTTTTTAGATGTTATTCTTGTTATATTTTATCCTGCTGGTTTTCTTCGCCCGTCCTTGAGCCTTCCTTTCTGGTACTTGCTGCGGTTGGCCTGACCAATCCTGGATTGTTCCCAGATTGTCTGAGACCGACCCGGTGGATCTTCCAGACTTGACTTGGAGGGTGTGCTTCAGTTCCAGACATGCTAGGAACTGTGGGAAGGTATACTTGTCTACATTATTATTCTGTACTGTAGATTCCTGATTTTCATATGAGTATTTCCTGTTTTTCATATGATTATCTCTCTTGATGTCGTTTTATTGTGGCTTGCCTGTGGACATGAGATCGGATTTAGGCCATAGATTGATTGCATGCTAGGATACCCAGCAAGACTTGACAGCCGTCATCGCCGTATAGCGTATTCGTAGCTTATACGGTGTAGCTGGCCTACGTCCGTCCTCGTATTTCGGTACTGGGGCGTGACAAGCGTCATTGTAGATCGTATAACCACCAGATCCAGATGCAGCGTCAAGATAGGAGTTGTAGTCAACCTCTTCTTCAGCTCCTCAAAGGCGGCCTGGCACTCCTCGGACCAAACAAACTTCTTGTCTTTCCTGGTAAGTCGGTTCATCGGCTGGGCAATCCTGGAAAAGTCCTGCACGAACTTCCGGTAATAATCTGCCCGACCCAGTGTAATGTCCCAAATTTGTGATACGTATTTAGTGTACGTATACGTGTTTTGGACCCATATTTTATTTATTCATGGTTAGTTATCTTGGTTTATTTTGCATTGGCTTGGTTTTATTGGCATTGATAGTTTAATTGGTTTTAATGGATTATTGGTTTATTTGGGCTTGGTTTATTCCTTGGTTGGTTCGGCTTGGCTTGGTTTTGTCTTGGTTCATTGTGAACCATAGGGGTGAACCCCCTACCTACCACCACCATCCCCCTTTATAACCCACCTAACTTTTCTCTCTCCTCCACTTTCTCATTAACTCTTCTTCCTTCTCCATTAAACCCACCACCAACCAAGAACACCCCTTAGGCAAGTGCAACTTGCTTCCACAAGAGAATCCATTTTTATTGTTCCGTTAGCTCCTCCTCATGTTTCTAAGACACATTAGAACTTGTCATTTTCCATTTTGAGGCTTTAATTTTTGTAGATCTAGAAATTAGTTATTTTCGGATTTTGGTGGTTTTGATCTATCAAACTTCTTTGTTTTCAAGTTTTGATGGTTCCATATTGTAGAAAATTTTATTCTACCCAATTTTGACCTTTGAAAAGTTGGATTTGGACTTGTTTTGACCAAGTTATGGACTTTTGAAGCTTTGGGTTCAACCATGGAGTTCCTGCTGATTTGGAGAAGACAGTGAGCAGTGTACGCGAGCTTTTTAGCTTGCGCCACTGAGCTGCGCGCGCTCTTTAGCGCAGCGCAGTCCGATCCATACGCTGCCTTTTGGGAGCGTATGTCTTGCATACGCTCACTTGTGTGACAAGGAGTCGTATGGAGTCCATACGCTGCCTTTTGGAGCGTATGTCTTGCATACGCTCACTTGGGTGACAAGGAGTCATATGGAGTTCATACGCTGCCTTTTGGGAGCGTATGACTTGCATATGCTGACTTGGATAGCAAGAAGTCGTATAGAGTCCATACGCGGCCTTGATGAGGAGTCGTATGGACCTCATACGCTGCCTTTTGGAGGCGTATGACCTGAGCGTAGCCTGACCTGAGCGTAGCCTGACCTGAGCGTAGCCTGACCTGAGCGTAACCTGACTTGAGCGTATGACTTTTGCTCTGAGCATATGGCCTTTGGCTGACTTGGTCTTATGTCAGTGTGCCAGTTTGGTTTTATTTTCCTTAAGCTTGGCTCTTCTATAGCCCTGTATATTGATATTTTATTAGATATTTTACGTCCATTTTATATCCTTACGCCTTTTGTCCTGAACTTGATAATCACGAATTTAATAGATATGTTTGGAATTGATAATTGAGCATGACCTGATAAGTGGCCCGTCGTGGTGCACTCCTGACTAGTACACTTGATATGATAACCTGACCTGATAAATCTTGAATAGCTGTTGCGACGGCTACCTGACATGACATGACCTGTATAATTAATCCTGACACCGTAGGCGATTGTGCTTGTACAAATAATCCAGTCCTGTCTTGCATCATGTCTAGGAGGGGACTCCTGAGTACCACGGTAAGGAGTACCTACTAAAATGGACTAAGGCTAATAACTAGATTAATAGATTAGTCGTGACGAGATTTCACAGCTACAGGCAATCCCGTTACCTGGGCACGCCTTGGGATCTGTAGCCTGCCGTCGAGTAGGGCACATTTCCAGCACACTGTCATGTGTTGCACCCTTCAAGCTACCTAAGGGTATATTTGTTTCCTGGACGATGTACCCACCTGAATTCAACTCTAATCTTTTAACCCGGGTAACCTGGATGGTCTGCAGGGCTTGTGGCTGTGGAATAATCTCACTGCATCTTGTTAGTAATTAGGCTTGTGACAATCCTAGTTAGTTAAAGTATCAAGCCATAATTCTTGCTTGGCCGTGAAGTGATTGGATGGAGTCTAACCAGTCTAGTCTTACCCTGATCCTGTTCCAGATTATTGAATGACCAGAATGCTTGTATTTATTTTACCTATAAATGGTGAGAATTCCAAGTTCTGTTCAGACGAAGGGTTACAACCCCGGTCCTTGTTTGGTTTACGGGTTGTAACCTGGTTATCTGAATAGTTCCATGGTTATCTCGTCGTATATCATCCTGGTGTATTTTCTTTATTTCCAGTTCTTACTTTTATTTATATCTTGTGCTGATTGCTGGTTTTAGTTCTTAAGTGAAGCTTCCTTTGTGGCACTTGTTCTTTTTGGGGTCTGACCCAGCTGGTTTTGTATGGCTAGATACCGGAGCAGCACCAAAGGATCTCCCTGTTTTCCAGCCCGATGGTGGTCACCAGGCGTAACCAGGGCATCGAGTGGGTTTCTTTTGTTCTCCCACTGTAATACTGTAAATTATTCTTTTGAGGCGTTTAGCGGACGAGCAAGTGTTAGCTCGATTGTACTTACTTACTGTCTGTCTACGGGCTGTAACATGATTGACAAGCCCCGGGGGTTGATCATGTATGACTGAACTCTTGCTAGTCCTCACATTTTATAACGACTAGCTTCATGATCATTCCGAATATGTAATGTATGGGACGCCTTACTATTGTGTATTTGGTGGTCTGACATCTTGTAACTATTATTAGTTGGCTGAGATTGAGACAATAGGCTATTTTATGACCTTAAGAGACTGATGGATTGTAGTAAAACCCTCACATATCTAGACAGCCGTGACCGTATAGCGGTGTGGATTCCATTCCATTATACGTAGCTGGCTATGTCTGCTCCCGCTCTCCAGTATTCTGGTTCTGGGGCGTGACACCCAGAAAACTCTGAACCTCTGCTACTGAACTCGGCGTAGACCAGGACTCCACTGCAAAAATCTTCTTCGGATCCACTGAAATCCCGTCGCCAGAGACAACATGGCCTAGGAACTCCACGCGATCCAAGAAGAACTCGCACTTTGACAGCTTCCTATACAGCTGCTCCCTCCTGAGAGTGTCCAGCACAATCCTCAGGTGCTCCTCGTGCTCCTCTGGCATCTTCGAATAGATGAGAATGTCATCGATGAAGACCACCACGAACTTGTCAAGGTACTGATGGAATACCTTGTTCATCAAGTTCATAAATACCACCGGGGCGTTGGTCAACCCAAATGGCATGACGGTAGACTCATACTGGCCATAACGAGTCCGAAATGCAGTCTTCGAAATGTCATCCCGCTTCACCTTCAGCTGATGGTACCCGGGACGCAAGTTGATCTTCGAGAATACCCTCGCGCCGCTCAACTGGTCGAACAAGTCATCAATCCTTAGCAAAGGATACTTGTTCTTGATAGTAAGGTTGTTGAGCGCCCTGTAATCGATGCACATACGTATCGTACCATCCTTCTTCGGGACGAAAAAAAACTGGTGCGCCCCAAGGTGAAGAACTCGATCGGATAAAGCCCTTGTCCTGCAGCTCGTCGACCTGTTTCTTCAGCTCCGCTAACTCACTGTTGTTGATTCTATAGACGTACTGTGAGATAGGCTCAGCGCCCGGCACTAAGTCTATAGAGAACTCAACATCACGATCTGGCGGTATCCCAGGCAACTCCTCGAGAAAGACATCCAAGAACTCAGCAATAAGTGGATGTGGCAACACCGGCCCTGCCAACAAAGCTCCGCAGAATCCATCTCCTGGATCCGCTGTACCTCGGGCGAACTCAAACTCTGGCTCTCCCGGCAGCCTAAACAGAATCCTACCTCCTCTACAGTCTATGCTAGCATGGTGCATGCTCAACTAGTCCATACCGAGTACCACATCGTAACTCGAAAGTGGCATTACGAGCAAATACGCACTCAGCTTCCGGCCTCTCAAAGAAACTCTCCGTCCCTTACAAACATTATTAACCAGGATGATGCCATTCCCAGTCATAATCTTGTAAGTCCTACCAAGATACTCAGCAATGATATTGTGCCTAAGAGCAAAAGAAACAGACACAAAACTGTGCGTAGTCCCAGAATCAAACAAGGCTAAAGCAGGAAAAGAATCGAGCAGAACAGAACCTGCGATAACATCTGCTATAGGCTCCATCTCCTCGGCTGCAAGGGCAAAAGCTCTACCCTAAACACCCTTCTGCTGGTGGTGCTGGACAAACTGCTGCTGCTGGGTCGGAAGTGGACCCCGCTGCTGAACTACAGGCACTCTAGCTGGTGCCCTCGGAACAGGTGCCCTCTGAGCTGCTCCAGCAATACGGGGATTCTTAAGACACTCCCGTATCTGATGCCCAGCACCGCAAAAGAGGCACAAACCCAACCTCCTCCTGCAGAACCCAAAGAGGTGACCGAGCTTCTTGCAGTAGTGGCACGGAGGATCATCCTGCCCCTGACGCTGTTGAACCCTCTGGACAGGTGCCCTGGCCTGTACCTGCTGCTGATGATGCTGGAACGGCTGATGCTGAAGCTGAGGGCGCTTAGCAGCCCCCGTGCTGCTTCTGGCCCCTGAAAACAAATCACGATCCCTCTTGGGCTTCAAGCCCCAATCTCTCTCCACCTTCCGAGCCTCTGTATAGACCTCTGTATATGTCGCATAGAAGGAAGGGATCAGGATCTTGATATCCCATGTCAATCCCTTCCGAAAGTGCTCTGCTCGGATCACTGGGTCGCTCACCATGTACTCCGCGTATCGGCTCAGCCGGCCGAACTCCGCCGCATACTCCTCCACAGTCATACTGCTCTGCTGCAGGTTCTGAAACTGCCGTACTAGGCCGATCTTGTCTGTGGGGAAAAAGAACTTCTCTTTGAATAGGGCCCAAAACTCAGCCCAAGTGTGGCCCTCTCCTGCAAGAGCCGGCTCATTTCGGAACCATGTTCGGGCAACAACTAATAACTGTAAGCCAACCGCCTCGACCTTCAGGTCGTCTGCCAGGCGGGAGGCCCTCATCTGACGATCGATATTCTCGAGCCAGTCATCAGCATATACAATGCCCTCGGTCCCGCTGAAATCCCTCGGACCCATCTTCTTGAAAGTCTGGATGTCTTCGGGCTTCTGCTGCTGCGCCTTCCACTGTGGAGCCCCACGCTCCACCGTAGCCAGGGCCAACCTATGGGCATCCTCCATGCCCTGGCGCATTGCCTCAGTCTGTCTCATCTGTGCCTCGGGCTGGGCCCGCTGGGACTCCAGCACCTGCTGAAAGAATGCGAGCATCTGCCCCATGTCTGTAGGCAGAGGAGGCAACGGAGGAACAGCTCCCACCACCGGCGGAGGAGTCCCCTGCTGAGGAGGAGGAGGAACGCCCCCGACAGCTCCCGTCGTAGCCTCCGGCACTGCAGAAAGAGCACCCACAGTGGCCCCAGGGACAGTCATCGAGAGCGCTGGAGGAGTACCCCCAAGAGCCCCTACTGAAGTCCTAATGCAGGGGAAGTGACTGGAGCTTGTCCTCCAGAGGTAGCAGACCTCTCCGTATTCCCGTGCTCCTCACCGGAAGAATGAGTCATAACCATCCTGGAGACAGATTGAAAGGAAGATATCAATATGGCACAAGAAGGACTATATCAAAGGAGGACAGCGAGAATACATTAAATTAATATCAAAGACGGTAAGCAAGATAAGCAAGGAAAGATCCTACAATGATTAAGTACTCTTAGCCTACCACCTCTTATATGTAACACAGGCTCGTAGTCAATACTCTAAGACGAGTGCTGCTACGACATCGCACTAATTGCGACTTCAGGACCTGCATGGGCCACCAGTAAAAACGTGTCACGACACGCACCCGCTGCTAGGGGCACGTGTGCGTAACAACGCCCAGCCCTCACCGTAAAAACGGCATGGAACGCTGTAGGTTTACTACTCTAACAACAGTTTATATAATATCAAAACATGTCGAGAATATGGTCAACTCCGAACGGAGGACAAGCAATGATAATATATAAGTACTCAATCACAACTCTAAGATGATAAAGTAAATATTGAATGATAAAGACAACACGACAATAAAAATATAACATGTCAAGTCCAAACACAAAGAATATACAAGTCCAAGTCCAAAGTCTCTAATACTAAAAATAATAATAACAGTCCCAAGAGTAACTGGAGACAAGGTCCAGTACAAAACCTACTCTATCTACAGGATAGGTGATATCTCGCCCTGTGGTACTACACCCTGTTGATCTAGGGTATCTGTCTCTAAACCTACTACGTCCGGTGGATCGTAGTAAGTGCAGTAATAGTCCACCTCTGCATCTGTAAACATTGTCAACATATCCGGTCAGGATGGAACGAGTACATAAATCTCATAACAATCTCAAGATAGGATAAAAGCCATAAGACTGTAAATAGAGCATATACTATAAAATCATGGAGTGTACATGTATGTATCATGGCATGGTAAGCTGTAGAGCTAGAGCTAGAACAGGAAAGTAGAATTGATCATGGTATGTACACAAATCAGGGTAAGCCATCTATCCAATGTGTGTGAGTAGTAGTTTCAACTTGTGATCGGCTTGGGCACCTGTAAGTAACTGGCCTGGCTAGTCATAAGTGCGGTATATGACTAACATTGTTCGAGAATGCGGGATGGATTCACTACAAGAAATTGCATTTTTAGCAACATATTTTAGCGACATAGGGTCTTTTATGTCTCCAAAAGCTAATTTTTTACATGTTTTGGCGACATGAGTTATAATATGTCGCAGAAAACATATAAATTTCACTGGAGGGAAACGAAATAACAAACCTGCCAAAAATTATTGACATATCGCGACATCGACATGTCGCAAAAAGATGTTATATATTCTGCGACATGTGGTACATGTCTTCGAAAGATACTACATATTCTACGACATGTGGAACATGTTGTAGAAAGACCACTATGTGTTTGGCGACATAACTAGTCCTATCGCAAAAGGACACTAAATATATTTATAATTTTTTTTATTGAATAATGACCTAAATTATATGAAATAAAACCTAAACAAAATTAATCCCCCAACTACAGTGTTGGCGCCGGCTCTTCGTCTCTTCTCTGGCGCATTTTTTTTTTCTCCCTAAAAGCTGAAGGTATGACCGATTCCCTTTTGTTTCCTATTTGGTTTACAAATCAAAAGAGATTTCCTTTTTGGCTACCACCACCGTACCTCCTAGCACCGGTGGAGAGAAAATCGACACCACCACACCTCCACCACCGGAAGGTGCTTCCACCACCATAATATCGATTTTTTTGGAGGTTCCTTTTCCGTGTTTTTTTGATTTTAGGGTTTTATTGATTTCTTATTTGAGTGTTTTGCTGATTTTAGGGTTTAGATTTACCAATCCACCATGTTGTTTTCCATCGACAATTGCTTTAGGTTTTATTAATTTATGGTTTTTTTATAGAGATATGGATAGCATTAAAACTATCCCTCTGCTCAATTAGAGATGTAGTGTCGTTCAAAAGTTCTAGGAATTGATTGAGAATTTCTACTTGCATTAACTTTCTTATATGTATTGGTATACTACTGCCCGTTTTCTTTGACTACAGAGAGTAGATTGTTGTGGATCAGGTTCTGGGAGAGGTGTTTTAATTTTTTTCCCATCTGTTTAACTCTGATATGGATGTGATATGCAACATTGACAAACAATAATTTTGGTTAACCTATTATATTTTTGGACAGTTGTAATAAATAGACCGTTGTAACTATACACTTGTCACAATTTTGAACAAGAAAAATACTAAAATGCAACATTCTAAATCCAATTTTTTTCTCAGTGTTTTGGTAGATAAACACCTTAATTTGATAGGTAGGATCAACAATTTTGCATCAAAAACAACAATCAGGATGCCTTACCACGGTTATGTTAAAACTTTGCTCGAAATATCACTTATAAATCCATGTTCTCTGGATGCAGTGTAAAAGCCACCATTGAGCGCTACAAGAAATCATGCATTGATTCATCCAACACTGCAATTGTCACCGAAGCTAATTCACAGGTACTGTTTTTTCCTAGCTACTTTGAAACAGCGGCACTTGTGCATCGAACATTAACTAGACCCACGGACAAGTGAACAACAATCCTACTACAAACCTTCTTGATGGATCCTTACAAGTATCTAGTTCTGGATAGTTATTATTTTGACACAGTCTCTGAACTTGCTCTAATTGGTATTATTATACTAAGAAGTTTTAATATTTTTATCACTTTCTTGCTCTCCTATAACACTGCTATATTGAACATGCATGCAGAAATGAGTATGCTTGATTCATCTCATATAAGCTTTTAAGTCCTCGCATAATTTAATGATTGAACATTCATATTATGAGGTATCTTTAATTCAGAATAACTATACTTTCACTTCACTCTTGTTGTTTTTCTAAATATACCAATTTAGTGAAAAACTATAGAATGTTAAAGAATGCTTGATATCCGAAATGAAAGGGACAGGAGTTCAAATCTACTAGCAAAAACTGGAATTATCATAACATAGACAGTATTCAGTTTTAAGGTTATTTTAATTATTAGAAAAGTTCTTTTACGGGTTTATTTCGATTTTGATTTTTCATATAAATTAATAGGAACTACTTTGATCAAACAATCTTATACCATTTTACTCTTCACCCTGTTTACTCCTTTTGTGATAACACAAATATAAGCACAAGCAATCACATAACACAGACCCACATGTGAACTCATTTTCTGATACCCCTTCACCCTATTTTGCTCCTTTTCTAAAACAGCACTGTTTACTCCTCCACCCTGTTTGCTTCATATTTGCAAGTATACAGACTTGCTTTTGTAGGCTAAGGTAATTAAACCATTGTCTGTGTTATAAGAAAAGGAGTTAGTTTTCCAAGCATATTTATTCTTAGAGCGAACAACTCGTGTGCACGAAGTAGTTAGTTTCCTAAGCTAGATTTCAAATTAGAAGTAGAAGAACAGGCAGACAAGCCATTTCCAACTTCAAAGATGAGACTCTACAACGGTTTTATTCGTATAGGGAGGTAGACAAACTAAGCATGGGTTTAAAGTTCATATATGGCTGTCACTACTTGCGTTTTCTAGAGTTGGGGTTTCTTTTCTTGGCATTGCCCAAAACTATCACGCTTTTGGAAGCCTTGTTGAGCACATCGTATAGCCAAATGGCGCTTTTTGAGATGCAGTTGCTACTCGCTGATCCGATGCCCCCCGAAGTATGTTTAGCCGACGCGATTGCCGTATTGGTCTGATAGGATTTGTCAGCATCGGAGGCTCGATCCCTGGTCTTGGTTAACGCCTTTTTCCCTAGTAAGGCAGTTGCTTGTATTGCAGGAATGAAGCCGCCGCCTCTCTGTATGTATGATCAATTAAGTTTAGTAGGCATTCTGAAAGAGAACTTACATACTTCAGTACAAACATGCTTAAATAGGAAGAAAGAAGCAGTATGTTATATTATTTCTTTTTTGCCTATTTTTTAAAAGATGCCAAACCTTCTCAAATATTGGGACTTTTGTTTCAAGTATACAGACTTTTAAAAGATGCCAAACCTCCTCAAATAGAGTGAAACAATATCTGATACTCCTTCACCCTATTTTCTCCTTTTCCTGAACTTTTTTTCTGATACTCCTTCATATTTGCAAGTATACAGACTTACTTTTGTAGGCCAAGGTAATTAAACCATTGTCTTACTCTTCAATCTAGATACAGTTACCTTACTTTTCAATCCATATGCAATTTTCTTACTCTTCAAATGTGCTATTTTCTCATCCGATACTGTATGTAGCATAAGATATAGTGAAAAACTTCTTTGAGATATATACCTGTTATGATTAGTTTTTTTTTGTCTAGAGGACCTTGTTTTATTAACTTCAGGTCCTTTTGCTATTGTCTGTTGCTTGTCAGTGAATGTCTACATGTTTTGTTAAAGATTTACCAATTATGAACTTTCTGAACAATGTGGATTACTTCCCAGTTGCAAGTCTCTATCATTGTAATTCCAGAGTTGAAAAGTCATGGCAAAACTTGGAACCCTTGGATACAAGATGATTAATTATAGTTATTTTGAGTTTGAAATAGACTGGGATACATTGTACTGAAAAAAAAAATTACATGTCAAGAATGGTAAGAACTGCTGGCATCTGGATGTACTGAAAAACAAAAATATAGAACTTTTTTTCCCCTACAACTATCAAATACTTCACTAATATCGTCTCAATATGGATTAACAAAGAACAAATCATCCATTTAAAAATAGATTATGTGTGCAAATTTACTTTTGGCTACATCCGTTTTTAGTCTATAACTTCGTAGATAATTATTTTTTTAGCCACTTCAAACTATTCTTTTACATTCTCGTTTATGCTACAACCATTAAGGCCATAACTTCGTAGATAATTATTAACAATTATATTTTCTTGCAGAGATGGACACGAGTTGGATGACACTTTTTAGAAAAAGATTAAGTCAGCCGTATGTTGATGGGGTCAACTCTTTTGTCGAATATGCAATGAACAAAGTGGGAAAGAATGGTAGGATTCGATGTCCATGTAATGATTGCATGAACTTAGAGTGGCATACAGAAAAAGATGTGAAGAATCATTTAGTTCGACATAGAATGATGTTATCTTATACTAATTGGGTGTACCATGGAGAACTTGTTACCGAGAATCAAACTCAAGTATCAGACGATGAGGGTGATATTGAAATGTCAGATGAAGAAGACGATCAAGACGAATTTCCTGAATTACTACAAGACTATTGTCGGGGGGCTTACATGGGCCATGATTGGGAAGATGATACTGCTCAGAGGGAGGAGCTGCATAACATCGATAAAATATTGGAGGATGCACAACGTGAAGTGTACCCAGGGTGTAAGAAGTACTTTGTTGAAGTTGGTGATTACGCTGCTTCATGTGAAGGTAATCAGCAAGTGGAGCAATAAATCGTTCAACATGCTGATGGAAATATTATTTGACCTTCTACCCGAAGGAAATTTGCTTCCAAAGTCCATTTATGAAGCTAAGAAGTTCTTACGTGATCTGGGCTTGGGGTACGAGACAATTCATGCATGTCAACATGATTGTGCACTTTTTTGGAAGGAGAATGCAGCCTTAGAAAATTGCCCAGTCTGTGGAGAGTCTAGATACAAGATAAATAATGGTAATGGAAAAAAGATCCCACATAAGATCTTGCGGTACTTTCCATTGACACCAAGATTGCGTAGATTGTATATGTCGAGGAAGACAGCTACAGACATGAGATGGCATAGTGAGAAGCGCATGAATGATGGAGTATTAAGGCATCCAGCTGACAGTGCAGAGTGGAAGGAGTTTGATAGCAATTTTCCTCACTTTGCTCAGGAATCCCGAAATGTACGGCTAGGAATGGCCACTGACGGGTTTAACCCTTTCGGAAACATGAGTACATCTTACAGTTTGTGGCCTGTAATACTTATGCCCTATAACTTACCACCCTGGAAGTGCATGAAAGATCCATTTTTTATGATGTCTTTGCTTATTCCAGGTCCCCAAGCACCTGGGAGAGATATTGATGTTTACATGCGACCATTGATTGATGAGCTAAACAATTTGTGGGAAAATGGTGTACTCACTTATGATGCATCCAGGGAACAAACTTTTCGAATGCATGCAGCTATAATGTGGACAATAAATGACTTTCCTGCGTATGGTAACTTGTCTGGGTGGAGTACAAAGGGTTATTTGGCTTGTCCCACATGCAATGAGAATGCTTCATCTCAAAGTTTGAGAAATAAAATTGGATACTTGGGACATCGATGTTACTTGCCTGATAATCATGTCTGGCGAAGAAGTAAGGCCTTTAATGGAAAGACTGAGCACCAAAAGAAATCGTTGGAGATACCAACAGAAAAAATATCAAATCAGTTGGATTGCTTATCATATGTCGAGTTTAGGAAGAACCATAAGAACAAAAAGAGACCCCGTGACCAAGCAGAATTGAATTGGACAAAGAAGAGCATCCTATTTGAGCTCTCATATTGGAGGAAACGGAAGCTCCGACACAATCTTGATGTCATGCACATAGAGAAGAACATATGTGACAATTTGCTTGGAACGTTGTTGAACATAGACGGGAAGAACAAGGATACAACAAAAGCTCGTTTTGATTTGGAGGACATGGGCATAAGGAAAGAATTGCACGTACAGAGGTCTCTCGATGGTTCCTTGATCAAGCCTCCAGCGATTTACACATTGACACCAAAGGAGAGAGAGGGTTTTGTTGAATTTTTAAAGTCAATCAAATATCCAGATGGATATGCTGCAAACATTCAAGGTGTGTGACCACAAAAAATGGAAAATTCTCAACCTTAAAAAGCCATGATTGTCATGTCCTTCTACAACGAATTCTTCCAATCGGGATGCGTGGCTACCTTAACAAGGATGTTTGTACTATAATGTTTGAGTTGGGTAATTTCTTTGAGGAGTTGTGCTCTAAGACGTTGGTGCCAACAGACTTAGAGAAGTTAGAAGAACGCATAGTTCTAATACTTTGCAAGTTAGAGAAGATTTTTCCTCCAGCTTTTTTCGATGTGATGGTGCATTTGGCAGTTCATCTTCCACGTGAAGCCATCCTTGCGGGACCAGTGCAATATCGTTGGATGTACCCAATTGAAAGGTAATTTGTACTATCGTAATATAAATTTCAACTTAAACATGCTTTCATTATTGTAATTGGTTTTTGTTTGAAGGTTTCTTGGAACTCTAAAATGGTACGTAACCAATCGAGCTCGGCCAGAAGGTTCAATTGCTGAGGCTTATATTGTAAAAGAGAGCTTGACTTTTTGTTCAATGTACTTGAGCAATGTTGAAACAATATTTAATCGAGAAGAACGAAATGCTGATGGTGGTGAACGTGGTCCTGGGTTAACGATATTCACGACAAAATGTTCGTCCTTTTGGACGACTAAGAAGGGCTCCTGATGTCTCAGAGAAGGAATATGAAATTGCTAAGTGGTTTGTGCTTTACAACACCGACGAGGTTGAGCCGTATCTAGAGTATGTTATTCAATATCCTTACATGCATTCATAATTTAAAATCTTTTGATTATTGATTTATTTGCACTTATGACTTTAATTTCTTCAAGTAGGGAACACAAGAAGCTATTACAAAATTCAAGTGAAGGCGATATAACTCAAATACAATGATAAAAATTTTCAAAATGGTTCAAAAAGCACGTAAGATATATAACATATATTTAGATACTATTCAATTAATATTATCTTAATATGTCTTTTGTTTGTTTTGTATGTAGATGAATCAATTGCGAACACAAAAGTCACCAAAAGCAACTGATGAAATGTGGGCGTTAGCGAATGGTCCCAATGTGATAGTTACTCTTTATTCAGGTTGCATTTGTAACGGAGTTCGGTTCCATACTAGAGACCGTGACAATCGTCGTAAGAGTCAGAATAGCGGTTTAGTCTCTGAAGGAGCTCATAAAGGAAAACCCATCGACTTTTATGGATATTTATGCAAAGTTTGGGAATTGACATACATGTATGGCCATAAAGTTGTTTTGTTCTAATGTGAATGGTTCAACACAGGTGGTAGCCGAACACTAAACAAAGAAGCACATTGCCTTAGCATTAATGTCATGCGCCGGTGGTATTCAGACGATCCATTTGTCCTACCAAGTCAGGTGCAACAAGTGTTCTATGTTAATGATACACGATTAGGTGCAAATTGGCAAGTCGTACAAAGGGTTCGACATCGGGGTACATGGGATGTACCAGAGTTGGATGATGATGATGAGCATGACTCAATAGAAGTTTCAGAACCTATTGATGCATTCCAAAAAGGACAAAAGCACTGGAATTATTCCAATTATCGTTGAAGATACTAATGTTCAATATCATAGGAATGGTGTTGATCCTGAGATAATTCCAAGTGATATGGTTTTGCGGCTCAACGATAATGAGGGTGAAAGTGAAACAATGGCACATAATAGAGAGGATGATGAGGATGACGAAGAAATGCTTTATGATTCTGATATTGATCCTGATATAGAATTTGATATGTAGGTAGGTTGAAGCACTATATTATTTGAATATTGTTTCAGCATTTCGTTCACTATATCATTTCATAATTTGTTTACTTATTCATATTGCTTATCTGGATTTTTATTTCAGCACTATATCATTTCTTAATTTGACTGCTATCAAGACATACAATTTCGAGTAAGTTTCTTTCAGCTCTAACATGGTCAGTAGAAGACATGTTCCAGCCACAAATCACATTATCAGTAGAAGACATGTTCCAGCCACAAATTCATCATAATACCATCTGTAGAGGATCATACGAAACTCTCTACCCTTGTATAGACAGATTGCTTTGGATATGAACCACAAAATGATTATAGCAGATCAAGAAAGGAGACATACAAGAAAATATGCAAACATGATTTAGCTGTAAGAAAATTAGTGTCCTATAGATAAAAAATTTAATGAAGAATGCAATGAACTTTAAGCGCTAGCAGATTGAGAAACATCAGCCATTACCTGCTATTTACCTGGGCAAACTGTCACAACCACAACAAAGTCGAACCCTGAGTCATACATATTTATACAATTTCCAATACTGTCATATTCAGCTTGGATGTATTTTCTTCTTTACAGACAGTCATACAAACAAAATAAAACGTTGAAAAGGAAATATGCTTTGACATATGAAGAGATGGAGGCAGAGGGTGAAGTGATAATCATGTTTCATTACCATATATACTTAAGGTGCACGTGTGTGTTTGCATTTTTATGTATGGCTATGTGTTTTTCTCTTTACTAAAGCTTCCTCGTCTATTAATTAATATCAACTGCCACTGAGTCAATTTTACCAGTCAGGGGCAGTCCCAAGGCATTGAAGTAGAATCCTAACATAATCCCCTAGATATGAACAACTTGCATGATGCTTCACCTTAGACTAGAATACAACTCAATATTGAATTGACTTGTATGAATGCTTTGTTTAGATCTCTAAATGTGACATTTTGCACTTATTATCTCTATCTACTTATGTTTCATTGAATACTTAATAGTAGAGATGTCTCTTCTTATGTGCTGTTTTGCTATAGTATCACTTTATTTATTTTGGCGTTATGTGCATTGTATTGTGCCCAAAGTCAACTTCACTTGAAAGAAACTTAGAGTGAAGTGCTTGAACCATGCACAAGTGAAGAGCTTACTTGAAATGAAATCAAGCTTCTCGTGTTTTATAGAAAACTTCTGAAATAGAGTAAAATAGAGGAAATGCATCGGAATTAGTTGACTGCTACTCTCTAAACTTCTTAATGAACCTATTGAAGCTTTATATGCATATTAGAGGTGGTTTCATGTAGGAAGTAGTTCTTTTGTGCTTGTCTGTGGTTCGCAGAAAGGAAAACAATGAACATATCGGTATATGATGGTGGATTTAAGGATAGAAGTGATGCTGTCTTGGTGTTTTGACGTTTGAATTTGAAATTGCTAGTGACTTTAACAAGAAGGTCTCTAAATCAATTAAAGAGGAGAGAGAAGTAGAAACGCTCAAGATGAGTTCAGGCATGAAACTTACACTTTGATGCTCGTAGTATAAAGTTCCATAGCTTAAGCTTCAGATGTTGCTATAGGAAGCAAATGCCTATAGGAAGCTATAGTTGCCATGGCAGTTTTGTTGATTCAGTCTTTTAATATTTGATCAGACTCATGCATTCACTTTGTTATGCCAAATAATAGACGATCTTTATCCTTGCATGCCTATACTGCTTTTGGACTCCCCTTTTGCATGTTTGATAACTTCTGAATGTACAAAATAAAACATGTGTCAAAGCTGGAGACAAATAATAATTCTTCGTAAAAACTGCAACTTGATTACATACCTTGTCCTAGGTGCCTGTCATTCTCACGAGGAAATTAATCCTGCTGTCACACAGGAAGGAGAACTGAGAACCCTGCTCTATACAGACCATCAGCCTAAATGTCGGAGCCTCACTGACGTCCAACAAGGAACAAATAGTTCTACTCGTTGCTTGCTAGAAGGCACTAACCTTTTCCTATATTTTCAGTTTATATAAATTGAAATGGCACTTTAACAAACGAGAATAAGTTTCAGGAACTTGTAAACTGTGCGATAATGCTTGTGCAACTTGGGAACTTCTGTATTACCTTTAATTGTTTGTTTTACCTTATGCAGTATAGTTTTTTAATTCTATTGTGAAACTGGGAAGAAATTGAATTTCAAATTATATTACCTGGTCTAATAATCGTATGATCTAAATTTTTTTTATCATTGCATCATGTTATGAAAACCATTGCATTATTTGAGATAATATCGTGGGATTGTCAGTGCTTTAAGTTCAATTTACTTCTATTATTGTTTGTGACACATCTGAAAGACCGAAAAGTTCTGTAGAGGTGAGGTTTAGGATTATTGTATAGTTCTGAATTGCAGACTTAGCATGTGATCTTGCTTGGTGGTGTTTCTTCTTGGTAGTTGGTCCTATGAATTTGCAAACTTGTTCTGGTGAATTTGTTTTGAATGCATATTTAATAAATTTGTACATGTCTTAAGGCTAATATAATTTGTATCTTTATTGTCGTAGATGGAAAAATCAAAGAACAAGATATATTTAAGACCCGGACAAACAGCCCAATTGACGTCAGCATATGAGAAACAAAGAATTGAAAATATTGCTCGCAACCAAAGGAAATTTGAGGCTTTGGGTTTGCTTCACGCTACAAATTTGTTAGCCCCATTTGAGAAGGTCACCCAAACAAGTTTGGCTAAAATAGTAAAAGAAATGCAAGTGAGAGAGATGATAATGAGTATCAACCAGGCGATTGTGATGATTTGCTTAGTTCGTCTAGCAGCGAAGATGAGAATAATGGGCATTCTAATCCTCAAATGGAAAAGGTAATAAATATGATATGCTTCTCAAATGAAATGTTGTATTTGAATTATGTTACTAACAATGCCTTAATACCTATGTATTTTATATTTTTAGGTCGTACACAATGGTCCCACTCGTAAATCATCCCGCCTTGTTTCTACACCTGAAGATAACATGACTGAGGGGTCTAATAATCTTCAATTGCATGTGCCCAGTCCTATGGAGTCACCAGCCAGTGGTGCAGGTAACTTAATATTATCCTTACCGTGTCATGTCTAATCTGTCATAATCCAACTTTTAGTTTATAACTGCAATCTAGAGGTTGTCATATAACTGTGGCTTTGAATGGTCTAATGCAACTTCTCTTCTAAACTTCTCGTGTCATGCATTGGTATCAAATTACCAGAGGTTGTCATAATCCAAATTTCATTTGAGGACTGAACCAAAATGAAGACTGAACCTATTTAGGCACTGTCCTCCTTACATCAAATTAATGATCTGCCCTTTCGAATAGGACATTAAGACCAGTTTGAATCTTGCCCTATCTACTTCTTGGTTATTTAGGCAATTGCAGTTGAATGGCAATATTGGTTCTGTTCCTATTCATCTCTGAATGTCTGTCCAAGTGCAGGTATTCACTTTGGGTTCAGTTGTGAACCCAATGGTTATTGCTTCTTGGTATCAGTTTTTAGATCAACAAATGATACCACCTATGTGCAGGTATGTATCATATAGTTCAGTTCAAATCATATACATGGGATTGATAACAAGGGCTGAATACCTAATATAGGCTAAGAAAATTGGATTAATTCATGGCATTTTGATAACAAGTGCTGATAACAAGGACTGAACTATATATGTTTGCATCTATAGGAGAGAATGTTGCATCAATAGGACTGAACTATAACAAGGACTGAACTATTACTGATACTCTAAAAGTTAGGGATATTCCATGTTCTCAATTTCTGCATATGGGTAGACTTTAGGAAGGTATACATAAATATATGCCATCAAACTTGAAGTTGTAGCCTTACCAACTTCCCTTGCTATAATTATGACCATGTCTTCACTTCCTGGTACACACATGCCACCCCATGCTAACAGAGCATTGGACATACCTGGTACTACTAAACCTTTGTATTTCTAACTGACCCAAGATAGCCCAACCTTTGATATGTGCCCCATCTCATGGACACACACTATTTCCTTACTCACTGCTCTACTTATCGAGACAATGGTAAAACTCCTTCCCAGGTTATATTGCTCCACATTGACATGAACCTGGGTAGCTCCCCTGACCCTACCTAATATACAGTTACTTCAAGAGAGGGGCTGCTATGGTTTCTTATTGTTCCTGTCGTGCCAAGGGCAACTAGAAGTAGCCTTTGTCTCCCACATTTCCACAGTTTCCAATTGAAATACCTAGGAAACTATCCCACAGCAGTGGGTGATACTGATTTGACTTGAGATACACCCCAAACCCAGTATTTCTCGAATACAAGGGTTCTCTCCTGTTAATATTTAAAGGGTACAATTGAGGGTTCAAAGGGGAGTTCCCTATCAATATCTAATGGGTATTAGGAAAGATCATACGTTGGTATCAGTTGATACAAGGAAGTACTCATGACAACATCCATTTGATGTAAAGAAACTCATGTAGCAGTATTAATAGTTAAAAGGGAAAGATCGCATATCTACATGGGCTGCTAGGAAGTTCATGTCATTATCAAATTTAAGGTCCCCATGACAGAATCAAGTCAGTATAATATTAGGTATAAAGGGGGTTATCTCTGTTAGTTTTTAACTTCCTCTACCTACTCTTCCTATTCAGACATTGAAGGACCTAATTCCTGGTTGTTGTGGCATATCCATATGAGCCACCAGTTACCTTTCCTATACTTACATGCATGAAACGTCACTAACTAGCCAGGTTGCCCCAATGAGCGAATGTTGTAACAGAGGTTAAAGACAAAGAAGAAAACAAAAGAAAATCAATTGCACTATATATTTTTACGAAGTCCCTTTTTGGTCCTCGTGTTCATTTTCTATGTAACAAGCTGTGCATGATTGATATCTATGCTCCAGCTTAAGGGAGGGTATTAAGTATAAGTATTATTGGGCTTTAGTCCCACATCGGGTAGAAATATATATATATGTGTGTGTGTGTGTGTGCGTGTGTTCACTCATATCAATGAAATACATAATATAATTCATCTCTACAAGAACAAACTGCCACTTATGAGATTTTGAGAGAACTATTGGGAAGCTTTTTACATGCTATCTTTTTTATACATTTCCAAATCAGATTGTTAGAATTTGAAAGAAAAAAATGACTTTTAATAAGATGATTATTTTAAAATAAATTTATTACTTTTCTCAGTGGAAAGAGTAAAGTTTCATAATAGAAGTTGTGTTGGAATTGACAAGTGTATCACTGCAATAAGTGCCATGTGGAAAGTGAATAATAAAGCTTAAGATTATTATGTTAGAATACTTTTCCAAATTTGAAAAGTAATATAATCCTAACATAATAATCCAATGTAAAGTACTTCCTTGTAAAGTTGTAAATCCAATGGGGGCAATAAGTACCAGATTGGATTTCATAAAAGAGTACTTTTCCGTGCAAATTTATACTGTAACACTAGGGGTACCAGGCTGATTGGATTTCATTAACATAAACTTTAGGTTATTGTTTTACCTCAACGAGTTCAAGACTTCATTTTGCAAGGCCAAATCAACACAAGTATTAGCTGCAGCAGATGATGCAAATTTCTAATATATTTCCACATCTTGCATTTTGTAAGTTTGATTGTGTTAATGTGGTCATTCTTTCTACTTTCATTTTACTCTTCATGAATTAACAATGAAAAGTTTAGCATACATACTATCTAATAAGGGTCCAAACAGGCTGCTCCACCGTTGTGCTCAACACATTAGCATTTGGTGCAATGATCTAAAGATGCATGTTAGTCTCATATTGTCTTGCTTATTTATGAAGTGATATTTTAATTTTAATTTTCTGCATTATATATTATTTTTTAAGGTGGCTATAGACTGTATTATTTTAGGAATTTGGGATTTGTTTGTTCTAAATTCCCAACGATCCTGTAAAGCTATTCCTTGCCAATGTTTTTCTCATTACTTTAGTGACCTGCTGATTCAATTAGAGAAGCAGTTGTTGAAATAATTTATCGTATGAGAATCAATTATCATCTATGTCTACCATGCCTAGCATCTTGTAGTCTAGAGATATGTGTTGACATTGCAATCCCAGGGCCTGGGTAAATGTTCTATCAGAATGAACCTGAAGATGGCCAATGATGCACAAAGAAGTTAAGCAGCCTTGTGGTGCACCATGCAGCAATAATGCACATGAAAATCTCCTCTTTGACATTGTATAGCCCAATTCATATGAAAATCTCCTCTTTGCAGCAATAATGCACATGAAATTCAGTTTCTTATTATTTTTAGATCAACAAATGATACCACCTATGTGCAGGTATGTATCATATAGTTCAGTTCAAATCATAGGTATCCATGTTACCATTTATTGATTCAGATGAGAACAGGTTCATATGTTATCCCCTACTCCTATTCACCAAGAATTTTTGATGTCTTTTTATACCAATACAGATTGCCAAGAGAGCAAGTCAGTGTTAATATATTTCAGTCTAATTTTTTTATGCAACTTGATCTCTACCAATAATCCAAAAAATTAACTTGACAGGCTCCCAGAAGAAAAATACACGGGGTAAGACACGTGGTAAAGCAGTAGAGAAAATGGTACAAAAAATCGGCAAGCTTCAAGTGCCAATTCCTACCACGGAAAGGGCTCCAGTTGGGAGAAATGCTACTGCCCTTGCAAACCAGATTGGTATCGAAATTCGGGCTGTTGCACCACTTCAGGACGTCATGTATTGGGATGACGTCGATGACTCCTTAAAGAAGTCAATTATTCTAAGAGTTCGGGTATTAGTGGAACTATTCACTAGTTCATATAATTAGGTTTATTTCTATATACTATTTATTCATAATATGTATTATTGAATTTTTTTGCAGGATAAATTTGAGATAAAAAATTATGATGATGATGAAGTGGTGAGACGTGCCATTACGAAAATATGCCAGCTGAGATACAAAGATTGGAGGAGTCGCATGCATGCACATTATAAGAGTTTGTTGAAGAATGGCGTTAACCCAAGAAGCAAACCGTATAAAGGCGTTTCACAAGAGGATTGGGAGTATATGATTGATCGGGTTTGGACAACAAATGAAAAGTTTAAGGTATATGCTACTCAATTAGTCCATCAATAGTCACTTGTTTTTCTTTTCTTTCTTATTAGACAAATGTTTGTGGCAGAAAAAAGAAAGGTAAGTAGTTATTTATTTTTATATTCTACCATGGAATCATTCATGCAATAACATCGTATCACAGTATCTTTAATTGTCTAAGTTTTCTTTTTCTTTTTATTGTGATTGTGAAATAAGTAAGACACTTAGTTATCTTTTCACCCTTTGTTTTGGTTTCATGTTGTAGAAACGATCAGAACAAAACGTAGTAGCACGTTCCAGTTTGCCATGGAATCATTCTTACGGGTCAAAGTCATTTGCAGCAACAATGTCCACGAAGGTTGACACCTTTTTTTTTTACAATTTCTAGATTAATTTTTATTATATATTTTATTTACATATCCATATCCATGAAATTAGGCGGAAATGCCTCACTTTGTAGATTTTTTCAAAGAATCTCATTGGAGTAAGAAGAAAGATGACTGGTTGGATCCTAAGTGTATGGAGAAACATGTAAGTCTATCATATATTTTGTTGTTTGACTATTTCCTAAAACTAAAAAGAAGTTACCAGTAACTAATTAAGATTTTCTTTATAATGTAACTAATTATGTTCCTTTTAAATGTTAGGGTGAGCTTGAAAATTTGCGAACTATGTGTTCTCAGCCAAATGCAATCCCAATGTCAGAAGAAGAAATGTCGGTAGCAGTGCTTGGGAAGAAATCGAGTTACTTGAGAGGATATGGTGTGGGCCGTAAGCCCTCTAATACTAAAACAACATTTAGGGAGAATGGTGAAGAAGCAATTATCCTAAGAGAGGAGTTAACATCACTCAAGGAACTCAATGAAACTCAACAACAGCAACTTGAGGCACAACAACAACAAATTAGTGCACAGAACAAGAAACTTGAAATGTTCCAAGCGGTGTTGATGAGATGTGGGTTACTTTCGTCGGATCAATGTGGGGAGGATTCTGCTGAGGGATGCTAGGCAGTGACTTCTTTCGGGTATATCTCTATCTTGATTGTTCTTATGCTTGGGTCCCTATATTTTAAAATGTTTGTCTCATGTATCTAGTATCCGTATTCGTATCCGTATCTGCTTTTTAATCCCTACAAATTGCTACTTGTGTGCCAATTCTAACAATTTTAATTTGTTATATAAAGAGACGATCAATCTAGAGTCCTTAGCAAATTAGTACTACTTTGAGAACCCGGGCTTGAGAAACGATGATAAATTACTTTAGGTCCTTCTAATGGCAAATTTAAGTTTGGCTATAAATTTGTGTTACAGCTCTATGAACTCATCCTCATATTCCTACTCCCCTTCACCCCTCTCCCTGCATGTTCATGCAGCCTTCAACAATCTTCTTAATATTCTCTCACATTGATACACGAGCTAGAGAATCCTCTAGAAGATCTGATAATGATGCAGAAACTAGAGAATCCTCTAGTAGATCTCAAAACCATTTCTATTTTTTGGGTAATATTATTTATTTAGTATTTAGATTTTTGGTTTATTGGTCATTAAGATTTGATTCTAGTGATATACTGCTAATTAATGATTTCACCCAAACACTAGCCATTTCTCCATCCATTTCCCTCTTTTGATGAGGTTTACGATAAGAAGAAAAATCTTCATATTTAGATATTAGTTGATGAAACTTGATTCTCTATTTAATTCGATTCAACCTCAATTAGTGATGTAGCCATACATTTTGGTTTGTGGTAGCAATCTGGAAGCTAGAGAATAGAACACGTAACTGTGAACATCAACAACAACAACAAAACCTTTATTCCAGATTTTTGGGGTCGGCTGTTTGAATCCCCTTCTTTCATATTGCTTCTCCTTAGGGGAGCATCTATTGGTCTGGGTTGCACATGTCCAAACCACCTAAGACGATTTTCTCTTATCTTGTGTTCAATTGATGCCACCGCTAACTTCCTCTGATAAACTAATTTCTTAATATTCTATCCTTGAAGCACACTAAGTAGGTAATAGACCTTAATAAGGAAAGACATTGACTGTTGTCTTTTTCTTTATTGAGGAAACACTTTCATGATTGTTTTCTTTATTTTTCCTGCACCTAATAGTTAATATCATCTTATTGTGTTAGTCCCTGTAAACTCACTACTTAATGTTAGTCCTTCAAATTTTCTAATATTGCTGCAAAGTTTTCTTTGGAATGATTGATTACTTTAGACCAAATATTTCTTCATAGTACAAGGTTAATGAACTTTGCTAAGTTTACTATCTGTCGTTGCAATGGTCACATTCTAAGTTTGGTTATACACAAATATTCACTACTTCCCTGTCAAACCTTTTATAAGCTACTTCCATGTAAATATTTACTTAGCAAGGTTTTTCTTCTGTATCCTCCATTAGAAAACCTAGTCAGACATTTTCTAGTCTAGGTTCAATCCAGTAGATTAATTTGGCCTAGAATTTGGATACGGACACTGTGCTATACCAAAATTGTCCAACAGTGACAGGCACATCTAAATTCTAAACACCTGAAATCTGTCTCTGAGAATCGTGGTGGTTTGTCTGACACTAGTAGGTGTGTTTGACACTTGAACTCTTATTTTGACATTTACAATTTTGGTTTCATCTGGGTTCATCTCGGACTAGTTTCATTGGGTTGGTTGCTATTATTCCATCCCATATTAGAGAGGAATGTAAATAGAGAAACATGACTAAATTGCGTCCATCGTATGCTTCAACATTGAGTGGTATGAGCTCCTTTTGACAGTAATAATGATTCACGAAAGACGATAGCGTTCCTGAAGCTACCACACACCACCAAAGTTTCAAGTACTATCAGTGACTATAGCTGTTTCTTCTTGTCCTTTTCCTATTGAGTAATATATGGTTTTATGACTTTCAAGTTTTGGTTAATAGGGTGTTTCAGGGTTTTTGATATACCAAAGTTTAAATATCAGTGTCAAGGGCAACTTTGAAATGTTACTGCCTGTTTGGCCCAACTCGACCAAACTCAGACGAACTCGTACATCCAACACTAACTATTAACAAAATCCCGCTACTGAATTTTTTAGCAAGTTCCAGGTTCTGATAAGTGCAAAAACTAATGGATCAAAATGTATCAATATTGACTGAATTTTAGAAACTTGGGCCATTTTGTGCATGACAAAGTATTATTATACATCGAAAGTTTACCATTACTGGTTGCTCGTAGTGCTAATACTTCTAAGAACAGGGGAAATGTTAGACAGCACAATTACCTCCCAAATTTTGACATACTTCGATGGAGCCTGCATGCCAGAAGGATGTGCCATAGGCAGGTTCATAGTGGGGTTATTGTTCAAACCAAGCGAATGTATGCCTCCTTGCTGCGACATTCCTGGTGTAGGCATCATGGTCCCAGGGCATCATATTGATCCACCAACATTAAATCACCTTGAAATACTTTTGCCAAAGTAGATACCAAAGGCTTGTGTCATAACCATCTCCCCCCCCCCAAACCACCACCAACACGCGCACGCGCACACAGAGAGACAAAAAAACCCTTTTTTGCAACTATTTTTTATTATCCTTCCTTGAATTTGATCCGGTCACTTTCACATTGTTTCCATATAGCCATGACACTGTTCTACACTCAGGTATCATGTGTATGTGTTCATACGACCTTCTAAATGCTTATATTTTTTACCCATATTTGTATTAGAAGAGTGACTTTTTCCTCTAAAACATTCTTTTATTTTGTGCAATATCAAAATTTGATAGAGCTTGATGTTCTTATGTTTTATTTCAGTTAGTATAATATAGAGTCAAGAAAAATATTTGAATAGTAATGAGTTATAGAGATAAAATTTCATTCTTTTATATATTTTGTTTTACTTACAATTTTGTTTTCTTTAATTTTTGTTTGCAGGATCACATGGACAACAAGTTGATTTTTTGGGAAGAAACTCGGGCAAATTTTTTGGGAATAGTCTCGGGCAATTTTTTTGGAAGATAGTAAATTAATGTATTTTTGTCCACATTATAGTTATCTAAGCTGGAATACAATACGTTTGTGGGATACATTACATGTCGTGTTGAATGCTTGAAGTTGTTAAGATATTTGCATTAATGGATTATTTTTATGACAAAACTGTTTTAAGATATTATATTGGATATCATGTTGTGGGTACAACTTGTTGCTCTTTGTTCTCTAGTTCTTTTAATATGAATTTTAGTTTTATAATTTAATTTCGAAATAGGATTTTTGCATATCTATGTTGAAAAATATATGCAAACAGAAAAAAAATATTATTTCTATAAAATAGCTTTCGCAACATCACACAATTGTGTAGAAGAAAGTCATATCCTATATATTCAAAAAAACAACTTTCCCCGACATGTGTTATGTAGCCAAATATACTTACATTCTGCGACATAAAATGACACATGTCGCTGAAACGTTTTTTTAAAAAAATGTGTGTGATGTCGCCAAAAGTAGGTATCTTTCCGCGACATGGTGTGTTCATGTCGCCATATACTTTCCCAGACAAGGCTATCGCGACATACGTGCGACATAACGAGATATGTCGCCGAAACTCTTTGGCGACACAAATCTAGCTTTTGCCTACATAGTCCATATGTCGCAGAATTTGTATTTTCTTGTAGTGATTTGATCACAGGCATACGCTACTACTTTCCCGCCCCCAACTGGTAAAATGGATCCAAATAGGACACGTCACTGCACGGGATTCTATGAGAAGGGAGCAAATCTTCTCTAGAATCGGTGACCATATATTGCACAAGAGCTACAAGGGAGCTTGCACGATACATCCCAAGCTAACAAGGAGTAACACCTCTTGTCAAGATCCAGGAATACCAATCTGTAAGAACCATGTGTCAGGAATAAGTATATCTACACTAAGTATATGAATCATAACAATTATCATAAACTGAAAAAAGTTATCAGAGAATGTACTCGTCTGTGATATGATATAATATATCAACTGTATCTAATGCAGCGCCTCGAGGACCTATAGATAACAAGACATATCAATACTATATTTAGGAAGTAAAGTTAAATCAATTTAAATCATATTAAGTCATTCTAGGTCAAGACAAGTCTAGTTAGGTCAAACCAGGTCATAGGAAAATATTGGAAGTCAACCCAATCAAACTAGGTCAAAGATTGACTTACAGTTGACTTTTGGTCAACAGGTCAACTTTGGTCAACTCTAGGTCAACCCTAGGTCAATGGTGACTAACAGTCGACTTTTGGTCAACTGTTCAACTCTAATGGAATTTGGGACTAAATTGGGTAAAGTGTTGACCCATGGTTGACTTTTGGTCTAAAAAGTCAACCGTGGTCAACCAAGGTCAAGACTAGGTCAAGGCGACTATTTCTAACCATTTCCAACCCTTACAACCCATATCCAAGTCCATCTTGAACTCCGAAACCCATATCTTGGCCGTAGGCCAATATCTTAAATTTACCCTTTACAAAGGTAAATTCCTAACCTAGCCCAATACCAAGTTAGCCTACCTACGCTTGGTATTTCGACCCGTGCTTCCTAGGGTAGCTAGATACTACCATATCTAGACATTACCAACCGCTACACGGCCGATCCTAACCCATCTAACCCATGTTAGGGCGTACCCTAGTGTTTGGTCAAATACCTTGACACTACTAAAATAACCCAGATTAGCGACGTCAGGAGACGTCGCTAAATACAGGAAATACGTCGCTAACAATGATTTGCGACGTATTTAGCGACAAAAAACCTACATCGCTTATAGGCAAGTCGCAGATGGCAATTTAGTCGCCAAACGTCGCTATTTGCGACGCGTAGTTGATTGTCGCTAGACGTCGCAAAATGAGCGACAGATAGCGACGTATAAGTACGTCGCCAACATTGCGACGTAAAGCGACCACTAGCGACGCTTCAAAAGTTTATAAATGATGACGAGGCATGGCATCCACGTGGCCACGTGGGCAACGTAGCGACGTATATTAGCAACGTCGAGCGACGTAACGTCGCTAGTTAGCGACGTATAGCGACGTCTGTGTGACGTCGCAGTACGTCGCAGAACATCGCTATCCGTCGCTAATATAAAAAAAATTTTAAAAATATAATTGATATTTTTGTTATGCTGTGTGTCTGTGTTTACAGTGTGTGTGAAGTGCAGTGTTCGAACCATCGACAGTTTCGCTTACTGTTGTATGTTTTATCTTTGATAGAAAGAGCAACAGTTCAGGGTGCACTTCTCAGAGCTTCCTCTTCACGTCCTTCACCTTCTCGGGAACCTTTACGACGTCCGATAAAGTGAAGGACGTGAAAATGAAGCTCTCAGAAGTGCACCCTGAACTGTTGCTATTTCTATCCAAGATAAAACATACAACAGTAATCGAAACTGTCGATGGTTCTGAACACTGTATTTCACATTCACAGTAAACACAGACACACATCATAACAAAAATACACAATATATTTTTTTAAAATTTTGGCAGCATCTCCTTTGTATATCAGATCATCGCTTATAACCCAGCGTAGGTATATTTGTCATCCCGTCGCAGATATCACAAAGTAAATATCACAATAAAAATAGGAGGCAGTGCAAAGTAAATATCACAGACACACATCCTCACAAACATCCAATAGAGTCAAATAAAAATAAAAGATGATAAAAAGTCTCCCACCAAGTGTATAAACAACAGTGTATGAATAAATAATTTGCCCATAGGGCCAATACATACAAGTCATAAAAAAACCAATAAAATCACTGCGGACCCCTGCCGCGCAACTGGGATAGAATGTAGTCATACTGCTCTTAGGTGAGCTGTACCGTAGGGGCAGTAGGAGGCAGTACAATGTCTGGAGTCGGCGCCGGAGGCAGTGCAGTATCTGGAGTCGGCGCCGTCGATGGACCCGGAGGACGTACCTGCTCCAGCTCTCGCAGTCGCTCACCATGTGCAGCAAGGGTACTCACTACCTTCTCAGTATACTGAGCGAGTGAGAGAGAAAGGCTCCTCTGCGATCCGTCCAGCTCGACCTATCTACGCTCCATGCGCTGCGTAGACTCGGTGAGTGTCTGCAAGTTGGCAGCTGCAGCCTGATGCAGACTCATCAGCTCCTGTATACTGCGCTCGACCGCATCAAATCGTCCGGTGACGATCGGAGGGTCGGATCGTCGCTCGACCGCATCAGAAATCTGCTGCTATAACTCGCGACGCAGCTCCTCGATCTGACGACGAACATCCTCAGCTCGTGATGACGCCTGCGTAGCCGGAGACTGCGCACTGACAGAGGGGGCCCGGGATGACTCCGAAGCCAAATACGTGTCGTAGGATCCCGTACCGTAGTACGTACCCTTCTGAAGACCGCCAACGGCGGTCATCCAGAGCTCGTCCGGCGATGGCTCTGCAGGCGGCTGGGAGGAAGTACCAGCCCCTCCCTCTGCTTGCGCACTAGCAGCAGCAGCAGCATCAGCCGCCTCCTTCTGTAGCCGAACAAACTCGGCCTAGAACATGTTTGCTAACGTGTAAGTGTTTACTAAAGTCTATATTGATATCTATTTTCCTGTTTTCTAAATTATAGTCAGTTAATATTAGTTGAATAGAACGTACATATGCCTGCGTCGCCCTCTCGTCAATGAACTCCCCAGCCCTCCGATGGGTGACCAGGAAGACGGTCACCATGTTCGGGTCCTCACCCTTCTTTACCTGTTAAAATATATTATCTATTATTAGTATTAAACATTATATCGAACTATATATAAATTAATGTCCGTCATAGAAAATGTACCAGACGACGAAAATGCTCCGTCATCGGAATGGAGCCACCACACCACTTACCGGCGCTCGACCGCGCCACCTTGGCCTTCTCAGACCGCTCCTGGTACTGGCGCTCGCTGAATCTAGCCTTCATCGCAGTCCACTGCTCTGGCGTAATCCAACCCTGGATCGGACGTCCGGCGCGATTACGACGCTTCTGGTCGTCGATCGCATCACGGATGAGCTTGGCTATGACGGCAGGAAATTGGCCCTCGATCCTCGCCGCCCGGTGTGGTGGATAGAAATAGGTCCTCTACAAGAAGTAAAATACAAAAGTTGTATAATATACACAAATGATTATTAAAATTTAAAAATAAACAAATTTTTTACCTTGAAGTGGGCGAACCAAAAGGCCTTCCTATCTGCGGAAGCATCTGAGTAGTTGAGCCAAGGCCCACCATAGTTCTGCCTCACAAATGTCCCCAGCTGTCTCTGTACTGCAGAAGGCCGATATCTATACAATAATAATTTTTCATGAATATATATGTACATATAATCATTTGAGAAATATATAATAATTAATTAACTTACTTCATAGGCCCGTCCGTCCAAATCTCCATACGCGTCTCGCCCGGGGGAGCGCATGGAGGGTCGCTCTCACCTCCTGCCTGGACAGGATCAGTCTGATTGCCGTCCTCCATATGATCGGCGTGGGCTCCCTCCATAGTGTTGACACAAAGTCACAGTCAACCAAATATTGACTATATTGACTAAATAATGTCTGTATTAATTCAATACGACACACGACGTCTGCATTCCGTTCAAGACAGACGACAGCTCAGTCTTCGGTTCTCAGTGTGTTTTCGAGTCTGTATTTTATATTTTTATTAAGTCTAGACTTGTGTACTCTGAGTCATGCTGAGCTCTTGACACTTAGTCTACAGCCTACCCAAAATCCCAAGCTCCACTGAACCAAATACTGCCCAAAAATCCTCTTTGAACCACTCTGTGCTCTGGAGACAGAGTTCGGGCCGAACTCTGCCTCCACACAGAGTTCGGGCCGAACTCTGTCCCCTAGAAATTAGGAACCCTAATTTTAGGGTTAGCTGGTTGCTAGTTGTCCAACGGCCAAATATTTGAATTTTCCTACCCGAATTCTGGCCGAATTCTGCCTATAAAAATACTATAAATAGGGCATGAATTTTCTCATTCTAAACCATCCAATCTTCTCTTCTCTTCTCTCTTATAGCTGAAATAAGCCATACCCTTCCCATCTACTAGCCACAAGCCTCCTAAGTCTCGAGTGCTCAGCATCTCTCAGTTAGGATTCTTGTGCAAGAGTCGAAGAAGTCGCTTGGACAATTCCAAGCAAATCGCCACTGCGATCCTCTGTTAGAAGTTGACGTGCTCTTCTGAAGTAAAGGCACGGTTGTAAACTACTATTTCACAAATAGTGGATTTGAATCCTGAGCTAGAGTTCTCAGGCCTGGACTAGTCCTCCACGAGGGAAACCAGGTTAAAATTGCTGTGTTTGCGTATGCTCTTTTAATCTCCTTTTATTTTCCACACTTTACTCTGATTATTTTTTATTGGTGAAAGAGTTATTTTTAATTGGTCATTTTTCTATATATACTCCATTCACCCCCCTCTAGAGTTGCCAAACTGTTCTTCAATTGGTATCAGAGCTCTGTTCTCTTTTTAAGGACTAACATCCTAAGAGCTGATCCATGGCAACCACACAATCCTTGATTTCCAATCATGGTGAAGGTCAGTCCACTCATAGGCCTCCCCTATTTGATGGAACTAACTATACATATTGGAAAACAAGGATGAGCTTCTATCTTAAGTCTCTAGACTTTGACCTGTGGACTGTCGTCACTGACGGTTACAAAAAGCCCGTCAGGATAGTTGTCGATGGTGACCTCATTGAGAAACCACACGACAAATATTTTGTCGAGGAGAAGAAACAGGCAAGTCTAGATGCTAGGGCTATTAATGCTTTATTCTGTGCTATAGACAGGAATGAATTCAACAGGGTCTCCACATGCACCACTGCTCATGAAGTATGGAGACTTCTAGAAGTGACGCATGAGGGAACCACACAAGTCAAGGAATCTAAAATAAGTCGTCTCACTCAAGAATACGAAGCCTTCAAGATGAAGCCAAATGAGACGATCACTCAAATGTTTACAAGATTCCTCGACATCATCAATCCTCTATCCTCGCTTGGTAAGCAGTACTCAAACCACGAGAAGATTCGTAAGTTACTCAGAGGGTTGCCAAAGATTTGGAACCCTAAGGTGACGGCCATCATAGAAGGAAACGATCTCACATCAATGTCAATGGAGACCTTGATGGGTAAGCTCATGACTCACGAGCTTGACCTCAAGGACTTCGAAGAGCCTGCTCCGAAGACCAGGGAGATCGCACTCAAAGCTCATCGACGAAGGGCTGATCACGATGAGACCGAAGACGATAACTCGGATGATGAAGACCAAGCTCTCATGGTTCGCAACTTCAGAAAATTCCTTCGCTTCAATCGAAGGAAGAAGGATTCACAAGAAGATGATGAAGAAGAGCCAACCTGTTACGGTTGCAAGAAGACTGGACATGTCCGAAAAGACTGCCCATTCTTGAAGAAGAGCAACCGCTATGAGAAGCCATACAAAAAGAACTCATCAAAGAAATATGCCAACACAGGAATTTGGCATAAAAGTGAAGCGAGTGACTCCGAGGAAGAAAAAGGCTCTCCTCAAGATACAGCAAATGTGTGCCTAATGGCAACTTCCAACAAGGTATCTAACGAAACTCTAGATGACTTCTCTTTTGATGAACTTGGCGATGCTTTCACTGATTTACTCGATGATCACAAAAAGGTCATCGGTAAATACAAACATGCCAAGGACAAAATCAAAAGTCTTGAAGATGAGATACAAAGAATTTCCTTACTTCTTGATAATGTTAGAAATACGACACCCACTAATGACCCTGATGAAGTATCCAAGCTTAAATTAAGCTTACATGATGCTGAAGCACGTATTGAGCAACAAACTCAAGAAATCACTACACTCAACACGTTGTTTGCTGAAGAAAAGAGTAGACACAAGATTTCCATGACTAAGATATATGGCTTAAATATTAAGGTTGATGAACTGCAAGCTGTTTCTAAAAGATTAGAAACCAAATTGGGTAAACAGGTTGTTCAACCTCAAACCCAATCACATGGGCACAACACCACTCATGCTAGTCAACCACGTCATTCTCATGCAGCACATAACCATGCATTTATATACACAAACTTTCACAAACCACGTGCACGTAAGAATAATTCTCACTCAGTACACAATCATCATGCACAAAGACACAATCAACATCACTCCACATATAGGAATCATCATGCAATACCATATAGACAATATCATCATATGCCATATAGACAAAATTATCATGCCATGCCATATAGACAATATCAGCATGTCACACATCATAGACAATACCATCATGATATGCCTCATAGACACCATCACCATGCCACTCATCATCACCATGCTAACTCTTCACATCATGACCATCCTCACCCTGTTGCTTATAGATATTATTCTCATGCTCCTAGTATAAATAAGAATGCTATCTGTACTTACTGTGGATTATATGGACACATCTCTCCACAGTGCAAATTTAGAAGACTTGTAGATAAAAAGATATATACTTGGTTTCCAAAGACTAACTTTTCAGGACCCTCAAGAACTCGGGTACCAAAGGTCACATCTACTCTTGATGTAGGTGGACCTTCCCTCTTCAACTGAAAGTAAGTGGATTCTCGATAGTGGATGCTCGCGACATATGACGGGAGACGTAAATCTTTTTGCATCACTATCGATGAAGAGAGAAGGATATGTATCCTTCGGTAACAATCTCAAAGGGCACATAATAGGTAATGGTATCATTGGTCATCCTCCTTCTCCTGTAATAAAGGATGTCTGCCTAGTGACCGAGTTAAAGCATAACCTGCTCAGCATTAGTCATCTTGCTGATCATGGATATGATATTAACTTTGGACAAAACAACTACTACATCTATGATCGGTCAACAGAAGACATTGCTTTTGAAGGAAAAAGAGAGGACAACATATATATTTTCTATCTTTCTATAAATACTAACAATACAGGTAGATGTCTATATGCCCACAAAGACGAACGACTACTTTGGCACCAGAGTCTTGGTCATGCCAATATGGATGCTATATCCAGGCTGTCTACCAAGAAGCTAGTGAGAGGATTGCCTGATATCACATTCAAAAAGGACACGGTATGTGCCGAATGTGAACTAAACAAGGCAACTAAATCCTCATTTTATTCTATCAACTCTGTAAGTACTACTAGACCCTTGCAACTACTTCATATGGATTTATTTGGTCCTAGTAGAATAGCTAGCCTTGGTGGCAAACTTTATGCATTTGTTATTGTTGATGATTTTTCGAGATTTACTTGGGTTTTCTTTCTCGCTAATAAGAGCGATGCTATTTCGGTTTTCAAAGTTTTTGTAAAGAAAGTTCAAAACAAAAAAGGCTACATGATTACTCGAATCCGAAGTGATCATGGAGGCGAATTCGTAAATTATGATTTTGAAAATTTTTGTAATGCAAATGGTTTTGATCATAAATTTTATTGTCCTAGAACTCCTCAACAAAATGGTGTTGTGGAGCGGAAGAATAGAACTCTCGGCGATATGGCCAGAGTCATGTTGAATAAATTTTTACTTCCGAAATACTTTTGGGCAGAAGCTGTCAGTACAGCATGCCACATTTTGAATAGGGTGCTGATTCGTCCCATTACAAAGAAAACACCCTATGAGCTTTGGTTTGGGAGAACCCCCAATGTTTCTTATTTTAAAGTTTTTTGGTTGTAGATGTTTTATCCTTAACACCAAAGACAACTTAGGCAAATTTGATGCCAAAGCTGACGATGGTATCTTTCTTGGTTATGCCGCCAAGAGTAAGGGATATAGAGTTTTTAATAAACGCTCACTTATTGTGGAAGAGTCAACAAATGTGACTTTTGATGAAGATAACAGTGCAGTAAGTACTCTTGATGATGACGTTGAGCCATCAACTTCTACTCCAATGAATACTTCAACCGAAACTGATTCTCTGGAGGGTTTGCCTAAGAAATTCTCTTTCAAACCTTCTCATCCAGAAAATTTAGTAATAGGAGAAGTTTCACGTGGAGTAACTACTAGATCATCACTAAGAGACTCCGTTACTAGCACTGCCTTCATTTCACAAGTAGAGCCTAAAAACATTTCTGAAGCCTTTAATGATGAATTTTGGATTTCTGCTATGCAAGAAGAACTCAACCAATTCGAGAGAAGCCAAGTATGGGAACTCGTTCCTAAACCGGTTAATCACTCGATAATTGGTACTAAATGGGTTTTTAGAAACAAAGTAAATGAAGATGGTTCAGTCACACGTAACAAAGCTCGTCTAGTAGCTCAAGGATACAACCAAGAGAAAGGTATCGACTACGATGAGACGTACGCTCCTGTTGCTAGACTAGAATCCATTCGGATGCTTTGTGCTTTTGCTAATTTTCAAAACTTTAAATTATTTCAAATGGATGTGAAAAGTGCTTTCTTGAATGGTTTTATTAAGGAGGAAGTTTATGTAAAACAACCTCCTGGCTTTGAAAATTACAAATTTTCCGACCACGTGTTCAAGCTAAAGAAAGCGCTTTATGGCCTCAAATAAGCCCCCAGAGCTTGGTATGAAAGGCTAAGTAGCTTCTTACTTGAGAAAGGTTTTTCAAAAGGGAAAATTGACACTACACTGTTTATAAAATCTTTTAAAGACACTATTCTGTTGATTCAAATCTATGTTGATGATATCATTTTTGGGTCTACTGATGAAACCCTCTGTCAAGAATTTGCCAAGTGTATACAGACGGAATTTGAGATGAGCATGATGGGAGAGCTCAACTACTTTCTTGGCCTGTAAGTGAAACAAATGGCTAATGGAACTTTCATCTGTCAATCGAAGTATACCAAGGACATGCTGAAGAAGTTCGATCTTGACAACGTCAAACCAATCAGCACTCCAATGGCTACTTCAACCAAACTCGAACCAGATGAGAGCGGCAAACCTGTTGATCAACGTAAGTATCGAGGTACGATAGGCAGCTTATTTTATTTAACTGCTAGTCATCCCGATATCATGTTCAGTGTTTGCCTATGTGCTAGATATCAAGCTAATCCTAAGGAATCACACATGACCGCGGTTAAGCGTATCTTTCGATACCTTAAGGGTACGGTTACAGTGGGCCTATGGTATCCCAAGTCCACATCATTTGACCTTATTGATTACTCTGATGCTGACTTTGCTGGATGCAAGGTCGACCGTAAAAGTACGAGCGGCACGTGTCATTTATTAGGAAAGGCTTTAGTCTCCTGGTTTAGCAAGAAGCAGAACTCTGTCGCACTATCCACAACAGAAGTTGAATACATAGCAGCTGGGCGTTGTTGTGCACAAATTCTGTGGATGAAGCAAACCCTTGAAGACTATAAGTTATCTTTCATGCATATTCCTATATTCTGTGACAACACTAGTACCATTAATTTGACTAAGAACCCTGTCTGTCACTCACGCACTAAACACATTGAGATCAGACACCACTTTTTACGTGATCATCAACAAAATGGCACGATTAACTTAGAGTTTATTGACACTGATCATCAGCTAGCAGATTTCTTTACTAAGCCATTATCCGAAGAGCGCTTCAATTTTCTTTGTCGTGAACTCGGAATTTTGGATGAAGCAGTTATAAGTTGAGACTCACCTGCGTAAATATTGAGTATATTTTGATTCTTTTACGACGAATTTGGTATGGGTACAAGCCGAAAGGGTCCTTCTGACAACAAGGCATAAAAGCCTAAGCAACACGGTGTACTAGTCCTCAGGACTACCGCTAGCTGGGATCCGGCCCCTGCAGCTAACCTATGGCAAATTCGAAATATTGAATTACAATATATTTCCTTGTTTATTATATGGGTTGTTTCGATTTAATATTGCCTAATTTATTTTTCTAAAGTTCATTCTGACTTTTGTGTACCTCTCTATGTACTTCATTGAATTCTTCAAACTTTTTATCCTCTCTATTTTTCTTCAACACTTAACCAATTTTTCATCTTTTCAGCCTGTTTTCTGTTCTGGACCACTTATCCAGAACTCGGGCCGAACTCTGCCCCTAACCGAGTTCGGGCCGAGTTCGGTCCCTATTGGTCCAGCGTCGGGATCAGCCTCTGCCGTTGGATCAGTTTAGATCATACGGTCAGAATTTCTTCCGACCAACGAAAACCCTCTCTTATATTTCGGGTTTTCATCTCTCTTCTTCACTTTTACCTCCTTCCTCACCTCTCCAAACTCTTTCCTTCAAACCCTAACCCTAGTTTTTGATCTAAAAGGCTCTATTACTTCTCAAAATCAAGGGAAAGGGGTTTTTCATCATTCTCTTCCACTGTTTGTTGTTGATTTCAGGTATATCCCCTTCTTTCTCTCCATTTCAAGTTCTCTATTTTCTTGCAAATGGCTCCTCGCTTGCCCAATCATGGGAAAAGGACTCGAACTGAGGGAGCTTCCTCTTCGAATCCTCCTCCTCCAATTGAGCAAGTAGTTGAACAACAACCCATTCATCCGTTGTTCAACCCGCCTCGTCCCCATGATCCGAATATATATGACGAGCGATTATTTGTGTCGCTAGACGCGTCTAATGCATGGTTTAGCGACTTTCGGACTCGTCCGGTGTTCGGGGGACATCCGATAAATTTTACAATCTTTTCTCAATATGAATCATTGTTTCGTGATCTATGTTTGGATGCGTTAGTTGCCTCAAACTTTGTCATTTACCGTAGCGCAATCCAAATGTTTTATTGTAATTTAACTTTCGATGCAACCCACATCTATTCCCGGGTTGCCGGTATTGACATTGCTTTCAATGATTCTGAGTTGGGGGATTTTCTTGATCTTTTTAATCTCGATGCTTGGGATAAACTTGTGGAAGCTCGTCAACTTCAATTTGTTGGCGATACTTCTCTTGAAGGTTTCAAGGAGGAATTATGTGCTCCTAACATAAGTCCTCGCAAACTTATGGCCAAGCACCTCAACCCATATTTCTATGAACTTCATCGAATCATTTTTAACACTCCCTGCATGATATACGGTACTCCATATCTCATCATCTGCACATTCCCATGGAGCGGGATCCTGAGCGTGCGGGCCATCGCATTGATGATCCATGGGTCATGCGTTACATGGATCCGGATGCTGCATTTTTGGACCCCCGTCGCTCCTTCCCTGGTCCTTCAGACCCTCCAGGACCTTCTAGTGCTCCGTGATGGAGATTGGCTCGATCTGCTGTTGCTACTGCTGATGATCTTAGTTGATGCTTTTTGATTTCAGTTATTTAGTTTATTATGGTTTTATGTCCTTGGTTTTATGTACTCAAAACTCTGGTTGTGTGTTTGACACTTGGTTTTTGTGGATGACATTTTATCATAGTTTTACTTTATGCTAGTGACTCATTTTGTTTAGTCATACACTGTTTCTTCTCTGCTTGGTGTGGTTGCATCACTCTTCATTGTCTATACTACAGTTTATATTGCTAACTGCCAAAAGGGGGAGAACTATGTATATTTTCGTATATCTGGTTCGTATATCTGTGCTTGTTTTTGCTTTTGGGAGATATTATTTATCAGGCCACAGGTTCTATGCATTATTTACGGGGGAGAGCTATTACTTCCAACTCGGCACTGTTCACTGATCACGGGGGAGCTCTTCTTTCTAGCTCGGCATCGATTATGGGGGAGCTGTGTTACAATCAACTGTGTCCAGGTATGAATATTGAAATATACATATATTATTTTGTCAATTATCAATATGGGGGAGATTGTTGACACAAAGTCACAGTCAACCAAATATTGACTACATTGACTAAATAATGTCTGTATTAATTCAATACGACACACGACGTCTGCATTCCGTTCAAGACAGACGACAGCTCAGTCTCCGGTTCTCAGTGTGTTTTCGAGTCTGTATTTTATATTTTCATTGAGTCTAGACTTGTGTACTCCGAGTCATGCTGAGCTCTTGACACTTAGTCTACAGCCTACCCAAAATCCCAAGCTCCACTGAACCAAACACTGCTCAAAAATCTCCTTTGAACCACTCTGTGCTCTGGAGACAGAGTTCGGGCCGAACTCTGCCTCCACACAGAGTTCGGGCCGAACTCTGTCCCCTAGAAATTAGGAACCCTAATTTTAGGGTTAGCTGGTTGCTAGTTGTCCAACGGCCAAATATTTGAATTTTCCTACCCGAATTCTGGCCGAATTCTGCCTATAAAAACACTATAAATAGGGCATAAATTTTCTCATTCTAAACCATCCAATCTTCTCTTCTCTTCTCTCTTATAGCTGAAATAAGCCATACCCTTCCCATCTACTAGCCACAAGCCTCCTAAGTCTTGAGTGCTCAGCATCTCTCAGTTAGGATTCTTGTACAAGAGTCGAAGAAGTCGCTTGGACAATTCTAAGCAAATCGCCATTGCGATCCTCTGTTAGAAGTTGACGTGCTCTTCTGAAGTAAAGGCACGGTTGTAAACTACTATTTCACAAATAGTGGATTTGAATCCTGAGCTAGAGTTCTCAGGCCTGGACTAGTCCTCCACGAGGGAAACCAGGTTAAAATTGCTGTGTTTACGTATGCTCTTTTAATCTCCTTTTATTTTCTGCACTTTACTCTGATTATTTTTTATTGGTGAAAGAGTTATTTTTAATTGGTCATTTTTCTATATATACTCTATTCACCCCCCTCTAGAGTTGCCAAACTGTTCTTCACATAGAGCCGTCGACAGTAGGAATGCTGGACGGGGGATCAGGGATGCTGGACGCGGGATCAGGAAGGCTGGACGACGAGGGAGGAGTCGCCAACCTGCTAGAACTAGCCTGTCCCAGTAATGGACCGGGAACAGAACGGTACACTGGCGTACTCAGAGATGAGGATGAGGGTACGGAACTGCCCTCTCCATCCCCAGCCCGAGGCTGACGGGGCTGCCTAATATATAATCCTCCGCGTCGTCCAGATGGTCTAGTCATACCTGACAATAAAACATATGACAATAAAACAAAAAAACATATTTATATGATAGACATTACAGATTTTTAAAAAATATCATAGTCAAAAAGTGTCATTGAAGTGTCAATAAAAGTGTCAATAAAGTGTCACTGAAGTGTCACAGATTTATATGATAGAAGTGTCACTAAAGTGTCAAATATGATGATAAAACAAACGTACAGATTTAATCCTCTTCTGAAAATTCATCTAGTTCGTTTAGCTCATCTACTTCTTCTTCTTCTTCTTCTTCTTCTTCTTCTTCTTCTTCTTCTTCTTCTTCTTCTTCCTCCTCCTCTACATCTTCACTTTCATCTGCATCTTCCTCTTCAGATAATTCTACTTCTTCTACACAATTAGATGTGTAATAGGGAACTTTCGTCGTGTCCACTTCTATAATATTTGTTACAAGAGGTAGTTCATCATGTTGATAAGCTATATCGTCAACCTCAAAGGTATTTCTAGCTTTAGTCTTGCATACTGCCCACCAATCCGACCTTGTTGTTCCCCGTTTAGGATAACTTGTGAAGTACACGAGCTGAGCCTGACTTGATAGGACAAATGGTTCATAGGCTTGATATCGACGTCGATAGTTTATATCAACAAGACCGTGCTTGTCTACTTTCCAACTTTGACCTTCAATCGGATCGAACCAATCACACCTGAATAACACAATCTTAGCAGGCTTTATTCCATAACTATATGTCAGCTCCACGATCTTCCATAACACGCCATAGAAATCGTTGCCCGCATCAACATCTTTGTAGTTCGAAGATCTGATACACAAACAGCTGTTTTTGGTGGAATCGAGATCCACAAAGTTGTCTCTGATCGGGCAAGTTGTTGACTTGAACCTAAACCCATTAACACAGTAGCTTGGCCATATTTTTGCAGCATAAATTGGTCCCTTGGCTAGCGTTCTAATAGACTCATTCTCAAGTCTTGCGTATGGACGATCGACCTAAATACCACGAAAGAAGCAATTAAGCTCATTCTCAATCAAGTGCATATACAAAAAGGTAATTACAGAGTTCTCAAGTCTTACATATGCACTCAACCATGATGGAAAATAATGCCTTATTTCTTGTTCTAGTTCTTCTTCTGTTATGTGTGGCCTACCCGACCTCACATCATCATTAAATATGCTGAAAACAACATCGTTCAATTAATGTAATAGTATAATAATTAACACTATTAAAATAATATAGACGTATTAATTACTTACCCCTTTAGTTTCTCTACTTCCTCCTCGTCGCAGTTGAGTAATACATACACCTGAGCAGCCCTTAGCTCATCATCGTTCAGATATCTCTTTTTCATCTTACCCGATGGCTTTCCTGGAGCATTGAATACCTTCAGTATTGTATCATTACTTTCATGATCTCCCTCGTCGTTTCTGGAAGCTCTCGTTCTATTAGTTGCAACATGAGGCTTGAAATACATCGAACAAAAGTTTGTAATCTCCTCGAGAACATAGGCTTCACAAATAGAACCCTCGACCCGTGCCTTATTTTTCACCTTTCTTTTTAGGTGATTCAAATGTCGCTCGAACGGGTACATCCATCGATATTCGACGGGTCCACCAACACGTGTCTCATAGGATAGATGAATCGGCAAATGCTCCATAGAGTCGAAGAATCCAGGAGGAAACACCCTCTCTAGCTTGCATAGTGTTACCGCAATATCCTTCTCTTGCTTTTCTAGACGATCAACGAGCAATTTCTTAGAACAAAGATCCCTGAAGAATATGCTAAGCTCCGTCAATGGATCCCAAACTGCCTGTGGTAAGAATTCCCGAAATGCGATCGGAATTAACCTCTCCATGAATACGTGACAATCGTGGCTCTTCATACCCGTCAATTTGTTTTCCTTCGGATCGACACATCTTCTCAGATTTGACACATATCCGTTTGGAAATTTTAGGCCCTGGATCCACCGACAAAGTCTCACTTTATCCTCCTTGTCCAGCGAGAAAATTGACTTCGGAAGGAACTGTTTTCCATTCTGCTGTATCAAATGCAACGCAGGGCGTTTGCATATTTCTTTTAAGTCCAACCTGGCCTTGGGATTGTCTTTCGTTTTTCCCTTTACGTCCATCACAGTATTAATTATGTTATCAAACACATTCTTCTCAATATGCATGACATCAAGATTATGGCTGATCAGATTGGTACTCCAGTATGGCAGATCCCAGAATATGCTCCTCTTTGTCCAGTTATGAACTCTACCAAATCCATCGCACTTTTGCCCAGTTGTAGGATCTTCGATAGCACTTGGAAAATCTTTAACCTCCTCCCATATCGTGTCTCCGCACCACCTTGGCGGTGGATCACCCTTCTCTACAACGTCGGCACGGAAAGCATTCATGTTCCTTCTGAACGGATGATCTTTTGGCAGAAATTACCGATGACAATCAAAGAAGCACGGCTTTCCGCCGTGTTTCAAACGGAAAGCCTTACTACGGTCCATGCAATACGGACATGAGAGACGGCCATGAGTGCTCCATCTAGATAACATTCTATAGACCGGAAAGTCGTTGATGGTCCACATAAGGGTTGCCTTCATCTGAAAATTCTGCTTCCTGGAAACATCGTACGTGTTAGCGCCTACTTCCCATAACTGATTCAACTCATCTATCAAAGGCTGTAAGTACACGTCAATGTTTCTCTTGGGATTGTTCGGACCAGGAATTATAACGGTTAGAAACATGTACTGAGTCTTCATGCACATCCAAGGCGGTAGGTTATACGGAGTAACAATCACAGGCCAGCACGAATACTGGGATCCCGAAAGACCAAAAGGAGTAAAACCGTCAGAAGATAGTCCCAACCTGACATTTCGCGGATCTAAAGCAAAATTTGGATACACTCAATCAAAGTGCTTCCACGCTTCTCCATCGGATGGGTGATCCAACACTCCTTCAATCTGTTCTCGCATGTGCCAACTCATATTTTCGGCTGTCTCTTTCACCATAAATAATCTTTGCAACCGCGGCGTTAAAGGCAAGTAGTACATTGAATCGGTCGGTCTTCTTGTACCGGTAGACCTTCCTGTACTAGTTGTCTTATAGCGATCAGCACCACAAAATCTGCACACATCTGTGTCCTTGTCGTCTTTGTAGTACAACATGCACCCATTGCGACAGGAATCGATTTTCTCGTATCCCATCCAGAGCGATCTCACCATCCTCCTAGACCGGTAGAAGTCTTTAGGCAACTTAGCACCCGCCGGCAAGATCTCTATAATCAACTCCAACACTCGGTTGTAGCATTCTTGCGACATGTTAAAATCTGACTTAATGCTCAACAGTCTTGTACCCACCTCCAACGGTGAATGATCCTCACAACCAGGATACAATAGAGTCCTTGCATTCTCCAACAACTCCATGAACTGTGCAGCATCGGCGTTCGGTGCCTCCTCAGGTGCATCATGAACGAAACTAGGCCCTACAGCATCGAAAACCATGTTCACGCACCCGTCGTCGTATGCATGATTATCTGAAACAAAATTAGGTCCCGCATGCATATACGGCTCAACATAAGGCTCCGGCTCTGATGCTAAAGACACAAGTTCTCCATGTGCGGTCCACTGATAGTAATTAGGCGTGAAACTTCTCGAGTACAAATGATATGTCACTTCCACTTCTGGATAATATTTCACGTTATGACATTTCACACATGGACACTTAATTTTGGTGCCGTCCATGTACTGAGGGAACGCCTTAGCAAACTGCAGGAACTGCTCTACTCCCGCTATGTATTCATCCCGCACACCACACATATCATCAGCACGACGATTGTACATCCATGAACGATTCCGCAAGTAGTAATTCATATCCATTTGGAAATAATTCTGCAAAGATGGACACACATTATCCAACAGGCACAAATTCGTAAATTATGTCTTATTATGGGACACACATTAGTAGCGGACAGTTACTAATAACAATGATATGCAATCTAGGTCAAACTAGGTTGTACTAAGTCAAATAAGGTCAAGCTAAGTCAAACAAAGTCAAACAAAGTCAAACAAGGTCAAACTAGGTCAAACTAGGTTGTACTAAGGTCAAATAGTCAACCTTGGTCAAACAAGGTCAAATCTAAGTCAAATATCCTATTTCTAGTCATGACCTACCAAGTAATGAGCAATAGTGAGTTAACAAAGCAAACTGAAACTAAAACTAGTATCTGGGTGTCATTTAAACAACTAAAACTAGTATCTGGGTGTCATTTAACAAACATGAAGACAACAAAGTCAAACAAGGTCAAGCTAAGTCAAACAAAGTCAAACAAGGTCAAACTAGGTCAAGGGTTGACCTATAGTTGACTTTGTCAACTCTTAGTCCAATCTAGGTCAGATGTTTACTCTACTTTGACTTTCAGTTAAAATAGTCAACCTTGGGGGTGACTACTATTTCATATAATTTTAAAGTATCGGCCGATACCGATCCGATACGGCCGATACCGATACGGTTTGGCATGTTCCGATCCGATACCGACCGATACCAAATATTGACCGATACCGACATTGGGGGTTTTTGTTCCGATCAATTCAAGTACCAATAATGACCAAAGTCAACTCAAGCTATCTCATACACACAAGTAATATCTATATAGATATATACATATAATATATATATATATATAGGCATGTATATACTATATGCCTATATTACAAGACAAGGCAACTTTCATGCCTTCATATATTTAGACACTCTAACATAGGCTATATGCCTATATCACATATGAGTTACATGATATAGTTATGTATATATGTATACAATACCATCTAGGCTATGTGTACGTGTCCAACATAATGTCGATGTGCAAGGGTGGAATGAACTAAAAAGGTAATCCTTCAACCAAACAATACCTAATCTATATGTCAGTCATGGGACTGAACAACTGAATACAAGACAAATAATAGTACTGGAACTAAATAAATGCCTGGACTGATATGAAGAGATAATATGGACTGCAATATATATATACATATATATATATATATATATATATATATATAAAATATGAGGAAACAATGCACAAACTGTTCTCAGATTGACACGTATATATATGTGTGTGTGTCATGTGTGTGGTGTGCTAACAGTGTGTGTGTACAATAGGGTGTGTGTATATAGGGTAAAGTGTGCCATGTGTGTGTACATAACATGGGCTAGGTGTCTCAATGTGTGTGTGTACATAGGAATCAATAGTGTGAATGAATTAGCTATTCTCGGTTTTGAGTGTAATATGAGTGAGCTATAAGAGAAACAGTATACACAAACAGTGTATCAATCTCAGAAAAATCAGTAGATAGCAGTAGTGTGTGTTTATATTCTCAGGTTACACTTATGTGTGTGTGTAGATAGGTGTAAACAGTGCATAATTTCTCGAGAAAATTCAGTGTAATGTGTGTGTGCCAATATGTGAAAACAGTGTATTAAAACTGTTCTCAGTTTTGACAGTCAATGGCATACGAAAACCCAAGAATCCCCAATCAATGTGAACCCTAACATGCACATTAATTCTCAGAGAAGATATGGGATTAATCATAATGGTTTAATCATTCAAAATCAGTTTAAACCAATGTTAATCTCAGAAAATTAATATATAGTGAACTACGTATCAGAAAATTGGGGATAAACCAAATTCGAAATCCAAATTCAATTAATAGCAAAATCTAATGGTTGGTAATGATATGTGTATGTGTCATAGAGTCACACGTGTCGAGTGTCCACCAAAATAGGACACAATCGTGTCCAAATTATTTTTTAACACACACGAACACAAATGACACAGTGCAGTCTCGTGCACGTGTCTACGCGTGTGTGTCCGTGTCTGTGTGTGTGTGTGTGCGTGTGTGTGTGTGTGTCCGTGTCTGTATGTGTGTGTGCGTGTGTGTCCGTGTCCGTGTGTGTCCGTGTGCGTGTGTGTGTGTCCGTGGGAGAGGAGGAGGAGGAAGGAGAGGAGTTAGGTTAGGGTTTACCTGAGGAAGAGGAGGAGGAGGTCGGATTGGGGGAGGAGGAGCTCGAGGAGGAGGATCTCGAGAAGGAGGATCTCGCCGGAGGAGGAGGGAGTCGCCGGGGGGGGAGGGGGTCGCCGGGGGGGGGGGGGCACTGACAGAGGGGAAGGGAGTCGCCGGGGGGGTGGGGGGGAAATGAAATTTTTGGGTTTTCGAGTGAGAATGAGGGGGAAAGAAGGCAGCTGCGTGCCCTAAGTAAAATAACTTAGCGACGTCACGTTTTGACGTCGCTAAATATCGCCAACTTGGCGACATGTACATAAAATATGTCGCTGAACGTCGCTTTTCGGCGACGTAGTACCCTCCTGTTGCAGAACGTCGCTAGACAGCGACGTTTTGTGACGTGTTTAAAACGACGTCGCAACTGGCGACGCTATTTATTGCCGTCGCTACAGTACGTCGCTATTTGATGATATTTTAGTAGTGTGACCAATACCAAGGTAAACCCAAACCTAGTTTCTAACCATATCCAAAACCCATTCCCTCTCACCCCGATTTGATTTCCTACATTTCCGACCCCGTATCCTAGTAACTCTAGTATTTTGATACCAAATGGGTATCCTAGATACCCCATTCTCTAGGATTCGGGTAAATTCCCAATCCTACACTACTACTAACACCACTACTATCCCCATTACAACTTCTACTACTACTACTCTTTCCCTTCTTCTTCTCCTTCTCCTTCTCCTTTCTTCCCTTCCCCTTCTCCTACTCCTGCCTATGCTACTGCTACTGCTGCTCTTGCTAGCTGCTGCTGCTGCTATTGCTAAAGCTGCTGCTGCTATTGCTAAAGCTGCTGCTGCTACTGCAGTAGCTGCTGCTGCTACTGCAGTCTACTGCTGCTGCTGCTCTTCTTATTTCTCTTCTTCTTCTCCTACTTCTTCTACTTCTTCCCTTCTCTATATATATATATATATCTATCTAATTATCTAGCTATCTATCTATATATATATATATATATATATATATATATATATATATATATATATATATATATATATATATACATACACACATATATATATATATATACATACACATATATATACATACACATATATCTAACTATCTAGCTATCTATCTATATTTATATATATATATACACATATATATACTCTATATATATATATAAAACCCACTATAATACACTACTCCCTTCAGTAATCCCATCCTCCAACATACACACACACTTAAACACACACTCTCATGACACCACCACCACCACCACTCTCCTCTACACACACGCACAAATACATATATATATATATATATATATATATATATATATATATATATATATATATATATATATATATATATATATATATATACCTCTCTAAAAAGGGAAAAACCCCGCCTTAAACTAGGTTTTAGGGAAACCTATAATAGCTATGGTCAACTTGTAGAGAATGGTCTCCTCTATATTTATTGTGAAGGAATAAATGAAGATGAGGAATTTATGAGGGTTTAAGAGCTTACCTAATTGTTGATCTCTTGAAGAAGAAAGAACTCAAAAAAAAGAATGAAATGGAGAGAGAGAAAGAGAGGGAGAGATGACTTAGGAGTGAAGTAAAGATAGGGAGGATGGCCTATAGGTGGCCGGCCATGGGGGGTCCCAAATGGGTTTGGGTGGAGACCCATTAGGCCTCCACACCCATTAGACTTGGTTTGGTTTGGTTTGGTTTGGATTTGGTTTGGTTCGGTTTGGTTTGGTTTGGTTTAACTTCAAAAAGACTAATTAAGCCTCTAAATGACTAGTTAAGCCATGGGAGTATGGTTTATGGTTTCTAGCCTAGTTAGGATGGCATGTGGGCCAAGCCCAGCTAGTATGTGGGTCCCACTAGTGTCCAGACTACCCGGGTCTCCAACTTAAGTCCAAATTGGATAAAATTCTAACTCAAACAACCAAATCCCTAAAAATCCTATAAAATCAAATAAAATTCCCAAAAATTATAAAACTTGGAAAATAACAAAAATACCCCTAATTCGAGAACTGGAGGTGACACCTTCCGAAGCTTCCGCAGGCTCAAGCATTGTATCGAGAGAAGAGAGAGAGCTGAAAGATTTGTAATGTGTGAAGAGTGAGCTTGAGTGACTAGTAATCTTGGCCTTGCGCCCACTTGTAACCTTTGTTTCAATATCAATAAAATGTATCGTTTGAATGACTTGTGTTTTGTTCTAAATTTTTGCTGCTATTATTCAATGTCTCTGCTTAGGACTTTTGTGCGACGACCCCGTCGCCGCCGATGTAATCGGCCGTTATGAAATTGCCTTGTACGAGCGCAATCTAGGCTCGTGCGGCATCACGCCTTAGCAAGAACGATCGCTCCTACGAGAGCGGGGCGTGACAGAGGTCGGCCTGGGAGTTTGCACGAATTAGGTTTAGGGTTTTGTGCTCCTTCTTTTTGTTCTCCCGATCTCTCTCTCTCTCTCTGTTATATATTTGGTTCTTCATTAGGCCGAGCGGGGAAGAGGTTCCCTGTGCGGGTTGGGCCTAGCTGGGCTAGGCCGGGATTGGCTGGTTTTTTTATTCTTCTTTTCTTTTTCTTTTCTTTTTCTTTTTCTTTTTCTTTTTTTTTCTTTTTCTTTTTCTTTTTCTATATTTTTATAACTATATATCTATGTATCTATATATATGTATCTATATATATGTATATATTTATATATACACCTATAAATCTCCAAAATCAAAATCAAATCTTAGTATTATATATATATATATATATATATATATATATATATATATATATATATATATATATATATATATATATATATAAAATATATATATATATATAATGTATTTAAATATCTGTACATATACGTAAATTTAATTGACAATAAAAAGGACAACCAATAATAATATCTAATAGTAATAAATATATTTATTTAATCACCACAAAATAATAAAATAATAATTAAATAATTAAATGGTGGTTTGGTGAATCCATACTACTCACCTTTATCCGGGTCCAGAAAATTGTACAAATATTATAAAACATTATTTAATAATAAAAATACTAATTTTTTGTACAAATATTCAAATAAATAAAAATGTACATCATTACCTAAAATAATTTAGGAAATATTTGTACACACATAAAATATGCCTACATGGTCGTCTTTGGTCTCACTACAAGATTATATGGGCTTGGTTTCAGTTCGGATCTAGTCCGAGCTAAATCGACACAAACCGGGTCTCCTACAAGTCAGTAATATAATTAATAAATAATTTAAAATGTCTTTAGAGGTTAAGTCGTAACTTGGCCTGGTTTTCCTAGTTAGGACACACTTATGGTTGGGTCTTCCTTGGCATGGCTAATACACTAGTCAAGACACGCCACTGCACTATCCGTGCCACGATTTCTAGTCGTCTGGTACTTCAAAACTCAACCATGGCTAAAGTCATCTACCCTAATAATTAACTAAATTTATTTATAAAAAATTATAAAAATTGCCATTTAAATTCAAATAAATAAATAAGAAAATATATAATCAAAATTTCGGGAAGAGGAGTTACAAATCTACCCACCTTAAAAATAATTTCGTCCTCGAAATTCTAATTCGTAACTATTCCTTAAAAATCAAGGTCTACTATTACCTTAATCTCCTTAAATTTAATTTCTCAAAAATATTTTATAACCTTCTCTAGCCATTTTATAACTATGAAACCTCGAGGACTCCTACCCACCTTTGGTCACATTACTCCTCAAAACATAGGTTACTAAAATTTTATAATCTTCCAACTGGTTGCTAACAATCCTTCCAACAGATATCTAGGGCATATGACATCTATAATCCCTTATATCTATAAACAACCAAATATTCAACAGTCAAGCAATATTATACTATAATTTAAGAATTTTTGATAGATTCTAGACAGCACGATCGTTCGTCATCCCGGAATAGGAAGGGACGAGAATCAATGGTTCGAAAAGCAAGAAAGAATACTCGAGAACAAATATAAAATTTCAAGGACGTAGAGAAACTTCTAGGAGAATTTTCAAGGCATAGTGGATTGAGATCTCTAAGATTTAGTCATAGTCGCAGGCTCGTATCAGTACAGTTACGTAACCGATACGATATGCTCTGACCTGCATGGGCCACCAAAAAACTTGTCACGACCCTCACCCACTTTTCGGATGCGAGAGCGTGAGCAAGCCAGCTATGTATCGAACGGACTCCAGCTCCTTTCGAATACGTAAACACTGTCAAGGCTATGGTATACTGCCAAATCATGGCAAAACAAATCTATATCTCAAATCCACAATAAGTGTACGAAACATGAATGAACACTATGGGTCATGGTCTTCAGCCCACTAGCATATATGTCCGAGGAGACTCCAAGGAATATAACAAGAGTCTCTAAACTGAATCAATAAGCAAGATATCTCATGATAAGGAATGTAAAGCACGAAAGGATAACAACGTAATAATGATACCTGAATCCCGCAAGCGTATCATCACATCCGCCATTCAGAACTACTAGCTAACTCAATGCAATCACTAAACCTGAAGAGATCATCAAGTCCTCAGGGGGAATAGTAAGATACATAAAAATATGCCTATCTAGCAGTTTATCATGCAATAAAGAAAATAAAGAAAATAAACGGGAAAAGACTAATTAACACGAAAATACGACTATACACGACTAGAAGAACCACTACGCATAAACGAACTGCTGGAGAAGAACAAGAGAACACGATGTCACGATGTCAATGAATAACCAATCGAATACTCAAACCCTCGCCCTAGTGTAGACTCGCAGGTTTGAACAACTACTAACCCTCGCCCCTAGTATGGACTCGCAGGTTAGCTTCAAGAAATCACCCTCACCCCTGGTGTGGACTCGCAGGTGCGGACAGATAACTACTAACCTTCGCCCCTAGTGTGTACTCGCAAGTTAGCTTCAAGAATTTAAGGTACAGCAGTTCCGTTATGACTTATTCATCCTATGACACGATGCGACTCAGTCCAAGTACAGGTGATGACACAACACGACCCAATCAAGATACACGAGAGAAACAATCCAATATGAACTACAAAATTAACTATGAACAAGAACTATATATATATATATATATATATATATATATATATACTATATATATATATATATATACTAGCATGTACGATGTACAAATCACATGTCAATAATCCACTAGTAAAACTATATAATAATAGAAATATGCATGTAAATAAACTGTAGAGGGAGGCAAGGTATCTTGCTTGGAGATTATAAGCAGATCCAATAATATACCGTCAAATGGTACGTCATAAAAGTCCAAATCTCATAACTGCATCCGAAAGCTAAAACAGACATTGCCAACATTATCAAAATAGTAAAATTAGCTAGGATTGCCTGTCCTTAAGTTCAATTCTAGACACAGGGGCAAAACGTTTATTTTGGGTCAAAACGGTATCCGTCGTTGGATCCGCTTTGCACCGAAAAGCGTGTCAGAGTCAAAGGTCTCTCAAGTCGTCAAACTACATGTCTACGAATTCGTTTTGATGATATGAACCCAACGGTATGTCCAATTTTGGATTCCGATGGGCCGTGCCCAAAATCGTCCGTTGAATCGATCGTGGGGTCCGCAAAATGGCGATCCAATCAACTGTCTCAGAATCAGAAAAAACTAGGCATACAGGACCCAAAAAATAATACGGTCCTGCTGGCGCAAGTTTCGTTTCGATCTGACGAACGTGCACAAAGTAATTGGGAAATTTGCACAGAGGCAGATACGATGAATTTCGACGGATACGCATCAAATTCATCGCCCACACGCGACCAATTTGAATTCCGTCAAATCCCACACGTCAACAAAGCCGATACGCACCTTTTGATGCTTTCGGTTCGTGACCACGTCGCCCGGAATGGCGGGACGCACGTCGTATCGAAGAGTTTTTCATAAATTCTACAGTTTTAAAAACAGGTTTTTCGTGATTTTGGAAGTCGGTTTTCACGATGCATGGTTGATGAAATCAAAATCTACAAAAAGTGTTACGAAGCCCTATATATTGTCTAAAAGTGTCTTCAAATAGTTTCGAGAAATTCTGAACATCCTGACACGAATCGTCTTTCTAAGTCGGGGGTTCGAGTAGGTGTTATGCTCTATTTTAGAGCAGTTTTTCATCGATCTTTGGATCGAATTTGCCTAAGTTTTGTGTCACGACCCGCTACCCAAATTGTTGGGCCGGGCCGGGCCGAGTCATGTCCAGCCTACGCTTGAGATAAGTGCAGTAAGCTGTTCTAGAGATAACAAGATAAGACTAGATGTGCTAACAGTTCTATATGTAAAGAAGAGTCATAAATGCTCTAAACACAAAAGTCATCTCATATAATAATAAGTCCAAGTACAGGTCTAAAATGTAAAACTGGATACAGGTCCAGTTACAAAATACGTAGTCTAATACATGACTACACTAAATATCCCGAGAAACTACACAAACTAGACGAGGTTCCCCGCAGGTACATCCTCGTAAGACAAAGCCTGGTCCTCGACAGTAACTCCATAATATGAGTCACAGAGCAACTCCTCCTCAGTAAGAATACGTACAACGTTATTCTGTCAGGACGGGAGCAAGTACTGATTCTAGCAAACTAAATATACGAAACATGAAATGAACAGGAATGTAATAAACTGGAATCATGGTACATCATAATCTATCATGGTAAGGACACATATATCATAGAGACAGATGCATATGTAATGTTTAAAACTATAGTAGGTACGTAATCGATTAATAGGTGTACAATGTGCTGAGGCACATGTAAATAACATGTACATACGTATAAGTGCACAAGCATAGGTGTACATCCGTACAGAAATGCGGGATAATGGCCTACGGCACAGTAACATGTAAAATAAAACTTTGCTCGGTACGATAAAGGGGCATGATCACGTACTCAACTATCAGTTTCCCCATAACCCAGATTCTAATCATGTGAGAGATATAAAATTGTTCTAAACATGGTAGTGACTGAAGGTAAATACAACATGTGAAGATTTAACTTGCTACCCCAAGGATCAGCATTTAACATGGTTGGTTTCGTAGTTCATTGATGTAACAGTATGTAAAGTTTGTAGAAGTACTTGCCTTTAGCAAAGCAAAACAGCGATAAAAATGCTATAGATGCCTGGTAACTCGTCGCTGTAGGAATAAATACATAGACTTAGTTTTTACACTAAGTTAAACACTAAAACACTAGTGGTGCAACACGACTTTCTGACTGGACACCTAGCCAAATGGTGACTTTAGCATAGGAGACCAATGTGGGGTAACACAATACTCAAACTAACTTTCTAGGGCCTTTACACTAGTACGGGGTGAGGTCTATAACCCAAAACAACACAAAACACTGAAAGTCATAATTATTCAATAAATAAATCAAACTGTACACTATGTTCCAACAATTTTTGAGATAGACAAAAAGCTTAATTTTACATAAAATAAAGTACCAAAATAATCCTTGTTAATTATAGAAATTTATACTAATTTTTTTGGAATTTATAAGCCCTCATAAATATTTATTAAAAATCAGCAAACATAAATATACTGAAAATGAGTTCTGTTTTCCTATTTTTATAAAATACCAAAACTACTTAATAAATGCTGGAAAATTTATAATAAATTGTCTAAATTTATAATAAATTATCTAAATATATAATAAAATAACTTGTGAAATTTATGCACAATAATATTTTGTACAAAGTAGAATTTGTAATACATATATAAATATACAACAACAATATTTATATATATACATATAAATATATAGATATTTATATATATATATATAATGGATATATATATACATTATATATATATATATATATATATATATATATATATATATATATATATATACAAGAAATACTAAATATAAAATATAAAAAAATATAGTGGATATATATACATATAATAATATACATATATATATATATATATATATATATATATATATAAGAAATACTAAATATAAAATATATATATACATATACAATACTGTATACATATATATATAAAATAGTATATATATAATAATATATATACATAAATACATATGCATATATACATATATATATATATATAAATACATATATAAACATATACATATATATAATAAAATACTAATTATAAAAATATATATATATATACATACAAATACTGTATATATACATATATAACAGTATATAATAATATATATATAAATACATATACATGTATACCTATATACATGAATACATATATATACATATATATATATAAATAATAAAATAAAAACAAAACAAAAAATAAAATAAAACAACAAACAAACAGGGGAGGGGGCTCGAACTCGGCCCAGAGGGGGGGTCGGGTTCTAGGCGCAGTCGGGCTGGCCAGGGGGTCAGCCCGAGTTATCTGTTAGGGAAGGGTTTGGGTTTGTATTAAGTTAGAGTTAGGTTAATGGGTTTCTAAACCCAATAGCACGAAACTAAATCCGTTAACCCTATAACCTGTTCTTCGTGTCCTGACAGTTAAGGACACAAAGAACAGTCGAGTCCAAGTATCCTGGTCATTTATGATACGCACGACACGAGTTCGTCGTGTCCAAACTCACCATTAGACTCGTCGGGACGCGACGAGTCACATATGTAAAGACGATTCGTGTCGGGAAAGGGAAAAAACAAAGTGACGCGTACGTGTCCAAGTCGAGCGGGCTGTTGGGGCGGCGACTGGGCGGAGGAGGCGTCGGCATCGCGGCGCTCGGTTGGCGTTGGACTCGTCTCGGCAGGGCGGACTCGGTGGTGGTGGTCGGAGGTGGTGATGGTTGCTGTGGAGGTGGCGGTAGGGTATGGCCGGAGTTAGGGTTCAGGCGTAGGGAAATAGGTTCTCGTCGGGGAAGAAGGGGGTCGGGGTGGTCGTGGTGGTGTGCTAGAGTTAGGATTTGGTCTGGGGGTCGTTTATATAGAGTGAGAGGTCGGTTGTGGTCTGGGGGAAGTCGGTAGTCGTCGGCATCTGGCCGGTCGCGGGGAGTGGTTGGGTTAGAGGAGAGAGAGAACGTGGGGGGGTAGGGTAGGTTTGCAGTAAGGTCCTTAGAGTTTAGGAAATTACAGTTAGGTCCAAATCCTATCAGTTTGTAAATAACAATTTACAAACTGTAATTAAAATAATTTAATTAATTATAAACTAATTTTAAAACAAATCTAAATATTACAAAATACTATTAAAACATTTCAGTTAATTACAAATTGATATATTTTAACTTAAAAATGATTTAAAATTCATTTAAAAATTTTAGAAAAATTCCTAGCATTTATATTAATCTATTTTAAACATATAAAAACTATTTAATATTATAAAAATATTATTTTGAAATTTTGGGGCTTACAAATCTTCCCTACTTAAAAAAAATTTTCCTCGAAATTCACAAGGATAGAAGACTCTACAAACATTCTAACATAACAAGTAATGCAACAAATGACTAAGGCTACGATCAAAACTAACCTCTGGGGTATCAAGCGGGAACGGGTGGTTCTCTCGCAGCTGTTGGATCGAACAAGTAAGGATATCTCTCCCTCATGTCCGACTCCCTCTCCCAAGTAGATTCACCCGGAGAGTGACGGCTCCAAGCTACTCGTACTAAGGGTATAACCTTGTTCCTCAGCCTCTTCTCCCTCCTGTCTAATATCTCCACTGGCTGTTCAGTAACTGCAAGGCTCGGTCCGATCTCCAACTCTGAATGATCTAGCACATGGCTGGCGTCCGGAACATATCTCCTCAGCTGGGATACGTGAAAGACATCGTGAACTCCTGCTAGGTTGGGTGGAAGTGCAACCCTGTAAGCTACCTCTCCGATCCTGCCAAGTATCTCGAACGGCCCGATGTATCTGGGGCTCAACTTGCCTTCTCGTCCGTACCAGATCGTCCCTCTAGTAGGTGATATCTTCACTAGCACCATATCACCGTCTGCGAACTCCATCGGTCTGCGACTAGCATCGACCCAGTATTTCTGCCTGTCCTGAGCTACTCTGAGCCTGTCTCTGATCATCCCGACCTTCTCTGCTGCATCCGTAATCATCTCTGGCCCAAGCATAACTCTGTCCCCAACATCATCCCAAAAGAGAGGTGTACGGCATCGTCGTCCATATAGTGCCTCGAAAGGAGACATACCGATGCTGGCTTGGTAGCTGTTGTTGTATAAAAACTCTACCAAGTGCAGATGGCTCTCCCATGATCTACCAAAGTCTAGCACACAAGTCCTCAGCATGTCCTCTAGCGTCTGTATCGTCCTCTCGGACTGCCCATCTGTCTGCGGGTGGTACGCCGTACTGAACTTAAGCCGACTGCCCAACTCCTCCTGCAAGCTCCTCCAGTAGTAGGACGTGAATCTGCTGTCTCTGTCCGATACGATGCTCATTGGTACTCCGTACAAGCGTACTATCTGCTGCATGTATAGCTTTGCCAACTTCTCGGTGGAAAGCCCCACCTTGAAGGGTATGAAGTGCGCACACTTCGTCAGCCTGTCCACGATGACCCAAATGGCAACCTTTCCTCCTTGGGAACGAGGAAACCCTGAGACGAAGTCCATCGTAATGTGTTCCCACTTCCATTCGAGAATGGGTAACGGCTGTAACAGACCAGCTGGCCTCTGGCGCTCCGCCTTGACCTGCTGGCAAACTAGGCATCTCGAAATAAAACGTGATACATCCCTCTTCATCCCGTACCACCAAAGATGTTCCCGCAAGTCACGGTACATCTTGTTGGTACCAGGGTGAATAGAATATCTCGATCGGTGTGCCTCTATCATCTCTTCCTTCGGCACGCACAATCGGCTGCCATACCTCAAGGATCCATCCTCTGCTACGGTGAAGTCATCCAGCAATCCAGCTAAAGCCTGGGCTCGAAGTCTGTGAAGGCTCTCATCTGTAGACTGTGCCTCCCTGATCTGCTCTATCAAACCTGACTGAATGTCAAGCGCCATCATCTGTACCACTGATCCTGGCCAAACTATCTCGATACCGAGCTTCTCCAGATCTTTCCGTAAATATCGATCTATCATCAGATACCATGTCATCGGATGCCTGCTCAGTGCATCCGCCACCATATTTGTCTTTCCTGGGTGATACTGTAAATCGATGTCGAAGTCCTTCATCAACTCCAACCATCGTCTTTGCCTCATGTTCAGCTCTTTCTGCGTGAACACATACTTCAAGCTCTTGTGGTCAGTAAAGATTTCCACACACTCTCCGTATAAGTAATATTTCCATAACTTGAGTACAAAGATCACCGCAGCTAACTCTAGGTCATGGGTAGGATAGTTCCGCTCATGAGTCCGTAATTGCCTAGATGCATAAGCAATCACTTTCCCATGCTGCTGTAGGACACATCCTAGCCCCTTTTCTGAAGCATCGATGTATATGGTAAAACCTCCAGATTCTGAAGGTAATGTCAGAACTGGAGCGGTCGTCAGCCTCCTCTTCAGCTTCTCAAACGCTGTTTGGCAGTCCTCTGACCAGATGTACTCTGCGTCCTTCCACGTCAGCTTCGTCATGGGTTCAGCTATCCTAGCAAAGTCCTGGACGAACTTTCTATAATAGCCGGCTAAATCCAGAAAGCTCTTGATCTCTAAAACTGACGTCGGAGCCTTCCATGTCTCAATGGCAGCAATCTTTCTGGGATCCACCGAGGTCCCCTCTCCAGTAACTACATGACCGAGAAACTCCATTCGGTCTAAAAAGAACTCGCACTTCGACAATTTGGCATACAATCTCTCCTGTCTCAGAATCCCCAAAACTATCCGTAAGTGCTCTGCGTGTTCCTCCGATGTCTTCGAGTATATCAGGATGTCGTCGATGAATACTACAACAAACTTATCCAGATACTGGTGAAATGTCTTATTCATCAAATTTATAAAGACAGCTGGCGCATTTGTGAGACCAAATAACATCACCAGAAACTCGTACTGCCCGTACTTCATGTTGAACGCCGTCTTCTGGATGTCTGCTGCCCTGACCTTCACCTGGTGGTACCCGGATCTCAAATCTATCCTGGAAACACTTTCGCCCTACTCAACTGGTCGAACAAATCATCTATCCTGGGCAGAGGATATTAATGGTGATGGCATTCAATGCCCGGTAGTCAATACACAACCGAACTGTACCATCCTTCTTAGGCACAAAGAGCACTGGCGCTTCCCATGAAGAAGCACTAGATCGAATGAAATCCTTTTTCAACAGGTCATCAACGTGCTCCTTCATCTCTACGGCCTTTTTGTGGTTCACTCTGTAGCAAGCCCGGGATACTGGTGATGAACCCGGTACTAAATCTATAGTGAACTCCACATCTCTATCAGGCGAAAGTCCTGGAAGATCCTCTGGGAATACATCCATAAACTCCCTAATGATAGGGTGTGGCGGTGCTAACTCCCCAACTGTCGCACAACAGTTCGACTCTAGGCTGATCTTCGGCCCTGTCCTTCTGACACTGAATGGTGCTGTGCCTGGGGGACTGAACAGAATACTACCCTCATGACAGTCTATACCTGCATGGGCATAGCTAAGCCAGTCCATCCCTAATATGATATCATACCCGGGGAGTGGCATCACAAAGAATCGTCCCCTAAACTCTCTTCCGGCTATAGTAATAGAGCATCTATAGATAGCTCTAATGGGCACTGGTCCTCCTCCCGTCATTACTTTACTAATCTCCTCGGTAGGTGTAGCTACTAAGTAGTATTTATGCATAAACTCTAATGACAGGAAGCTATGAGATGCACCAGAATCAAACAAGCATAGAGCTAGAAAAGTATACAAATAAATATGACCTGTGATGACGTCAGCCAAATAATCTGGCTCCGAAACCTGCTCCGGCTCTGGCTCAAGAGCTAGACTATAAGTCTTCCCCTGGGGTCCCTTCTGCTGCTGCAGATGTTGTCCACCACTAAAAACATGTCACGACCCGCTACCCAAATTGTTGGGCCGGGCCGAGTCATGTCCAGCCTACGCTTGAGATAAGCGCAGTAAGCTGTTCTAGAGATAACAAGATAAGACTAGATGTGCTAACAGTTCTATATGTAAAGAAGATTCATAAATGCTCCAAACACAAAAGTCATCTCATATAATAATAAGTCCAAGTACAAGTCTGAAATATAAAACTGGATACAGGTCCAGTTACAAAATACGTAGTCTAATACATGACTACACTAAATATCCCGAGCAACTACACAAACTAGACAAGGTTCTCCGCAGGTACATCCTCGTAAGACAAAGCCTGGTCCTCGGCAGTAACTCCATAATATGAGTCATAGAGCAACTCCTCCTCAGTAAGAATACCTACAACGTTATCCTGTCAGGACGGGAGCAAGTACTGATTCTAGCAAACTAAATATACGAAACATGAAATGAACAGGAATGTAATAAACTGGAATCATGGCACATCATAATCTATCATGGCAAGGACACATATGTCATAGAGACAGATGCATATGTAATATTTAAAATTGTAGCAGGTACATGATCGGTCAATAGGTGTACAATGTGCTGAGGCACATGTAAATAAAATATACATACGTACAAGTGCACAAGCATAGGTGTACATCCGTACAGAAATACGGGATAATGGCCTACGGCGCAGTAACATGTAAAATAAAACTTTGCTCGGTACGATAAAGGGGCATGATCACGTACTCAACTATCAGTTTTCCCATAACCTAGATTCTAATCATGTGAGAGATATAAAACTGTTCTAAACATGGTAGTGACTGAAGGTAAATATAACATGTGAAGATTTAACTTACTACCCCAAGGATCAGCATTTAACATGGTTGGTTTCACAGTTCATTGATGTACAGTATGTAACGTTTGTAGAAGTACTTGCCTTTAGCAAAGCAAAGCAGCAATAAAAATGCTATAGATGCCTGGTAACTCGTCGCTGTAGGAATAAATACATCAACTTAGTTTTTACACTAAGTTAAACACTAAAACACTAGTGGTGCAACACGACTTTCTGACTGGACACCTAGCCAAATGGTGACTTTAGCATAGGAGACTGATGTGGGGTAACACAATACTCAAACTAACTTTCTAGGTCCTTTACACTAGTATAGGGTGAGGTCTATAACCCAAAACAACACAAAATACTGAAAGTCGTAATTATTCAATAAATAAATCAAACTGTACACTATGTTCCAACAATTTTTGAGATATACAAAAAGCTCAATTTTACATAAAATAAAGTACCAAAATGATCCTTGTTAATTATAAAAATTTATACTAATTTTTTTGGAATTTATAAGCCCTCATAAATATTTATTAAAATTAGCAAACATAAATATACTAAAAATGAGTTCTGTTTTCCTATTTTTATAAAATACCAAAATTACTTAATAAATGCTGGAAAATTTATAATAAATTGTCTAAATTAACATAGTATTTACATACAATTTTTTCCAGATTTTTACAGCACTTAAAATATATATATAAATTCAAAAATAGCAAGCAACAGTTTCTGAAAATTAATTAATTAATTATTTACTATTTTTGTCCACGTATTCGAAATTGAACCGAAGTCCAGATACAGGACCCAGAGCCATGAATCAAGTCCAAAATGACTTGTACAGACTCTGAATGTATTAGACACAATTGGGCCCAAAAACCTATGCTAGGTTTGGACATCAATTGGCCATAACAAATAAAATACAGAAATTTAAATAATAATAATATATTTTTAAAGTGGTAAAAATATACAAGTCACAAAATATATAATAAGATAACTTGTGAAATTTATGCACAATAATATTTTGTACAAAGTAGAATTTGTAATACATATATAAATATACAACAACAATATTTATATACATATATAAATATACAACAACAATATTTATATATATACATATAAATATATATATATATATATATTTATATATATATATATATATATATATATATATATATATATAATATATATATATATATATATATATATATATATATATATATAATGGATATATATATATATATACATAAAAAATATAGATATTTATATATATATATATTATAATGGATATATATATATACATATAATAAATATACATATATATATATAAGAAATACTAAATATAAAATATATATATACATATACAAATATTGTATACATATATATATAAAATAGTATATATATAATAATATATATACACATAAATACATTATACCTATATACATATATATATATATATATATATATATATATATATATATATATATATATATATATATATATATATATATATATATATATATAACTATATACAAATAAAAAAATATATATATATATAAATATATATAATAAATACTAAATATAATATAATATATATATATATATATATATATATATATATACAAATAAATCCTGTATACATACATATATAACAGTATATAATAATATATATATAAATACATATACATGAATACATATATATACATATATATATAAATAATAAATAAAAATAAAACAAAACAAAAAATAAAACAACAAACAAACAGGGGAGGGGGCTCGAACTCGGCCCAGAGGGGGGGTCGGGTTCTAGGTGCAGTCGGGCTGGCCAGGAGTTCAGCCCGAGTTATCTGTTAGGGAAGGGTTTGGGTTAGTATTAAGTTAGAGTTAGGTTAATGGGTTTCTAAACCCAATAGCACGAAACTAAACCCGTTAACCCTATAACATGTTCTTCGTGTCCTGACAGTTAAGGACACAAAGAACAGTCGAGTCCAAGTGTCATGGTCATTTATGACACGCACGACACGAGTTCGTCGTGTCCAAACTCACCATTAGACTCGTCGGGACGCGACGAGTCACATATGTAAAGACGAGTCGTGTCGAGGAAGGGAAAAACAAAGTGACGCGTACGTGTCCAAGTCGAGCGGGCTGTTGGGGCGGCGACTGGGCGGAGGAGGCGTCGACGTCGCGGCGCTCGGGTGGCGCTGGACTCATCTCGGCAGGGCGAACTCGGTGGTGGTGGTCGGAGGTGGTGATGGTTGCTGTGGAGGTGGCGGTAGGGTGTGGCCGGAGTTAGGGTTCAGACGTAGGGAAATGGGTTCTTGTCGGAGAAGAAGGGGGTCGGGGTGGTCGTGGTGGTGTGCTAGAGTTAGGGTTTGGTCTGGGGGTCGTTTATATAAGGGGGAGAGGTCGGTTGTGGTTTGGAGGAATTCGATGGTCGTCGGCAGCTGGCCGGCCACGGGGAGTGGTTGGGTGAGAGGAGAGAGAGAACGTGGGGGGGTAGGGTCGGTTTGCAGTAAGGTCCTTAGAGTTTAGGAAATTACAGTTAGGTCTAAATCCTATCAGTTTGCAAATAACAATTTACAAACTGTAATTAAAATAATTCAATTAATTACAAACTAATATTACAACAAATCTAAATATTACAAAATGCTATTAAAACATTTCAGTTAATTACAAATTGATATATTTTAACTTAAAAACTATTTAAAATTTATTTAAAAATTCTAATAAAATTCCTAGCAATTATATTAATCTATTTTCAACATATAAAAGCTATTTAATATTATAAAAATATTATTTTGAAATTTTGGGGCTTACATTTTGGGTTAGCTAAAATTTAACTACTTGACAGGATTTGTAGGGGTATATGTCGTGATCATACCTGAGAAATTGGTTTGAGGAAAGAGCGAGCGTGGAGGATGCACTCGGGTCTCAAAGTTGCTTGGCTGCAACTGTTGTGATTACAGTTGCTGCTGCTGTGGGCCTAGCTGGGCTAAGCCGGGATTGGCTGGTTTTTATTCTTCTTTTCTTTTCTTTTTTCTTTTTCTATATATATATTTTTTATAACTATATATCTATATATCTATGTATCTATATATATGTATATCTATGTATCTATATATATGTATATATCTATATGTATATATATATATATATATATTTTTTATCTATATGTATATATCTATGTATATATATGTATATATCTATATATACACCTATAAATCTCCAAAATCAAAATCAGATCTTAGTATTATATATATATATATATATATATATATATATATATATATATATATATATATATATATATATATATAATGTATTTAAATATCTGTACATATACGTAAATTCAATTGACAATAAAAAGGACAACCAATAATAATATCTAATAGTAATAAATATATTTATTTAATCACCACAAAATAATAAAATAATTAAATGGTGGTTTGGTGAATCCATACTACTCACCTTTATCCGAGTCCAGAAAATTGTACAAATATTGTAAAACAATATTTAATTATAAAAATACCAATTTTGTATAAATATTCAAATAATTAAAAATGTACATCATTACCTAAAATAATTTAGGAAATATTTGTACACACATAAAATTTGCCTACATGGTCGTCTTTGGTCTCACTACAAGATTACATGGCTCGGTTTCGGTTCGGATCTAGTCCGAGCTAAATCGACACAAACCGGATCTCCTACAAGTCAGTAATATAATTAATTAATAATTTAAAATGTCTTTAGAGGTTAAGTCGCAACTTGGCCTGATTTTCCTAGTTAGAACACACTTATGGCTAGGTCTTCCTTAGCATGGCTAATACACTAGTCAAGACACGCTACTGCACTATCCGTACCACGATTTTTAGTCGTCTGGTACTTCAAAACTCAATCATGGCTAAAATTATCTACCGTAATAATTAACTAAATTTATTTATAAAAAAATTCTAAATAGTACCCTTTAAATTCAAATAAATAAATAAGAAAATATATAATCAAACTTTCGGGAAGAGGAGTTACAGCCATGCTACTCTTGAGGTCGATTATGACCGAGGACAGGGTCTTCATGGTGTCCGTCAACGTATTTAACTTCATCTTGAGGACTTCGATACGTTTGAGAGCTTCGTTGTTGTCTTCCTCATTGTCATCGGCCATGAACACAAACCGAGTGTGAGGGTGACTCGAGGGAGCAGTGGATCCATCACTTTCTGGGAGTTTGTTTATTCTGTGGAGCTTTAGATCACCAGATGAAGAACTGTGCTGCTCGTGCAGCCAGACAGGCAGGCCAGGACAGAGTACAGCAGGCTAGGGGAGGCCAGCAGGGGCGAGCGTTTGCCATGACAGTCGAAGACACGCAAGTAGTAGCATGGCAGATTGTAGGTTCCAATCTTCAATTCCATTCCCGTATTTGTCTTCTTATAACTGTCTTGAAATTCGATTATATCTGTTCCTTGTTAATTGATCAATTTTGTTCTGTTATTTTTGTGATATGAATTTGATTTTCCTCTGAGATAAGTCGTATGGGGTAGGTCGCCTCGATTATGAGATTTTAGAGTCTTTTATGGTCATGTTAGCAGGCATAGTGAGGACATATAGTCGGATTATGGACGTATTTCTCGGGTGTGGGAATTTAAGGTTTTCGCGGCCAAGCATGCGGCAATGCGAAAATTTTAAATACCATGATTCTGGAGGTATGTACCTTAGTCGAGGACTCTATGATTATCGTAGCCTTGCTCACTAGCATGACAGAGATTCTGAGTATCATGATTTTGGACAGATGCATATGATTATCGAACTGTATGATTTTGAGACTATATTTGTGGGGTGTTTGACCTATAAGGAGAACTAGCATCTTAATTTCGAGAAACTTGTAGCACCCAGTTTCTAAATTGAGAATAATTTTGACTTTTGTAATTATTGACATTTAAATCATGATATAATTTTACAGATTTTGTTTTTATCATTTTGAGACTATTTAAAGCCATGACTTGTGATTTTGATGTGTTGCTAGTGAAACCCTAGAGACTGCTTGACCTAGGGCCTAACCATGTGATTAGGATGTTTTTAATGTTATTTTTGGCCTAAGGATATTTTGGTCATTTGACCTCTTTGAATTATTTTGATATTTATTGTATTGGTAATTGTTAATTTTGACTTTTAATAGGAGTGATTTTGTGTTGGTTTCGTGTCCGTATCGGACACGTATCAGTTTTTTTTATTTAAAAGTGTTTGATGTGCCTTAAAGAGATTTTTTATTGCTGGTTTTTTGAAATATATTTGAATAGGATTGTTTTCTGCATGTGTTTCCTGTGATTGCTTTGTTTTAATTTCGAGGACGAAATTTTTTTTAAGGTGGATAGATTTGTCACCCCCAGTTTTCAAGAACAGAGGTATTTTGGTCATTTTTCATTTTAGAATATTTTTGGATTTATTTATTATTTATGATATTATTTTGGGGTTATTTGAGTCGGGTTCGAATTTCAACTCAATCCGACTTGTATCGGGGACCCGGAGTAGCTTTGACTCTAGTGGGATATTCATTAGTTAGACATGGCCACATGACAATATTTAAGTTAGTATGGTTAAACTAAATATTCATGACTAGGTTGGGTTAATTAGAGACTCAAACTAGTCTATTTTAGCCCCAAACCAAAACCCTAATTTAAGTTGAACCAATATGAGTCATTAGAGGGCATTTTGGACTTTGCCAAAATGCCATTCCAAGCCACATAGGGCCGGCCACAAGAGGGATAAGGGATGAGTCATCCTCTTTTCATTCTTAGCCTCCATTTTATCTCTCTTGTTCTTCCCCAAATTTGAGAGGAACCTCCATTGATTCCACCCCCAAATCAATCTATTCCTCCATCAAATCTTCTTCTTCCCTTCTCTATTCAAGCAAGTGGAGAAACTAGCCAAGTTTGCGAGGTTTTGGCATTATTTCGTGTCCATTTGTAGATCCCTTCGTGTCGGTGTCGTATCGGAAGAAGTTTCCTTGGATTTCACCTTCCGGAAGGTAAAATCTACCCTCTATTTCAATTCTACATACATATAGGATCATTTTGAACCCATAGGAATCACCCCATTAGTTGTGTCTCCATTTGTGTCCATTTCATGTCCATTTGGAGATTTTAGGAGTGTCCTTGATGTGTTGTTGTGTCCATCTGGGTAACCCCCAATATTGAACACACTTGTGTTTAAATAATTTAATACATGTTTTAATCTTAGATTTTTATACGTTAGAGATGTGTTATTGCTTGTCTTTACATTTTTCTTCATGTATCATAATGTATCATAATATATATTCAAGTATTTATATTATTGAGTGTATATATATATATATATATATATATATATATATATATATATATATAAGTAAGTGATAATCAATAAGCATAAGCAAGCAGCTTTTGGCATAAGCAACAGCAGCTTTCAGCATAAGCAGCAGCAGCAGCTTCAGCAAGCAGTTGCAGTAAGCAGCAGCAGCATAAGCAGTTGCAGTAAGCAGCTTTTCAGCAGCAGCTTATTGGCAGCTTTTTGGGCTTTTAGCCATTTATTTTAACCCATTTAATCCCTTTTTCCTTTGGCCACTTAATGCCCACTTGTTTGACCTTATATATGACTTCATTTGACCCTTAGTTAGAGTGTCTAGTGTGGATTAGAGTGGGTGTTTTGTTAGATGTTAGTGTGGGTTGTAGTGTGGGTTAGTGAGTGTACTAGATAAGTTAGTATCCTACCTAAGTGAGGTTGGTTAGTAGCCTAGTAGAGTTGAGTGAGGGGCTACTCTAAGATACTAGGAGAGTGAGTTAGAAGTTAGATAGAGCTTGGTTAGATGAGTTGGATGGTATCTCAAGATACCATAGGGTGTCTCAAGATAACTTAAGGTAATGTTGAGAGTGACCAACATGGGAATAAGATGGACTGGATGGGCTAGATACCTAGATTTCTGGGTTGGTAATATCTAGATAGGTTAGTGTCTAGCTACCCTAAGAAGCCTAGGTCAGTCTACCAAGGTTAGGAATGGTTGCCTTTGTATCGGGGCAAGGTATTGGGAATACTTTATGAAAGGTAATAGGTAAGGTTAAGGTAATTACCTAGAAGCTAACGTATGAGTCTAAGGTGTTAGTATATGGTTAGAATTTGATTTTCGTAGTTGGTAATGGTTAGGATTAGTACTCTTAGACTAGTTTTGACCTCAGTTGACTGTTTTGACCAAAAGTCAACCGAAAGTCAAACTTAGCCTAAAAGTGACTAGAACTTGACCGGACTCAACCAGAGTTGACCAGTTGACCAAAAGTCAACAGTTAGTCAACATTAGACTAGTTTGACCTAGGGTTGATCTAGAGTTGACCAGAGTTGGCCAGTTGACCAAAAGTCAACTGTAAGTCAACCTTTGACCCAGATTGACCTAGTTTGACTTGGATCGACTTCCTGTGACCTAGTTTGTTCTAGTGTGACTCTGTGTGACCTAATTTGGCTCAGTATAACCTAGTTTAGCCTGATGTGACCTAGTTTGTTCTAGTGTGACTCTGTGTGACCTAGTTTGGCTCAGTACGACCTAGTATGACCTAGTTTAGCCTGATGTGACCTAGTTTTGACTTAGACTTGCATATCATGACTTGATTAGTTTCCCTTTCATTATTAAACCCTATTTTGACTTATGGTATCTCATCTTTAGGCCTGTGATTACTCTGATCATCTGTTCACCTTATCAGCGCAGGACCACAGACGAGTACATTTACTGATAGTTTTTATTGTCTTGATGTCTACTATATCCGATTCAGTTGTAGTGTCTTATTTGATTCCTGACACGATAGTTCACGGACTAGTATACGTCGGATCCTGTCATAAGATGTTGTTCCTGGATTTCTTGGTATATTGGTACATTACTCGACTTGTTACCTGTACTTGTATAGACATGGACTTGGGAGTGGGCTGGCCTCCTGCTCTTGAGTCCCGTATCATGACGTGTCATATCCGGATCCATTATACTATTCGGGGATGGGGAGTTATTAGTGGTTGTGTGATCAAATTCCTACTTGTTCTTCACACTTGTACTTGTTACTTGTTCATAGCTATACCCTCGCCTCACGACGGGTAAAGCCTGACCCTACTTGTTCATAGCTTTCCATGGTGGCCGGCCTGATCCTGCTCCGTTGTACACTTGTTCATAGCCGGTCAGATGGAACAGCCTGATCCTGACTCCCAAGTCGATCATATAACGTACTAATAATTCATGGCACCTTTTATATATTTACTTTATTACATCATATTCCTACTCAGTTCTATATTCAGTACTTTTCTCACCATGTTATGATATTTAGTACTCACATCCTGTTATATATTTTCTGTTGATTTTATCTTGTATTTATTATACTGTCTCTTATAGAATTTGTCAATTCATATGGAACTGCTGTTAGTATTTGTACTTGCTCATTTTCTTGACAGGATACCGTTGATATATTACAGATGATTCAGAGGTAGACTGCTCGACCTAATATGGGGTCGGGGCAGATGGAAACTTGGCCAGGACTGTGACCTGACAGTTGAGCTACTAGACTTTGTACACCTGGACTAGTATAGCTTAGTTAGGTTTGCCTGGACTGCGATCCAGCTAGTGTTTTCAGACTACAGCTTTTATATTATATTTTGAGTTTTCTGTGATGTGTTTATATCTCTGAGCTTGTGTTGGATCTTGAACTTATTTCATGTTTCACTTCTATCATATTTCTATTTCGTGCTATCTATCCTAGTTTGTTCTTGTGATTGAGTTATGCCATATTATACCTCCGTGCGGAGATAACAGGTACCCTTATATTTTGTCTAGTTGTAGTATTTATAAACGACCTATACAGCGTTCTACCGTCGATTCTGCGGCGTAGGCTGGACGTACCCACGTTCTCGTGCCCTTCCTCAGGGTGCGGGTCATGACACTATGGCTCACCGACCCCCCGTTAAGCCTCTGGCGTAGGGTCGGCGTGGAGTAGAGTCTCTGGAAGACAGAACGTCTGCTCGACGATGGCGCAGCCGTCTGCTGATAACATCATTTGATGGTAATCTGGGTACAAGAGTGCCTTGATTTAGGCACGTCCTGCGCCACAGATTCTTCTTCCGCTTGGGCGAGGGTTGGACCTTCTGTCGTAGCACTCCTATTGTATATGCAGGGAAGTTGCATGTAACTACGGTCAGAGTGGGTCTAGCGAAGAAGCCTTTTGTCGCTTCTACGGGGACGCTGCTCGCGTGGCCCCCTCTCCGTGGGAAGTACCCCTGGCTTGGCTTGCGTGCAGGAGTACCCCAGTAGAAGGAAGATTCGACTGGTTGAGACATCGGAGCGTGAGAGCCAGTCTTGTATAGCTTTCCGTCGGTTGCACGTGTAACTGTCAACACGGGCCTCTGGTCTGCCGTTGGTGTCGCATATTGGATTTTTTTCCTTTCTTTGACTTGTAGAGAGCTTTCTCTCAAACAAGCCTTGTAATCCCACATTGGCTAGAAAAATTCATGGGTATCTCAATATAACTCCTCTTGAGGAATGAAGAGATGCGCATAGGGTGGTGTAGAAGCATGGAAAAGTTAAAGAAAGATCCATGCGGCCAGAGAACCCCATGCAGCTCAGAGAAGTCATGCGGCTTAAGGATCCATGCGGATCAAGGATCTATGCGGCTCAAGAAAGTCCTATGCGGCTCAAAGAGAAGCCACGTGGCACACAAATAGCTCTCTAGTTCGTCTTTTACTGCATTAAATGCATTGACGGCTGACATCTCTGACATTTCTGACTCAAAAATATCATTACGACTCCCTCATAATGACGGACTCTTTGGGAAGCGAAGAAAATCTCTGACACGATCCCCCGAGAGTCAGAAACCTTCATGCGGCCTTGACACGTGGACAGTCGTATGCGGCCCAAGTGGAGACTCCCCCATGCGGCTCGCGAAGATCAGCCCCATGCGGCTCACGGAGAATAGCCCTATGTGGCTCACGAAGAACAGTCCCATGCGGCTCACAAAGATCAGCCCCATGCTGCTCACGAACACCAGCCCCATGCGGCTCACAAAGACCAGCCCCATGCGGCTCACGAAGACTAGCTCCATGCGGCTCACGGAGAACAGCCCCATGCGGCTCACAAAGATCAGCCCCATGCGGCTCACGGAGAACAGCCCTATGTGGCTCACGAACACCAGCCCCATGCGGCTCACGATGACCATCCTTATGCGGCTCATGAGGACTATCTCCATGCGGTTCACTCATACTCATGCGGCCCAAATGTTCAGTAGGGAGAGGGGGCCATTCATAGACAGCCTTGACACGTGGCCAGCCTTATGCGGCCCAACTTTCCTGCGGCTCAAATTTCTGCTATTATGACACGTGGCGTGATAGCAGCGCATGTGGCATCAGATTGATCGAAATCTCTCAGCAAATCCTAATGAAATATTGGGATCAAATCAGATCATTGGCAAATAAGCCAATTAAAGACACGTATCGAGGAATCCGAGATTGGCATGATAAATCGGGAGGATTTATGTCAATCAGCATTAATTACCCACAAAAGATTTGGTGCAATCATATTTATTGCTCAAATCTCGATGAACGGCCCAGATCCAACGATTTTTAGCCACCGACTTTCAAGAATGGGTAATCATTGTAAACCCTAATGAAGCCTCCCACTCTTATAAATAGCAGGCTGCCATTCCCTTGCAAGGATATACATACACACACGAAGATATAGAGAGACACATACAGAGAGAGAGACAGACGCACATAGAGACATAGAGAGCCAGAAAGCCTGAAGAGAGAGCATTTCTTCATCAACGCCCAGCAGTTCTTCTACAGAGCCAAAGCTGCACCCGATCGTCCAAGGAGTAAGACAGAGCTGCCGTCGCTTTCCCGAGCTTCTACCGTCACCCCCCAGAATCTAAAATAAACAATTGTACTTAGATTGCCGTACCTAGGCTTTCGTCCCTAGGCTTTCTTTGTACAAGCGAGTTTGTATTGTGAAGTAAAAGTCCAGTCCTCCGATAATTATTCTGCTCTTTTATATTTCATGGCAAACACGATGGCGACTCTACTGGGGACAAACTTCTCTACGGCTGAGGAGTTGGTGACGCAGTCGGATGCAGCCAAACTTCGCTCCACGCAACAGAAGATGGTCGTCCGCTTCGACCAACAGGCGTTTGAAGAAATGCTCTCTGAAGGAAGTGCTGGCCCGATCCAGAAGCAAACCCGCACAAAGAAAGCTCGCTGCGAGTGGAGGCCAAAATCATTTGCTCCTCCACAAGCTCTGGACGGGGTACTCTCGGCTACCCAAGACGACGAAGGCGATTCTCATACGGCTCCACTTTGAGCCGTAGAGCACTCTGCTGTCCCCAAGTCCGGCAGAGGAAAGTACTACGATGCTGGACTTGTAGGGACAAAGAGTGGTTCTATGCACCCCAAGAAGAAGCCGAACACTCCTGTGGCCAAACCTGCCAACCACATGCAGGAAACTTATGCGGGTGAATCTGCCAGCCGTATGAAGAAAGTCTATGCGGCCAGACCATCCAGCCGTATGTAGAAAACTCATGCGGCTGAGACTCCCAGCCGCATGAAGAATGCCAATGCGGCTACGTCGGCCAGCCGTATAAAGATTGTTGATGATAGCCGCATACCGCCTACCCCGCGTGGCTCTGTCTTCGACCGCCTATCTTATGGTCCTGATCTCTTGTGCTCCCAAGAAGACATGTCTGACTCTTTCCAGTATCACTTAGACTCTTCCTACTATGTTCCCTTACGCACTAGAGCGAAGAAGTCTAAGGCAGCGCGAGCCTGGCGAGTTCGGTTCGCTGATCTGACCTCTGACCATCCGAGCATCCCGTATACCGTTATGCAGGCCTCAGATGGAAAGTTGTACAGAACCACTCGAGTCCAGCCCCCGGCGACAAACGGACAGAGAGGTTCGTAAAAATCTCCCAAAATCCCAGGAGCAAACATGGTCGATCCAGACCCATCTGACTTGCGTGAGGCCATCCTCCACAAACGCAAGAAAAGAGAAGATGCATCGGGGTGCAAAAAGTCCTTCCACGGACGTCACTGCACCCAAGTCATCGTCAACTGCTGCTGTAATGACGCGACGATGTAAGAAGACCAGCAGTCCATCTTTCGAAGACTGCAACAGCCATCTTCAGAAGACGAGGCACTTTCCGTCGTCTCCTGCAACTCTGCTCAGAAAGTCCCCGCCGATGGGAGAGGGAAGAAGACAAATGTTCCCAGCCCGAAGATTTCAACCACTTTGACCAAGAGACTGTCGTCTAAGCGGGTGCCCACCTCCGGAGTTTTCCAAGGTACCCGTTCTAAGACGAAATCTGCTACAGTGGAAGATTCATCGTCCTCACCACTGGGGGTTGCTGGAACTGGGGGTAGCACTCCTCCGAACCTCCACGACAATCTGATGTTCCAAGAACACGAGCAGGGGGAAACAACTCTCCCATCAGATGCAGCAAAGGCGATTCCAGTGATCGCCAACGCAGAGGAGGACATTCCCACATACCCCGATAACTTCTCACTACAGGGGTACGACTCGGAGGACGCTTCCTCCACCGCTCTGTCCATCTCTCCTCATGTAAAGATGGTGTTCATGACAGACAGCAGCCAAGGCGGTTCCAGTGATCGCCAACGCATCGACACTCTGGAGGCCATACTGCTTGTCTTGGTCAAGTCTGTGGACGAGATCAAAGTGGCCCTTCCAACTCTGCAAGGAGGGATGCCTGGCCAAACAAGCGCGGGTCCCGCGGTTAATGCGGACTCGAATTCAGCGGCACCGAACCCGGGCAACAATCCTCCTGAAGTAACGGCCCCCACCGCCGTGGATGAAGCCCGAGAAGCGAGAATAGAGGTCCAGGAGCTCCGAGCCATGTTTCACGCTCGAAAAAACTCTCAAGACCTCAGAATACGGCAACCATACCCTGCTGCCTGGAGGGATGTTCTATTCCCACCAAGATATAAGCCGTTCAATATCAATCCTTATGATGGCAAGACCTCCGCAAGTCGTTACATCACTTACTTCGAGGTCACCACCGACCATCTGCCCTATAACGATGCCATCCTCACACGATTATTCATTGGGGCATTGGAAGGAGTCGCCTTCGACTGGTATCGCAACCTGCCAGACAATTGCATCCACTCCTTCACCGGCTTCAAGCGCATGTTCTTGGAGAGATTTTATGAAGTAGGGCAGGACATCACCATGTCCACCCTCATGGACGTCGTCCAAGGGGAGAAAGAGCTGACAAGGAACTATATTGAGCGGTTCCGCCAAACCGCCCTGAAGTTGCCCTCTGGAAATCCGGATTCCTCTTTGATTGAAATTTGCCAAAAGAGATTGCTCCCAACAATCAGTCTCTGGATGAGCGAAAGTCAATTCAAGGACTGGAAGACGTTCATCATCAGTGCCACAAGCACCGAAGAACGATTGAAGAAGGCTCGCCAATTGGAATTGCACATCTCGAACGGAGAGAACAAGGGCAAGCATCCTAACACCAACAACGACAATGGAGGTAGTCCCTCCAACAATCGGGACAGCAGGGGTAAGCAGGCTATGGTGGCCAACACAGCACAGAAGCCTGAGCCAAAGCCGGCAGACAAACAGTGGCCGCCAATCACCTACTCCTTCGAAGACGGTCACATCAAGCCCATCTTGGATATGCTCATACAAGGAGACAGAATTCAGCTTCCTCCACCAAGATGGGAACCGCAGCCGGCAGAGATGGAGAACCCAAAGTACTGCCATTACCACCGCTACGTCCACCATACTACACACGACTGCTACCAGCTGAAACGGTACATCCAAAATTTCATTGATTCGAACGCACTGGCCATCGATTTCGAAGAGGTAACCGTGACAGCCAATATGGTGTCAGTACAATTCGGCAGCTTCCCTCCGACGAAAACTCAAGACGGTGTGGTCCCCATCCCTCTAGCGACCATGAAGATTGCTAATCTTCTACCTCCCCGAGATCAGGCTGGTGGTTTAGTGCCCCTCACCACATCACGAGGGGAGGTCATGTGGATCCATCCAGACTTGGTATCGGAAGTGACTCGGCCCACATCATCTTCCATCTGCAAAAAAAAGAGTGGAAAAGTCAGGTCCTGCCGCACAATCTCAGCAGATATTGAAGAAGCTACAGCCGTCATCACACGGTCTGGGGCACAATCCCAACCTGTGGCTGACAACTCGGCTGAAGATCATCAGCCCGCTACAACCGACGCTTCGGGACCGGCTCAGCCTCCGACGACCGACAAGCCTAGGTCGAAGGAGACTCGCTTTGACAAATCCCTCCGAAGAGAAACACCACAGGGGCTGGAGAGGCCCTACAACTTATGAAGAAGATGAAGATATTCCGAAAATCCTCGAGCTAGAGCCATAGGCCCAACAGTTGGATGCACAATGGGAAAAGCGGTTCGAACTGAGAGAACCTCCTACTGAAGATGAGGTTATACAGGTTGACCTCGGCAGCGAATCTTCTCCAAAGCCAATCTTCGTCAGTAAAAGCCTAACCAACGAAGAGCGAGAATCGCTGCTGGAACTTGTCAAAGAATACATTGATGTGTTCGCCTGGAGCTATGAAGACATGCCGGGGTTAAATCCCGATATCGCTCTTTACAAACTCAACATTTGGCCGGATGCAAAGCCAGTCAAGCAACAACAGCGACGCTTCCGTCCGAGCATCATGGATGCGATCGAAGCTGAAGTCAACAAACTGATAGCCAGCAGCTTCATTCGTGAGGAGCAACATCCTGACTGGGTCGCCAACATAGTATCCGTCCTCAAGAAGAATGGGAAGATTCGAATCTGCATCGACTTCCGCAATCTGAACGAGGCATGCCCCAAAGATGAATTCCCCCTCCCTATCACAGACATCATGATTGACAACACTTGCAGCTTCGAACGTATGTCATTAATGGATGGCTTCTCGGGGTACAACCAAATCAAGATGTCTCCTGACGACGAAAAGCATACATCATTCCGAACACCGATTGGCATATACTGTTACACAGTCATGCCTTTTGGTTTAAAGAATGCCGGTGCCACATATCAAAGAGCCATGAGTATCATCTTCAGAGACCACTTACGCAAGACGGTGGAGTGTTATATTGATGACATCACCGTCAAGAGTCGCTGTAAGGGAGACCATCTGCAGGATCTGAGGACGGTATTCGACCTGATGCGAGCACACAATTTGGAAATGAACCCCACAAAATCCTTCCTGGGCGTATCCAGCGGAAAGTTCTTGGGTTTTATCATCATCGCCCAGGGTATCCACGTAGACCCTGAGAAGACAAAGGCAATTATGGAGATGGGTCCCCCGAGAAATCTTCGAGAACTCAGAGGCCTTCAAGGGAGGCTAGCCTACATCAGGAGGTTCATTTCTAACCTCTCCGGGCGATGTCGACCATTCACCCATCTCATGAAAAAAGGCGTCTCCTTCGTATGGGACGAAGAATGTCAGCATGCCTTCGACAGCATCAAAGAATATTTGTCAAACCCTCCAGTCCTGGTGGCTCCGGTTGCTGGAAAACCATTCCTACTCTACGTACGCGCAATGGAGCACTCCCTTGGCGCCCTGCTGGCACAAAACAACGATGCAGGCCATGAGCAAGCCATATATTACCTCAGTCGAATGATGATTGGGCCAGAGCACCGATACACCGCTGTGGAGAAGGAATACCCCGCCCTGGTGTTCGCTATTCAGAAGACGTGGCACTATGTCACTGGACAAACCATACATGTGATCTCACGAGTCAACCCTCTCAGGGTCCTCATGACTAAACCAGGGGCACTCAGCTCTCGCCTCGCTACATGGGCAATATTGTTGTCCCCCTACCATATGATCTTCGTCCCACAAAAGGCGGTCCAAGGTCAAGCCCTGGCAGACTTTTTGGCAGCCCATCCGGGCTCGGAGTCATCCAGAATATATGAAGAAATCCCAGATGAGGTCGCCAACTCGCATACAACCTCTCACGATAGTATATGGCGAATGTTCTTCGACGGTGCTTCGAGAACTGGACCCAAGGGCAACATCGTCGTCGGAGTCGGGGTGGTGCTGGTTTTTCCTTCCGTATTGGTGATCAACCGCGCCTACTCTCTCACAGACCCCTGTTCTAACAATATGGCCGAGTACAACGCTCTGGTCATTGGCCTCCAACTTGTAAAAGAGCTAGGGGTAGAATACCTTGAAGCATACGGCGATTCTCAGTTAATCGTCAATCAGATCCGGGGCTCGTACGAAGTCCGCCATGAAGACATGATCCCCTATCACCAAATAGCAATCGGCATCATCTCATCATTCGAGGGGTTCTTCATTGAACATGTTCCCAGACTCCGAAATATCAAAGCCGATGCCTTAGCAGGCCTGGCCGCTTCCCTAGCGGTTCTGAACTATGCTCACTAATCAGTAGATGTGATAGGCCATGAACTGGTCTGTCCCAAGAACAACGTTCAATTCGTAGCGAGTTATTCCGCCCAGACGATCGACGATGTCCCAGATTGGAGACAACCATTCATTGACTTCGTCGTCTACGATATCCTCTCTGAAAATCCAAAGGAAGCCACCTCCATCAGACGGCGTTCTCTCAGATTCTTCTACGATACGGAGACGAAAATGCTGTACCGCCGATCCTATGATGGATTATTGCTTTGATGTCTGTCGAACGCAGAAGCCGAAGAATCCGTACGAGAAGCTCACGACGGTGTCTGCGGGGCCCATCAGCCTGTCCCTAAATTGCAAGATCGTCTTCGCCGAATGGGCTACTACTGGCCCACGATGGTAGCAGATGCGATAGACTATGCTAGAAAGTGCAAAGCCTGCCAAGTCTATGCGGACTTCATCCACCAACCATCCGAATTTCTACATCCGACAGTGGCATCCTGGCCATTTGAAGCATGGGGAATGGACATCATCGGTCCGATTACTCCACCTTCCGTCCGAAGACATCGCTTCATACTTGCAATCACAGATTACTTCTCCAAATGGACGGAAGCTATCCCACTTACAGAAGTCAAGACTTCAAACGCGATCAACTTCCTTAAGCATCACGTCATCTATCGCTTTGGACTGCCCCGAAGGATCATCCACGATAATGGTTCGTAGTTTGCAAGCCACGCCTTCTATCGGTTCTGCGACAAGTACCGCATCCATAATATTGCTTCAACGCCATACAATCCAACAGCAAATGGGTTGGCAGAAGCATTCAACAAAACCATCATCAAGTTACTCAAGAAGTTCGTGTCGTCCAACAAACGCGACTGGAACGAGAAGCTTGGTGAATGCTTGTGGGCATACCGTACCACAGTCCGAACGGCCACAGGGAACACACCATTCTCCCTGGTGTACGGGAGTGAGGCAGTTCTCACATTGGAGACTCAAATACCCTCACTCCGTCGCCCTCACTTATCAATTGACGGCGGATGATAACTACCGACGCTGACTACAAGAGTTAGAGGCCCTAGATGAAAAGTGCCTCCTGGCTCAGCAAAGGATCGAACTATACCAAGCACATATCTCTGGAGCCTTTAACAAGAAGGTTAAAATCATAACATTCCAAGTGGGCGATCTCGTTCTGGCAGTCCGGAGGCCGATGGTCATGACTCACAAGACCACCGGCAAGTTCCAGCCAAAATGGGAAGGTCCATTTATCATCGAGGCTGTATTTTCCAACGGTGCTTATCGCCTCGCAAAACAAAATGGAGACTTGCTCATGCTGCCCGTCAACGGCAAGTTCCTGAAGAAATATTATATCTAAACGACATTTTCCATATCATCGAGTCATGTACCCGCTGGTGCCGCTGAACTCACAACCACAACATTCAAAATTATCGAGTCATGTACCCGCTGGTGCCGCTGAACTCACACCTCCAGATTCCAAAAATTATCGAGTCATGTACCCGCTGGTGCCGCTGAACTCACATTTCGGTCACTCTTTCAGATAGTAAGTCATGTATATCCATACCTCTGAACTTTCTTCCTGGAAGAGATCCTCCCTCATGATCCACTACCCGTACTTCCAGTGCACAAAAAGGGTAACAGATCCACAAATTTCCAAAACGGGTTTCACTTCCGCCAAAAACAAATCACCCCCTTACATAGAACTTCCATGTCCTCATTACCTCTGAGTCGTTCTATGTACCCTCCTTCATTGAGCCCACTCCTGCCATGTCCTCATCACCTCTGAGTGGGTAGGCTCCGTCGAAGAAACCTTCATGCTTGCCATGTCCTCATTACCTCTGAGTAAGTATGATGATTCCCTTTCGACTTATTATCTGTACCCACAACCGGAGTACGCCAAGGATAATAGGTCCACAAATATTCTCCGCTGAGTCCACTCCTGCCATGTCCTCATAACCTCTGAGTAGGAAGACTCCACGGTAAAACCTTCATACTTACCATGTCCTCATTACCTCTGAGTAAGTATGTTGGTCCTCTCTCGTCTTATTATCCATACCCTGAACCCGGATATGCCAAGGGTAATAGGTCCATAAATGTCCTCTGTTGACCACAAATATCCTCCATTGAGTCCACTCCTGCCACGTCCTTATTACCTCTGAGTAGGAAGACTTCACGGTAAAACCCTTGTACTTGCCATGTCCTCATAACCTCTGAGTAAGTATGTCGGTTCCCCTTCATCCTATTATCCGTACCCTGAACCAAGGTACGCCAAAGGTAATAGGCCCACAAATTTCCTTTGCTGAGTCTCTTAGTACAGGCCTACCATTCCTCATCATGCCCCGGGAGCCCAGCTGCTCCATGGCATTCTATATCCCGATACTGGGAACGTCCATGACCACCTTGCCGTGGAACCGTTCTAAGTATCCCCAATCAAACTTGTTACCCGTACCTAAAACCAAGGTATGCCAGGGATAACAGGTCCACAAATAAGTCCCCCATGTGGGGCAAACATCACCACAAATACCACAAGCAAACAAGCAAGACAAATGAAGGGTAGAATAGAAAGTACTCTTTATTTGAAGGACAAAAAAAGTATTACATGTTTTGGGACCACGTCCCTCTCAAAGAAAAAAAAAGAAAAAAAAACAGGAACAAAACCAGAAAAAAGGCCAACTATAGTTCAGCATTACACAGTTCCAAGAGGCAGTTTCGCACCAAGACAGTCCCCCGCTCAAGCCTCCGTTTAGCTCGGCGCTCGGCCTCCTGGGACAACTGCTCTGCATCATTCAGATACATATATGCCTGCCAGTCGTTCTCCATCTTCTTTAGGGCAAGTTCTAGATTGGCAGAAGCCCTACTAAACTTGTCAGCCTCCTGAATGGCAATCCCTTTCTCAGCACGAGCAGCTTTGAGCTCGGACTCCAAGAAAGCTAGCTTTCTCTGAAGCTCGAGGATTTGCTCCCTGGTCTCAACTACCCCGCGGGAGGCTGCCGCTTCCCGAGCCGTACAATCTTCAGTCCGACGATTCCATTGATCATACAACTGAGTCAGATCCTTGCGGTCCTTCAATATAGTTGGCTTGATCGATTCCCGAGCAAGCCTAACCTTCTCCACCGCGGTCATAAGAAAATTGCGCTCTTGGTTTATTACCGCGGGTAAATCAGCTTGCTGCAGCACGCGGAACTGGGCCACAAGACGATCAGCCTCTAACAGCTTAGGCTCCAGAAGCGCAGCCAGTCCCGCTCCACCGGGGAGTGTTCTAAGGATATTAATTTGGCCACCGGCACATTGGCAGGCCATAGAAAAAGGAGTCCCCCTCTCCACAGCTGCCTCAATCACCCTCTTCAGGTGGCGGTAGAAACTGTCAACCACATCCTGGGACACTTCGTCCAAAATTTCCGTAGAGGACGGCGTCAAAGGGAGTGTGGCAGGCAGTACCAAAGGAGTAGCCTCAGAACTTGCCGTCCCTGTCACCAGGGAAACGAATTCTGTGCAAAAAGATGCATGGATCGCAGCTAGCTCCTCTTTCGCCGCCCGAAGAGCCTCGATACTTGGTAGAACGGAAAGGTTAACTCCCGAAACCCTATTCGCAGAGGATGGTGCGGAAAGCGTCGTCCCTTGCCCCAGCTGTGCTATCACCAGAGCTCCCGAACTTGAGTCCACCTCGACAATGTCCGTCGCCGACAATGAAGGGGTAGGACCTGCACGTCCAGAGCAATTATTAATCCACGGAGGACAGGATGATAGAAGCAAAAAGGCCTCCTCACAAGTTAAGAAGCTAGTTTATCTTACCAGGGGAAGAGTTCGGAGGCTGCAGCTCGTTCGAAGCTAGCATGGACTCCCCGCCCGCAGCTCCCAACTCGAATTCAACTGGCTTTTCTGCCTCTGAAGGGGAGTCAGCCGGGTCAGCATCATCCTGTTAGAATTCGACTGTCTCAGGGACAGGGGCAATAGAGCCCCCGTCCCTATAAGTTGAGGTCTCAGCAAGATGAGACCCCCCGGCCGCCTCCGGAAGAGCCCCAGCGGAAGTGATGGCAGTGCACATATCGTTGATCAAAGTAGACAAGGCTGGATCGACTTCAGTAGTCGAGTCTCGAGAAGCAGACTCTCCGGACGCCTACAAAGAGCAAAAAATGATTAGGCCATAATTTAGAAAAAGAAGGAAAAGGTGGCTGAAATTCCAATCACCTCAGAAATAGCGTCAACATCAATAAACAGCCTGCGATGTCTTACCGCAGCCCGCTTTATGGAGTAGGTCCTGCCATCGTCAGTAGACAGACGCCTGCCTCGTGGGCGCGAAGCACCAGGCACAACAGGCGGATGGTCCTCCACCTCTTCGTCCGGCACGGTAGGAGGCTGGTTCCCCACCTCCTCGTCCGAAGAATGCGACGAGTCATCGACGGCCTGCTCGTCATCCTCTTCGTCCGCCGCAGTAGACTCCGAGTCTGGCACGGGAACTCTATTCACCCCTCTCTTTCTTTTCCTGGAACCCTCTGGCTTTTCTGCCAAGCCGGTCCCAACAATAAAGCTGGTGTTCATATCAAAGTTCACATGAGATTTGCTCGCCGCAACGTGATAAAGAGCTGCCATGTACAGAATATCCCCTTGCGTATTAGCGTCAGGGATTGAGAAGCTAGCCCGAGTATGAACAGCATTGTAGTAATGCCACGCCCGGAGGCCGTCAAGGACACTGCCCTCGAAGCCCAGACAAGCACTGGGGCAGTCAAGGAACAGCTGACTATACCCGAATTGACGAGAAAACCTACTAGGCAAATAAGGCTCCAAGTATACGTTATTTTGGTAACGATATACTAGATGCGCAGGGCGAATGTTGCGCAGCCATAGAAGCGTCTTCTCGGATAAGAGCTGGGGAGGTTCAATGCCATCAACGTGTACCCTCCTCACTTCTCTAGGGGTAAACTGAGGAAGAGACACAAAGAAGTCGGGCCCGTCAACTCTTGCCAACACCTTCCGACAAGCCGGCATGGTGTCATACTCCCAAGATTGGTGGCGGTATCGGAGGAGGAAGGCGTCATTAGCGGTGACATCATCCTCATTCCCGGGCCTCATCAATGACCTATAGTGCATCAATAACCATCCCATGAGGTAGTGGTATGGTAGCTCTATCCGCTCAAAGTCCAGCGTCGTCTCGTGAGCAATGACTTTAGACGCAAAGGCACGGAGGCCGTGGTGTATGCTACACACCATAGCCGGAAGAAGCGCCAGTCTTACTTTGAAGACCAGCTTTACAGCCGAGAGAATGAAGTGGCGGTTGATCCTTTCCATAGAACCTGTCCCTCCCGAGACTATGCAATTTCGTAGCCATACCATCAAGAACCCGGCCAAGATTGCTTTCTCCGACATCTGTCGGGTACCGTAGTGGAAATAACTGAAGGAGTCGGTACGACTCCCAAACCTGTCATGGGTGGACCTCGACCTTTTGGCCTTCAACATCATGTCCTTTACCTCCACCGGGGTTTGAGGACCTCGAGAAGAGACCCGGCCGGAAGGACGTAGTTTGAAAAGATACGCAACCCAGGCTGTAGTATGAGGGGCGCTCCCTTCTGAACTATTATTCTTCTTGATAGCAGTCTGGCGACAGATGCTATGGTGGCACAGCAGCTCCCGGTAAACAGCGACGAAACCAAGAAATCGACGATCCAGATCATCGAATTCCTCATTCGTTGGGGTATATACTTCAAATGCCTCGCCTCCCCACGGTAGCTTGGAAACAGCATGCATCTCATAGAGAGCGAGTCCTAACTTTCCTCCGGACGCGAAGAAAGTCCCCGTACGCCGGCTATACATCTCCAAGAGGGCCATGAACAGCGGCTTGTTAATGGGCAATCCGTAACAAGTGCCCCGGATGGCGTAGTAAAGGTCAATCTCCCGAAGGAGTTCCTCGTAGTTCCTCAGGATCCACGAAGAAAGATTGGCCCATGTGGGAATGGGTTTATCCAATTCAGCAGCGACAACCTGTCCACAGGATAGGACCCCTTGCAAGCGAGCTGGTTCAGGAAGGTATCAGCTCGGGTAAAAGTGAAGTTGGGCCCAGACACGTTTATAAAAGTACCAGGAAGTAGCCCCATCACGCTCCTGCTGACTGACTCCCTACCTGCACATGCTGACCTAATACTCATATTATAGTGGATGTTGCCCACAAACATCCCCTGTTGGGTGGGAGTCAGGGAGCCCGCCATTCTCCTGCTCAACGGCACCATATTAAACCATGAGAGGGGAAAGTGTCGTTCTATTTCGGGAACATGGATATCCACACCATCCACAGTGAAGTCCCAGTTCCCAGAGACATCCAGCATTCGGGAGTTCTTTACGGATAAAGCATCTCCAAAGAGAAAAGCTGGTTTCAGATATTCTCCGTCCAGTTTCCCCGAATTCATCATAGTGCAAAGGAAATAGAAAGGCTGGTTGTTAATGGCAGCCACCCTCTCCAAAGGCTTATTAGGGGGAAGTTGATCTGTAATATATCGAATTAGATCATCAAGCCGCACACCCATGGCAAACTGAGCCGAACCCACTAGAAGCTCTCCGGCCAGGTTGGTTGGGAGATTCACTAGAAAAGGACAGAGGAAACAGGATTAAAAAATAGGTTAAAACGAAACCACTTAGAGTTTCTCAAAAAGAAGTTTCTACGAGCCTATGCGGCTCGGATCGACGAAGCCTTATGCGGCCCAGTTCAGCTGAGTTTCATGCGGCACGGCTTCAACAGAGCCTATGCGGCTCGGGTCTGCACAGCTTCATGCGATCCAATTCAGTTAGGAGTTCCATATGACACTGATTCGATAGCTTATGCGGCTCGGATTAAAACTTATGCAGTTCTATCTCGCAGAGGAGTTTATGCGGCACGACTCAGCAAAATTCTATGCGGGCCAGGTTGTCAGGAACATATGCGACTCCGATCAAAGGAGACTTTATGCGGTTCATATTCGGAAGTAATCTTGCGACTCAAAATCCTTCTCATGCGGCTCATACATAGGGAATGTCCTATGCGGCTCGGATACGAGAGGGTCATGCGGCCCATACAACGCATGCGGCTCCATCATGATCGAGCTTGAGCCATCCAAACGATGAAGGCTTGTGCATAAATCATGCAACAGAGCCATGGGTTCTTAGGGTTCAAAGTATTCAAATCCATTTCTTACCCTTGAAAGCGAGGCGAAGATCAGGATGCACTTCGAGCACGGCGGCCGACGAGGGAGCCACCTTCTTGCCTTTTACGGCAGCGGAGATGACCTTGGAAGATTTGGGGGCCATTTTCGACAGTCAGAGAATGGAAATAGAGAAGGAAAGGAAAGACAGCAACAATTGGAGACGAAGAAGGAAGTAAAAAAATCCCTCCGACTGAACCCATCCATATTTATAAACAAGATCAAGGCGCTTCGATTCTCGTGCAGAACGAAAACCAACTCTTCGATTATCGAGGCGAGCCGCCTAAAATGAAGGCCAGACTCCTAGGATCCCGTCCCAAAGTTGACAGCAAATCAACAGCATTTAATGCAAAAGATCTCCATACGTGGCAAGATGACGTAACGGAAAGTCTCTGCGGCAGAGACACTTATGCGACCCGAAATCCCCTGCGGTCTAGTCATCCATGCGGCCGAGGCATCCATGCGGCTGAAATATCCATGCGGCCGAGACATCATATGCGGCCAGAAGAATACATGGCCATGCTTCTTATTCAAAGTATTTCAATTTTGCAAATTGAAAACTTTGAAGGGGGTCTTGTAGAAGCATGAAAAAGTTAAAAAAAGATCCATGCGGCCAGAGAACCCCATGCGGCTCAAAGAAGTCATGCGGCTCAAGGATCCATGCAGATCAAGGATCTATGCGGCTCAAAAAAGTCCTATACGGCTCAAAGATGAGCCACGTGGCACGCAAACAGCTCTTCCGTTCGTCCTTTACTGCATTAAATGCATTGACGGCTGACATCTCTGACAGTTCTGACACAAAAATATCATTATGACTCCCTCATAATAACGGACTCTTTGGGAAGCGAAGAAAATCTCTGACACGATCCCCCGAGAGTCAGAAACCATCATGCGGCCTTGACACGTGGACAGTCGTATGCGGCCCAAGTAGAGACTCCCCCATGAGGCTCGTGAAGATCAGCCTCATGCGGCTCACGAACACCAGCCCCATGCGGCTCACAAAGACCAGCCCCATGCGGCTCACGAAGACTAGCTCCATGCGGCTCACGAAGAACAGCCCTATGCGGCTCACAAAGATCAGCCCCATGCGGCTCACGGAGAACAGCCCCATGCGGCTCACGAACACCAGCCCCATGCGGCTCGCGATGACCATCCTTATGCGGCTCATGAGGACTATCTCCATGCGGTTCACTCATACTCATACGGCCCAAATGTTCATTAGGGGAAGGGGGCCATTCTTAGACAGCCTTGACACGTGGCCAGCCTTATGCGGCCCAACTTTCCTACGGCTCAGATTTCTGCTATTATGACACGTGGCGTGATAGCAGCGCACGTGGCATCAGATTGATCGAAATCTCTCAGCAAATCCCAATAAAATATTGGGATCAAATCAGATTATTGGCAAATAAGCCAATTAAAGACACGTGTCAAGGAATCCGAGATTACCCACAAAAGATTTGGTGCAATCACATTTATTGCTCAAATCTCGATGAACGGCCCAGATCCAACGATTCTTAGCCGCCGACTTTCAAGAATGGGCAATCATTGTAAACCCTAATGAAGCCCCCCACTCTTATAAATAGCAGGGTGCCATTCCCTTGCAAGGATATACATACACACACGAAGATATAGAGAGACACATACAAAGAGAGAGACAGACGCACATAGAGACATAGAGAGCCAGAAAGCCTGAAGAGAGAGCATTTCTTCATCAACGCCCAGCAGTTCTTCTACAGAGCCAAAGCTGCACCTGATCGTCCAAGGAGTAAGGTAGAGCTGTTGTCGCTTTCTCGAGCCTCTACCGTCACCCCCCAGAATCTAAAATAAATAATTGTACTTAGATTGCCGTACCTAGGCTTTCGTCCCTAGGCTTTCTTTGTACAAGCGAGTTTGTATTGTGACGTAAAAGTCCAGTCCTCCGATAATTGTTCTGCTCTTTTATATTTCATGGCAAATATGTGGTGACCCTAAGAAGGGGACCACGTGGGTGATTTTACATGGAGGTAAGGATAAGACACCTATTAAAAGTATTTATGCTTTTTGGCCAAGTTCAATTTAATTCCATATGGGCTAAGCCCCGAAGGGGCTTAGCGACTCGGATACGGACTCAACTCGAACTCGGACTCAGACTCGGACTCATGGCCTCATGAGGTGTAATATGGCATTTTGTTGACACACTTTACACTTAGCACATCAGCATCGTCGCTAGGCGCATAGAGCGCTTAAGTTGCGCTCGTTGTGCGAGCCTCTTGCGCTGCCGGTTGCACGCCAGGTTGTGCGTCCAGATGGCACGCCAGTTGGTGTGTCCAGATGACGCAACCAGATAGCACGCCAGATAGTGTGCGGTGGCGAACGGTACGAGCGTTGTGCGCACGTGCGCAAGCGCTCTTGTGCACTTGAAGTTTGAACACAAGGCGCACGCAACCATGTACACAGTGGCACAACATGGTGCTCACGCACGTTGGCACTCAGTGGCGCACAGATTGTAACTGAACTGTTTCATAACGTGTGATAACGGATCCAATAATTTCGGATCTGACATTCAAACGTTGTGTACATTTCGGATCTGGGCAGTTACAGAGAGAGCTTATATATAGTCTCTCTTCTCTCTCAAGGGCGATATATTTTGACAAAATTTTCCATAGAGAGAGAAGAGAGAGCTTCGGTGTAGGTGCCACTTATGAGTTCTCAATTTTTCGAGGAACCCATCCGTCCGTGAGCAGATTGGCAGAGCGTTCCAGAGTTCTTTTGAACTTGCTGGTTCCTAGAAGCCGACCGTGTGGACGGATCTAGCTTTGAGCGCCGATGTTCTAAACACCCCATCAGGCTTTCTCTAATTACAAAAATCTTTTTAGATTTCTCGTTTGTCACCGTTACGAAAATCTTCTTAGATTTTTTGTTTTTGGAATCCTCCTAGGATTTCTATTTCGCACCTTCTGTTGAAGTGCTGTAATTTAATCACAAGAGTTTTCTTTTGATATTCACGCCTAGGGATTAACAATCTCAAAGCCAGATCAGAAGATGGAAAACTCTCGTGCCTCTCTCATCGATACCAGCTTTAGTAAGTTGGAGAAATTCGACGGAGAACACTTTCAGATCTGGAAGAGAAAAATCACCCTAATCTTCAACTCGTAGACGTCGACCATGTGTTGATTGAGGATGAACCGACGATTCCAAAAGGTGGTACTACTGACGCTATTGCTGCTGCATATGTCCAACAGAGTAAATGAAAGAGAGAAAACAGCATCTGCAAACTGTGGATTATCAATTCCATGGAAGATTCTTTGGCAGAGTCCTATTCCAAGAAGGTAAAGGCCAAAGAAATCTAGGAGTCTTTAGGAAAGCTCTATGAAGACGACGAGAACAGGTCCAAAATATTCATCGTCGAGAAGTACCATAAATGGCTCTTCGAAGACGAGAAGGCGATGCTACCTCAGGTGAAGGAATTCTTGAAGTTGTGCCAGAAGCTAGATGACGAAAAAATGCCCCTCGTCGATAAATTTGTCATTGGAGGGATCGTCTCGAAACTTCCTACTATATGTAGTAATTTCTAAGCTAGAATGCATCGGAAGAAGCTGGACATTAGCTTGGAAGATCTTCTATAAGAGATCCACGTTGAGGACGAGATGCAATCTCAACAGAAAATGGACTCTCAGTCCAAACAACTGGCTAAGTCCAACTTGGTGCAGACAAGAGAGTTCAAGGGGAAGCAGGCGACTTCTCATCAAAAAAAGAAGGACTCTACTAATCTGAAAGTGAAGGGTCCTTCGTTCAAGCAACAGAAGTCCAAGTCCCACGTGACTTGCTTCAACTATGGCAAGAAGGGCCACTACAAGAGTGAATGCAAATCCAAGCCCAAACAATCAGAGCAAGGTGAGCCTAGTAAGGTTTTATTGGTTTCTAACATTGTTGCTATGATCGCTCAGGTTACAGCTGTGGGGGCTGACTCTGACTGGTGGATAGACACTGGTGCGACGTGCCATGTCTATTCTGGCAAGGAATGGTTCATCACGTACCAGCCAACTTCTGAGAAAGTTGTCATAGCGAATCATGCCCAAGCTGAAATTCTGGGGATCAGGACTGTGGAGCTGAAACTCACTTCCGGGAACACTCTGACGCTTCAAGGTATAAAGCATGTTCTGGTGATTGCCAAGAACCTGATCTCTGGGAGCCTGCTTAGCAACGCCGGCTTGAGGATGAACATCAATGCTGGCCAGATGGTGATATCCAAAAAGGCAACATACTTCGGAAAGGCTTTTCAAAACGAAGGGATGTTTAAAATTTAGCTTGTAAACCAGTCAAATAAAATAAATGTAGTCGTTCTTTCTGATTATTCTCTTGAGTTGTGGCATAATAGGCTAGGACATGTTTATTGTAAAAGAATACACAAAATGTCGAGTTTAGGACTTATCTCCAAATATAGGGGTAAAGTAGAGAAGTGTGAAGTATGTGCTCAGACGAAGATCACTAGAAAACCCTTTCATCGGGTCAATCGAAGCATGGATCTTCTGGAGTTGGTGCACTCTGATATCAGTGACTTCAAGCAATTCTCTACAAAGGCCGGGATAAAGTATTTTATAACCTTCATCGATGACTTCTCTAAGTAAGCATTCGTCTACTTGCTCAAATCTAAAGACGAAGCGTTTGAAAAGTTTAAGGAGTTCAGGACCGAGGCTGAATGGCAAACTGGACAACTCAAGAGGCTAAAAAGTGATCGAGGCAGAGAATATCGGTCTAATAAAGTCATATCATTCTGTAAAGAACATGGAATCATCAACGAGACTACTGCTTCGTATTCTCCTCAATCTAACGGAGTAGCAGAGAGGAAGAACCGAACGTTGACAAAAATGATGAACTCAATGCTGCTAACTGCGAGTCTTCCAAAATGCTACTAAGGAGAAGCTGCATTGACAGCCACTTTTATTCTAAATAGAGTTCCATATGCAACTTCGAATACAACTTCTCATGAACTCTGGTTCAAATTTAGACCTAACTTGAATGTCATTCGAGTGTGGGGGTGTCTGGCTTATGTAAAGCTCCCAGATCTGAAGATTCAGAAGCTGGGGACAAGGACTATGAAGATGATCTTCTTGGGGTATGCCGAGAAGAGTGATGCTCGGAGATTTTTTGATATTGAGTCAAATCGTATCATCAAATCTCGCAATACTGAATACTTTGAAGACAAGTTTGCAAGGCACAAAAACATTATTCTCACAGACATTCTGGAGAATGATGAAGGTGCAAAGGAGACTGAAAAGAATGAGCCAGTAGTCCAAGATGAACTTATTGGTAAGGAGACAACAATTGATCAGAACTCGCTGAGTCGTCAGCAAAACGAGCAAGGAGGCCGAAGAACTTCGGAGATGACTTCGTCACCTATCATGTGGAAGCAGATTCGCTTACATATGATGAGACAATAAAGACCAGAGATGTTGTCTTCTGGAAAGAGACGATAGACAATAAAATTGACTCAATCACCTATAATAATACTTGGGTGTTGGTTGATTTACCCGAAGGAGCAAAATCCATCGGATGCAAGTAGATCTTCAAGAAGAAGATGAAAGCTGATGGAACCATTGACAATTTCAAGACCAGACTAGTAGCCAAGGGGTTTTCTCAGAAGCAGGGGATTGACTACTTTGATACGTATGCTCCAGTAGCCCGGATGACAACTATCAGATTGTTTATTGCTCTTACAGCAATACACAAGTTGGTAATACATCAAATGGATGTAAAAACGGCTTTCCTAAATGGCAAGCTGACCAAAGAGATTTATATGCAACAGCCAGAAGGATTTATCATCAGAGGTCTTGAAGACAAAGTCTGCAAGTTGGTGAAATCTTTGTACGGTTTAAAGCAAGCTCCCAAATGTGGTATGAAAAGTTTGACAAAGTCATAAGGACAAATGGCTACAGGGTCAGCAAAATAGACAAGTGTGTCTATATGAAATTTGCTGACGGAAGAGGAGTCATCGTTTGTCTATACGTGGACGACATGCTAATCCTAGGTACGGATATAAGCTGTGTCACGGAGACAAAGAAGTTCCCCTTGACAAAGTTCAGTGTGAAGGACTTGGGGGATGCTGATGTTATCTTGGGACTCAAGATCATCCGGACAGACACTGGATTGGCACTGTCATAGTCTCATTACATTGAGAAGATGCTCACTCGATACGTGTATCATGATCTTTCTATAATTGATATGCCGTACCGAAGTGACCAAAAGCTGGAGCTAAACTCGAAGGAAAGCGTCAGAAAATTGGAGTATGCTAGCGAAATCGGAAGTTTGATGTACGCTACTACTGCCACTAGGCCTGACATAGCTTTTTCCGTAGGAATATTGAGTCGATTTACTAGCAATCTAGACGTTGATCACTGGAAAGCTAAGAAGCGTGTTATGAGATATCTCAAGAAGACTCAGACACATGCATTGCACTTCAGCGGAGAGCCGCTGGTAGTAGAAGGCTTCAGTAATGCCAGCTGGTGCTCAGAGTTAGAAGGGGAGAGGTCCACAGGTGGATTCATTTTCATAATTGGTGGAGCTGCTATATCGTAGAAGTCGAAGAAGCAGACTATGCTCTCGCGGTCATCTATGGAATCTGAGTTCTTTGTACTTAATATCGCAGCGGATGAAGTAGAATGGCTTTGGGAGCTCATGTATGATCTTCCAATGGTTGGGGCATAGATATCGGCAATTCCGATATACTGCGACAACTAGACAACTGCGACAGTGGCATCAAATGATCTCTTCAATGGGAAGAAGAGAACTGTGCGATTAAAGCACAGGGCAGTGAACGATCTTATCAAGAGAGGTGTCATTGCAGTGATCGATGTTCGAAGTCCGGAGAACCTGGCAGATTCGTTCACGAAGGGCCTCAAGCACCAGCTGGTCGAAGACACAGCAGAAAAGATGGGCTTGAAGGCATTCTGATAGTATGTCTTTATAATCCTACCATAAAGTTTTATGTTGTTAGTTCGGTTCAAGGGATGACCACTGACTGAAAAACTATCAGGTAACAGTGGGTACTTGTTCTTGAGAACATGGAAAGGTTATGAACCCATAACCACTGTTGTCTACTATGTGTTTTCTGTAAAAAAAATAGATCATGTGATGAGGATAGCTTAAACGCCTTAATGAGTTCTAAGGCAGAGTGAATGCCTGGTATGCTTTATAGGAAGCATGGTAGCACAACACTACAAGGATTGTAACTCCATGCTACAGTAGGGTGACTCCACCATGAGGTTCTCGATTAGGGTAATGCCTAGGCTTTGCGAGCCAAGTCATAGCGGCGTAGCACCACAAATAGGCAGGTAGCCTAATGTTGTATGATAAAATTAAAGAGGGGTAGTTAGTACTACAAAGGGGATGTGTTCCTCATGTTACAGTGGCACGACACCACGATGAGGTATCCGGATAGGAATAAAGTCTCGTCCTTGCAAGCCATGTCGTTACGGCGTAATACCGTAAAGGAGTCTAAGGCTTCATGTTGGGTAGTATGGCACTACAAAGAGGCTGTTACCTCATGCTACAGTAGTATGACACTACGATGAGGTTCCCGGTAGGGGTAATGCCTCGACTTTAGGCCATGTCATAGCGACGTAGCACCGCAAGGAAAGCACAAGGCTTCATGCCATGTATCTTTAATAAAGAACTCACCTATAGTGTATGGATAGAGATATCATGCCATCTTTTGGGGGTAAACTTGTAGACGCCCAAAATTATACACTGAAATCAGACTGGCACAGGGCCTTTAATATGCAACCAGAAGCACAAGTAACTACATTTTGTGAGTGGAAAGAATAGCAGTTGTGGTGCAGAATTCAAGGCTTAGTCCATTCTTGTATCGTGTTGTTGTTTAACCCATGCAGGAAGATTCAAATCATCAGCGACATCTATCCTAATGCAGAATGTACAGTTACTGTAGGAAACGCTCAACCCTATACATATATTGAGATATGTGGCAGATTATTGGAGTTTTTTCCTTTCTTTGACTTGTAGAGAGCTTGCTCTCAAACAAGCCATGTAAGTTTAGTCCCATATTGGCTAGAAAAACTCATAGGTATCTCAATATAACTCCTCTTCAGGAATGGAGAGATACACATGGGATGGTGGCCCTAAGGAGGGGACATATGGGTCATTTTACATGGAGGTAAGGATAAGACACCTATTAAAAGCATTCATGCTTTTTGGCCAAGCTCAATTTAATTCCATATGGGCTTAGCCCCGAAGAGGCTTAGCGACTCAGACTCGGGCTCATGAGGCATAATATGGCATTTTGTTGGCACACTTTGTACTTAGCACGTCAGCATCGTCCTTAGGCGCATAGTGCACTTAAGTTGCGCTCGTTGCATGAGCCTCTTGTGCTGTCGGTTATGTGCCAGATTGCATGTCAAGATGGCACGCCAGTTGGCATGGCCAGATGGTGCGACCAGATGGCACACGGTGGCGAGCGGTACGAGCGTTGTGCACAGGTGGCACAGATTACGCAAGTGTGCGCAGGCGAGACTGGTACAGGTGCGCATTGTGCGCACCTTGCACACGCGCTCTCGCGCACTTGAAGCACTAAATGCTAGGCGTGCGTAACCATGTACACAGTGGCGCAACATGGTGCTCGCGTACGTTGGCACTCAGTGGCACGTAGATTGTAACTGAATTATTTTGTAACGTACGATAACGGATCCGATAATTTCGGATCTGACATGCAAATGTCGTGCACATTCTGGATCTGGAAAGCTACAGAGAGAGCTTATATATAGAGTCTCTTTTCTCTCTCACGGGCGGTACATTTTGACAAAATTTTCCACAAAGAGAGAAGAGAGAGCTTCTATGTAGGTGCCACTTGTGAGTTATTAGTTTTTCGATGAGCCCATCCGTCCGTGAGCAGATTGGCAGAGCGTTCCAGAGTTCTTTTGAACTTACTGGTTCCTAAAAGCTGACCGTGTGGGCGGATGTAGCTTTGAGCGCCGGTGTTCTAAACACTCCAGCAGACTTACTCCAATTACGAAAATCTTTTTAGATTTCTCGTTTGTCACCTTTACGAAAATCTTCTTAGATTTTTCATTTCCAGAATCCTCCTTGGATTTCTGTTCTGCACCTTCTGTTAAAGTGCTACAATTTAATCCCAAGAGTTTTCTTCTGATATTCACGTTCAGGGATTAACAATACGCTTGTTGTATGAAGCACGAGCCACGTGAGATCTCTTCCTACTACCCCCAACGGGCGAATAGTATTCAGAGTCCGCCGAAGGTTTACTTGAAGGAAAAGCGATTCTGTCGAAGACAGATCTCCTTACCGGTAATACTCCTGTCGTGAGGGGTTGGACCGGTGTACACTTTCTTTGGCATCGTTACTTCGTCAGATCAATCATGGAACCCCCATCTTCCTCGTCGTGCTTTCCCAGGACGGGAATCGGGCGAGGGAATAAGGTTATAGCAGCCGGGATCTTCTTTGTGGCCTTGACGTTGAGGAGGTCCTGAGACGTAGTTCCCGCCATCGTGCTGCTGGCTGCAGCCGCCTTAGGCCTCCAGACACGTCGAGTCTTCTTCGGTTGTACGAATTGCTTCAAAGTTTTTGACTTTTAACCAGAGAGGAGATCTTCAAAAACATGTTGGTCGAAGCGTACGACCAGCATGTCTTGTGAAGCTCCCAGCAAGTTGTCATCAGATTGCGTCACCACCTTCTCGTTGGAGGATAAGGTAGTTCCCAGCAGAGTCGCCATTTTATTTAACGTAACAAAAGGTTGAACAAACTTTTTGCTTTATTGAATGTATATCGTATTTGTGTACAAAGAAGGAAGTTCTAAACAGGATATTCTAAGTATAGGGAGAAGAGATTTCTGGGAAAGTATGACGATAGAGATCGAGCACTGCAGCGGATCCTTTACTCCGTTGACGATCTGACGACGAATCAACCTTGCTATGGCTCTCTGGCACCTTTAATGGGACTCTGGGGTCACCCATTAAGAGGCTGACTGGAGAGAAGATCCCTTGAAGATGGTTGGTTGGTTGGTTCTTTGGTTGATCGGTGGATGAGGGTGGTCGACTCTTCATGGATAGAGATTGCTGAGCCTTTGAAGATTGTCGGTTGTCAATTTTCCATCTGTTGATCGACTGATGCTTTGGTAGAAGAAGAACTCCTTCTATATATAGAGAACCGAGCACATATGCGATGTGCATTATGGTTCCTGAGATATGAAAGAATCAGTTGTCATTGTACGGTACGGGCTTCTACGGTGCTGACACGTGGCGGACATCGAGATTTTCTTCAAACGAGATCTCTGGTGGTTATAAACATAACCGAAGGAGGTGACACGTAGCACATGTCGATTTACTTGCTCGAATACAGTCGAGTAAATCTTGGGATTTTATCCTAGATTTGGAGTCTAATTGATCCTCGTCTAAGATTTAAATCAATCTAATATGATATCAATCATGATTTAATCCCAATCTTTTCTGTAAGAGACGGTTTAAACAAACCAATTGGGATGGAACCATGCTTCATGCACCTCTGGTAAGGACTAAGTACTGCTGTGCTTCTGGGGCAACGAGTATACTGTGCTTCTGGAGACGACCGAACCTCTGTGCTTTCAGGCGATGAGTGGACTTGGCTTCGAATGACGATGAGACTTCTGTGCATATAGAGCAACTTATGAAGCTGTATTTCGGGATACCGGAGTCACTTACTGTAGACGACAAGTAGGCTTGTGCTTCAGGTTAGCGAGGTTACTGTACTTTTAGAGCGACAGGCTAACTTGCATTGGTTGCGATAGGAGTTCCCAAGTCTCTTGTAGAGAAGTGACTTAAGCTTCTAAATCGGAGTAGACGACTACGCCATAGGAATTGAGATAGTGTAAGAATATCACCATCATGTGCCTTATACGGACGCAGGTAAGTAGCTACACCTCTGAACAGTGAAGGCGTTGGCTGCGAAGGGAAGGGTATGACACCCTTGCGCGTCTGATATTGGCACAGGCAGGTAGCTGCGCCTCTGGAGTGAAGACACTGGCTTCTGAAGAAAAGAAGGGGAGGGGGGCCTACCATCGTCTTGCTTTTGAGGTAGGCGCAGGCGGTGGCTGCGCCTCTGGCTTGAAGGCTTTGGCTTCTGAAGCAAAGAGCAATAAATATTCACTCTTTAAGGAACTTCCCACTAGGCTCTGTCGAATCTGTACTAGATCCTTTATAGAAGAACAGAATTAGTCCATCATGTATAGCCCTGATATGTCTGTACTAGGCTTTGGTAGACATGACAATAAATGGACTTCTCTCTATATCTTCTGTTTTGTCTTTTTAGCACTGAGCCTCGGTCTTTTGCATCTTCTACGCTTTGGCGAAGGGGTGTCTTCAGCTGAGATTTTTCATGCATCTACACTCGACAGTTCCAGGATAGGACTAACATTGGCCATGCGACTATTTTAGGCCAACCGCCACCGCCTTGTTGCTAATTCCAGAGTTTTGCGGAGAGGGATGGTGCTTCTACTAGGTTGATGATCCTGTGAGGGAGGAGTTGGACGCTTTCTGGGTGTAGGAGGGACATAATTCCTCATGCTGCTATTCCGTGCCAGACGCTTCTATGAGAGTTTAAGGGGGTTAGCCGACCGGGTAATGGCTCCACTGTAAGGAGACTTAGATGATGAAGGCTCCTGGAGGGGGATGGCTGCGTATCTGTGAGAGCGATGGAGTGAGAGGAGGGGACGGAGGGGGTTTGGCTTTCCATAGTGTATGTGAGCAGCTTCGTGGGCGATGAGTTGGTAGAAAAGGGAGTCTGTGGGGGTGTGGTGGGGATTCCACCTGGAGCCACGTCCTCCATGTTTAAGTTTCTGTGCCAAAATTCCAGTTGGTAATTAATAAGGGTGATGTGGCGTGGAGATCTGTCTCCATCCAATCCGAAAGGTTTCACTAAATAATTGGGATATGAATTGTACTTTCCAAGATGGGGTCCAATCCCCTTTTATGCAGGGGAAGATATAGGGGATCTGATTATGGTTTGGATTTGGAGATCCTCCTCCACCACGTGTCGGATTCGTTGACGTGATCTGCCGTCCATCTTCGGATGAGGGATTCTGATCGGGTGGAGGGGCTGGATCTGGGCTTCTTCCCCGATGAATCCGGTCGACCGATGAGGCGAGCTATTATTTTCTCCACCGAATGTGGTGTCGTTTTGGCTCCGGCGTAGGGACGACCTTAGGGGATCAGCTTTGTACTCTTCCTCCTTGATTCGGGGGCCAAGTAAGGTCTTGATCCTGCTCTTCTCCTCGACTGACTAATTATCATCTACAAGCGAAATGAGGGAGTTTCTCTCGGAGCAGCCATGAATAGAGTGGCCTAGTCTTGAATAGAAATGGCATAAACGAGGAAGCCTTCCATACTTGATAGTTACCTCTTCCTTCTTGATGTCGTCCATAGTCATGGGAATGGACTTTTTTAGGGATTTTGAAATGTCTACCAGAACTTTAAGACGTGCGAAGGTTTTCCATTGATACTCGTCAGCCAGTATGATAGTTCTAGCCGAACCAATGGCCTCTACCATTCTGGATACAGCTGTTCGGTTGAGGAATTTTGGTGGAATTTTGTGAAGTTGAATCCAAAGATCGGCTTTCTGGAATAGGTATTCCTCGGGTAGTTTTCCTGGGTCGCACTTCTCAATTGCTAGTAAATCATCATTGATGCTCCATGGCCCTTTTTGCAGGATCCTGTTAGCTTCCTCTGGGGTTTCCAACCTCACTAGGAAGGAACCAGCATCAATATCCAGTTCAGAGACATGTAACATCTTATTTGTCTTCCACATTTTTGATAGGATATTTGTTAGGGCAGGTCGTAAGAAATATCGGTTGGAGTAGGGTTTCACTGTAATGGTGACGGCCTAGTGAGGTGAGATCGCTCTGTCCCGTGTCGAGAGGGCGATCGGCCCAGTCTGGCCTTGGGAGTTGAATAGATCCGCCATTTTCTCCAGGACGTCTTTGTAGGAAGCCATGAGGTTGATCATAGGGTAGGGTACGGTGGGTTGCGAAAGGGGAGTTATCGATGGAGGGCCTGAGGAAGGTGATATGCTAGCTCATAAGATCTCATGATGGAGGGAGGGGACAACGGTAGGATGGAAGCGGACAACGGTAGGGATGATAGAAGCGGACAACGGTGGGAAGGATGGAAGCAAAATACGATGAGGAGGATGTAAGCGTGAAAGGAAGAGGCGGGTGGATTAAGAGGGGGTTAAGAAGGTTGCAGTAGGGGGAAAGGGAGGTTAGGGGTTTACAGTAGCAGTGTCAGGGATGAAGAATGGGGAGGGAGAGAGGGGATGGTGGTGAGCGGCGGAATCCGGGAGGAGTGCAAACCTTAGGGTTTGGATGAAGGACTAAATAAAAAAATAAAAAATAAAAAATAAAAAATAAAAATACACATGACTAGTTGGGGTTTGAAGAATACTAAGTATAACATGTTGTTTACCTAACACCTGGATAACACATGAATGCTAGTCGTCATCATTTGATGCACCTTATGTCCAAATACAACTGAATGCTGGCTGTCATTAATTGGCATCCTCATTACTTGCCTAGAACCCCTACATGCTTAATTAGTATTCTAAATGCACATGTCACACTTATTCTTGGCTTCTACTTGTATATTTTTTTGTGTATCACTTGTTCATATCTCCTTTATTGTTCATTGTTAATCTTTTATATTTTCTTACTTGTTTCCCTATTACTTCATCATATTATTTAGTAACACTGTGATGTATTGTATTTTGCTCTAATCCTGACTGGATATGTTGTCATATTGGGAGATGACGAGGATTTGTGTCATACTTTTTATGGATCTCAGGATTATGGCATATGAGGTTTTGGTCATATTCAGGAGGACCAGGAGCTGATCCCTGGAGGGATTTAGTATATTATCACGAAGGTTTCACAACTTCATATTTGCTTGAAAATACAATGTCTCACAAAATAGGAAAGACAGCTAATTCAACTATCTAGGTTAACCTCAGCATACCCATGCCTTTCCAGTGCTAAGAGTGATCGTGGCTAAACCTGAAAAATGTTGGTTTTCAGTCAGGAATGGAACAAGTACATTCTCACAACAGAATCAATAAATGACGAAATCCATAAATTTGTAATAATATTGAGATACATGATAAGTGGATAAACAGGGAATCATGGTAGGAATCATGCGAGTAAAACCAGGAAGATATGGTACACAAGATAAGCAATGACAAGAAACTGTAATGTAGCAAGACTATATCTAACAAGTGATTTGAAATACACTTTCGACATGTAAACGGCTAAGGGATAAATCCGGCACCCTGCACGTGAGTTGTGCGAATGCTATTAGGCAAGAATAGACATTTGGGATATTTTTGGGTATGTTTACATGTCTACTAATGTACTTTTCCGCCCGGCTAGTACCCAATGATTCAAACAGGTCACGAAAACGAAAATATATTGGTCACGAACAACATGCAAGAATCCATAACTACTATCTCGTGTGACAAGCGTGTCAAGAATCAATGTGATATCAATGTAAAATATTATTAAATATAGGAAGTATAGAGATAATCAAATACGAAAAGTATCAGAGATGTACTCGCCTGAGGTTATATGCTGGTGAAACCGATAATACTATACCACTCAGAGAGCCACAACAATCAACACAAGCAAAAAGTCTTCGGATGCTAAAATAAATATTACCAACATTTTCAGAATAGTCAAATTAGCTATAGTTGCCTGTCCTTAAGTCCAATTCTGGACACAGGGGCAAAACGGTAATTTTGATTCGAAACGGTGTCCGCCGTTTGACCCACTTTGTACCGAAAAGTGTGCCAAAGTCTATGGTCTCTAAAATCATCAAACTATATGTCAACAGGACCAATTTTTTGATACGAACCCAACCGTATGTCCAAAGTTGGATTCCGGCGGGCCGTGCACAAAATCGCTCGTTGAGTCGGATCGTAGGGCCCGCAAAACGGCGATCCGGTCAACTGTCTCAGAATCGGACCAAACTTGGCTTACAGGACCAGAAAAATGATACGGTCCTGTGGGCGCAAGTTTCGTCTCAATCTGACGAATGTGCACAAAGTAATTGGAAAATTTGCACAGAAGTCGATACGGTGAATTTTGACGGATACGCATCAAATTCGTCGCACACACGCGACCAATTTGAATTCCGTCAAAGCCGGCACGTCCACGAAGCCGATACGCACCTTCCGATACTTTCAGTTCGCAATTACGTCGCCCGGATTGGCGGGACGTACGTCGTATCGAAGGAATTTTCTATATTTTTAATATTTTAAAACAGTTTTTTGGTCAATTTTGGTATTCGATTTTTCGACACGTAGTCAATGATTTTGGATTCTGTAAAAATGTTTGTGAAGGCCTATAGGTTGTCTATAAAGCTATTCAAACACAATTTTGAGGCAGTCAAAGGATTGGTGATTTGTCGTCTTCCAAATCAGGGGTTTGGACTATTTCGTGTTCTGTTTTTGAACAGACTTTTGGTCGATTTTGAATCAATTTCCCGATAAATCAAAGGCAGTATAATTAAACCTAATTGAAGAGTTATGCAGAGGGTTAGGTTGTGGTCGTACCAGATTAAACGGTTCGAGAAACGATCCACCGTGTCCGACGAAATGTCACGACGAAGTTGGTTCCATCGTTGTACCGCTGCTGCTGTTGTTATCTGTTCCTCGCACGCGCGCGCGGTTCTGCGGCGGCTTGGCCGGCCGCCGGTGGCCCGCAGCGGCACGCGCGTGGGGAAGGGCGTGCGCGTGGGGAAGGAAGGGAGAGCTAGGGTTTTCTCGTTTCAATCCTTCGATCGCGATATATATCGCGTGCATATGACTTCGGCACAGGCTCGGGTTCAGGGAGATTTAGAGGGGTGGGGGTCGGGTTTGTGCTCTCGGGTTGGCCTGCTTCCTCTGTTTTGTTTCTTTTTTTATTATATATATATATATATATATATATATATATATATATATATATATATTTTATTATATATATTTTTTTTATTATATTTTATATATATATATATATATATATATATATATATATATATATATATATATATATATATATATATATTTCTTTATATATTTTATATATATATATATATATATATATATATATATATATATATATATATTTTTATATATATATTTATATATATATATATATATATATATATATATATATATATATATATATATATATTTATTTATTTATTTATTTATTTATTTATTTATTTATACATACACATATACACCTATATTTATATATTTATATATTCATACACATATACGCCTATATTTATATATTTATATATAAATACACATATACACCTATATTTATATATTTATATAAAGCCTAAATTTTATATTAGGAATATACTTATATATATGCACTTGTACATACCTATATAGCCTACATAAATCTCAAAATCCCAAAATACATGTTTAAGAAAATATTCACTATAATTATCAAATAAAATATTATTGATATTTTTATATGGCAATTAATATATATATTTATAAACATTTACTAGACCACTACATAAATTACGAAGTACGCACATTCATACAACGCATCTATTGTCGTGAACGTCTTTGGTCGCTCTACAACATTATATGGGCCCGGGTTTGGTTCGGGTCAAGTTCGGACCAGTTTGGTACAACTAGGTCACTAAAACGTCAAATAATATTAATAATGAATAATTAAACTATTTATAATGGTCATGTCACAACTTGGCCTGGTTTTCCTAATTAGGACATCACTATGGCTCGACCTTCCCTACCAAGGCTAATACACTAGTCAAAGCACGCCACTGTACTATCCGTGCCATGATTTTTAGTCACCTTGTACTCAAATTCCTAACCATGACTAAAATCATCTACCATAATAATTAACTAATTGATTATTTATAAAATATAAAAATCACCATTTAAATAAAATAAATAATAATAAAATATTTTAAAATTTTTGGGTAGGGAGCTACAAATCTATTCACCTTAAAAATAATTTCGTCCTCGAAATTCTAATTTATAACTATTCTTTAAAATTCAAAAGAAAGTCTACCTTAACCTTAATCTCCTTAAATTTTAATTCCTCAAAATAGTTTATATATTCCTCCTAGCCATTTTGTAACTACATAACCTCTAGGACTTCTACCCACCTTTGGTCACACTACTCCTCAAAACTAAAATCTTATAATCTTCTAACTAGTTGCTAACAATCCTACCAACAGATATCTACTGCACATGGCATCTATAATCCTCTCATATCTATCAAGCAACCCAAAATTTAGCAAGCAACAAATTTACACAAGTAGCTAAGATATTGATAAATTCGAATAAGCATGACCATTCGTCGCTCTGAGATAGGAGGGACAGGAAGAGTAATCGAGAGCAATATATAGTTTCAAGAGCGGTAGAGAGTATCCAATGATGCAGATAGAAAGAAAGTTTACAAACCATTGACTTATTTGCTAGATTGGGCTACTCTAGTCTAGTCACTTGCTAAATCGAAGAACCCTTCGTTTCCTAGAGGGGCTTGCAATCCATGCAATACATAAATTCCATTCTCAAAATTAATCTAAACAAGGTTCCATAATAGAACGAAATTTAAGAAATCAAGATCGTGATCCTTTCCGTGGTTATTTAAACACACGAGCAAGGGATATGAATGCAATACAAGATTGTATCGCGATTTCCAGGTAGATGGAATAAGGGTTACGAATGACTTCACATTCTAAGAGGTGGAGACTACATAATAGGTATAGGGACCTATTTCAAATAGTTCGGTTTTATAGTCCAAATATGGTGGTATGTATGGATAGGTTTTACTGGGTCTTAATGGTTTCCCTAATTGAACATCACTCGTTGGTCGGATGAACCTTGGATCTCAATCTATATTGACTGGACTAGATCCCAATGATAAAACTATTTCTACTAGGTTAGGATATCCTAGAATAGGTTTCCACCTAAGTAGTTGAGCTAGTTGCCAATCAGGTTGGTTAGCTAGGTCCCTAAAGCCCAAAAATGTGCCTTCAATGACTTTTGTGTTTAAGTAGCACATGAGGCCTCAATTGGGTGGCACACTAGTGGCTTGTGCGTAGTGGGCTTCGAGTAGATTACAACCATATATTGGATCGAATGAATTGAGTCAAGGTTGAGGCTCTAGTGGAAGTCAGGAAGTATACTAGTATATAAGGTAAGGGTTATGGTTAGTCCTTTTGACCTGAAAGTCGTACCACAAAAATAGAGTACAATGGGACGGGTTTAAGTGGAACATGATATACCTAGATGAAGGTGGACTTGTCTAGATCTTGCATATGAAATTTGTTGGAAGGTAACAGCTGGTCTCGTGTTCCGAATATCAATGACAAGGTCGGGGACACAAAATGATCTAAATGGAAAGTGAGAGTCCATGGGGCACTAATTATCATCCTAATGGAAATTATTATAATCAATCGGTAATTCTCGTATATCCTAAAATTTTAGAAGGCTTACAGTCTACTCACCTTAGAAGCTAGGACATGGTTTTAGGAATAATGAGGTTAGGAGAATTCCAAAGTCCGGAGATTGTACCTCGACTTTTGTTAATAAAAAAAAATAAGGCACGGCGTAACGGAATACGGTAGATATAAGTCAAGTCAAGGATCGTTTCTCAATAAATGGAAAACGAGTGTGTACAATGACACATGGTCGATAAAATAGAATGATCTACTCATCCATAGTATACAAGGGTTATCGACGGGGTAACCAGCTATAAGGCACATCATATGAAAAGATTTCTAACAACTGTGTCGTGAATTTCTATTTGTGTCAAGCCTGCCAAACTATTGTCACAAGGGTTCTAGTGGTAGGGGCTGTAGTGATCATGCATTGCTGTTGATAACTGGTAGATCATAATATGACAGGGTATTTAAGCTATGATATTGGCTAAGCTAGTGACTGTGGTGTTCCAATACTAGTTAGGTCTTAATAATAAAATTTACATAACTAGGATAATATTTATTGGAAACCAATCTCGGGATGGGTGTCTACCATAGTCATGGTAAATGATTGTCCTTGCCTTTGTCTATTCATCTCATGTCTAAACTGTGGGCATTGGTCGAGGGAAGGTTGAGTTAAGGCTTAAGGGTTGCTAGTTAAAGTAAGCTTCAAGCAATTAATTAGAGACTCACAACAACTGGTTTCTTGAGAATAGATAGTCTCCTAGGTTGGCATTTTGACTAAGGGTAAATCCCTAATCATTTTCAAATTCAGATGGCTAGAAGGTCCCAATAGTAGTTTGAGGGTCGAGAGGAGAATGAGTAACTCAAAGCAAGGTTCTAGTCACCTGACTGGCCGATGGTAGCTACACTTGTGTATACAACTATTATAGCCATGGGGGATACTCTGTATCTATCTACCAATTACGAGCTTTCGTCTTTCCAAATCAGTGAAGACAAAAACAATAAAGAGTTCAAAAAAGATGTCACTGAATACAATTACGTGATTCAAAGATGAATGTATAATTCAAGAGGAATTGTCAATACAGTCGCGGATGAGATCCTAGAGACATCTACATCTCAATCCACGTAGGCTAATCAAAGGGAGAGCGAACTTAGTGCACTAAGGTGATCAGACTGTAATACATCGATTCTGATTAGACAATATGTTAGTAGGTGTCCCCAATAAACATATGTCTTGAATCAAGCTCGATAAAAGAGTAAGCTTGCAAAACTAGGCTGTAATAGCAGCATTGGTCAAGATAGTCAAAATACAAGTATGTGAGATTTTTGAAAGGAGGCACACGTAGAGTTTTGTGAGAATCAAAACCTTACCTGGTGTTATTGCTTATACAATCATCCTACTATCTTCTTATCCACAAGGCCTTGGTCAACTAATGGGTTATGGACCTCTAAATTCCATATTTTAGGTAAGCCTATTAGTGTCAGTCAATTACCTCGTCAATAGATCACAAGGACCACAAAATGCTAGGTTGGAAGACATGCTATCCAACTTACAGAACTTTTACTAGTTTTGACTTCGGATCTTATGGGACACACGGGGCATTTTTCTATTCTCTATAGTACCCTAAACTTGTAATCACGTCTGAAGTCATTTTACCGAAAATTATGCCTCGCCCGTATACTCTGGCTGTGGTAAACCCTTGGTTCCGTGATTCAGATGTAATATACTATCAGATACTCTACCTTATATTGACACAAGGTCTAAAGAGGTCAACGAGACATAGTTTTAGCAATGTTACATAACCTACGATTCCATGAAATAATTTCAACTCTATGGGTAGTGCCTCGCCAGTGCGCTGCTGGCTGCAGTGAACCCACACTCTCCATTCTCAAGTAATTGGCGACAGTGCGCTGCTGTCTAGCCATCGCAGTCGTTAAAATTACTCCAAGTATATTCCTAAGAACTTCAAGGAGCTACTAGAGATTCAAACTAGTTGACTATGATAGAAAGCGTAAACATCCGCCTATAAGTCTCAATCCTTAAAGTAAAAGCTTAATCGGGAGAAAATAACTGAAGACAAGGGAAGTAAGAACATCATAATCTTTATTTCATATGTATTTCAAACGGTTGAGGGAAAACTTTGAATCAATCTACCTTGAGATTCGTATATGAATAACGGAATCGAGAATTATAAACCAATTCCATACGGCAAATAGGATTTAAAATAGACAATTCTAACTTATGATACAAGGTTTATATCTAATAGAGCAAAAGAAAAATCGAACAGTTTATCAAGATTAGAGCCTTAATTCTAGGAAAGCCTAACTTACCAAGTGAATAGTATATCCATATTGGATCATATCGTCATATCGAAAGTAATAGTGCATCTATAGAGACCTGACAAGCTATCTAAATTTAATAATTCCTTATCTAAATTGTATGGCCTATTTGACCACCTTAACTACCCAATTAGTCAAACTAATAAGGGACTCTTATCCTAGTTATCCTCCTAAATCATTTCAATCCTAATTGTGAATGAGCATTTCCTAATCGCAGGCTCGCAGTAGTACGACTAATATGGTACTACTACGAGTTCGTACAATTTGCAAAAACTGACCTGCATGGGCCACCACAAAAATTTATCACGACCCGCACCCGCTTTTCGGATACGAGACGTTCCAAGCCAGCCTACGCCGCAGAGTCGACGGTAGAACGCTGTCACGGCCAAGACGCTCAAAATCACAAAATGTAACATATATGCTCATTCACATTGCTAAATCAAATTTACAACTTACAAAGTTTCACAACTTTACATTTGCTAAAAAATACAATGTCTCACAAAATAGGAAAGACAGCTAATTCAACTATCTAGGTTGACCTCAGCATACCCATGCCTTCCCAGTGCTAAGAGTGATCGCAGCTAAACCTAAAAAATGTTGGTTTCCAGTCAGAAATGGAACGAGTATATTCTCACAACAGAATCAATAAATGACGAAATCCATAAATCTGTAATAATATTGAGATACATGATAAGTGGATAAACAGGGAATCATGGTAGAAATCATGCGAGTAAAAGCAGGAAGACATGGTACACAAGACAAGCAATGACAAGAAACTGTAATGTAGCAAGACTATATCTAACAAGTGATTTGAAATACACTTTCGACATGTAAATGGCTAAAAGGTAAATCCGGCACCCCGCACGTGAGTTGTGCGACTGCTATTAGGCAAGAGTAAACATTTGGGGTATTTCTGGGTATGTTTACATGTCTACTAATGTACTTCCCCGTCCGGCTAGTACACATGGATTCAAACAGGTCACGAACACGAAAATATATTGGTCACGAACAACATGCAAGAACCCATAACTACTATCTCGTGTGACAAGCATGTCAAGAATCAACATGATATCAATGTAAAACATTATTAAATACAGGAAGTATAGAGATAATCAAATACGAAAACTATCGGAGATGTACTCGTCTGAGGTCCTGTGCTGGTGAAACCGATAATACTATACCACTCAGTGAGCCACAACAATCAACACATGTAAAAAGTCTCTGAATGCTGAAATAAATATTACCAACGTCTTCAGAATAGTCAAATTAGCTAGAATTGCCTCTCCTTAAGTCCAATTCTAGACACAGAGGGAAAACGGTAATTTTGGTTCAAAATGGTGTCCGCCGTTGGACCCACTTTGCACCGAAAAGTGTGTCAAAGTCTATGATCTCTAAAGTCGTCAAACTATATGTCAACAGGTTCGATTTTTCGATACAAACCCAACCGTATGTCCAAAGTTGATTTCCGGCGGGCCGTGCACAAAATCGCTCGTTGAGTCGGATCGTGGGGGACGCAAAACGACAATCCAGTCAACTGTCTCAGAATCGGACCAAACTTGGCATACAGGACCAAAAAAATGATACGGTCATGTTGGCACAAGTTTCGTCTTGATCTGACGAATGTGTACAAAGTAATTGGAAAATTTGCACAAAGGCCGATACGGTGAATTTTGACGGATACGCATCAAACTCGTCGAGCACACGCGACCAATTTGAATTTCGTCAAAGACCACACGTCCACAAAGCCGATACGCACCTTTCGATGCTTTCGGTTCACGACCACGTCGCCCGGATTGGCGGGACGCACGTCGTATCGAAGGAATTTTCTATATTTTTAATATTTTAAAACAGTTTTTTGGTCAATTTTGGTATTCGATTTTTCGACACGTAGTCGATGATTTTAGATTCTGTAAAAACGTTTGTGAAGGCCTATAGGTTGTCTATAAAGCTATTCAAACACATTTTGAGGTAGTCAAAGGATTGGCAATTTGTCGCCTTCCAAATCAGGGATTTGGACTATTTCGTGTTCTGTTTTTGAACAGACTTTTGGTCGATTTTGAATCAATTTCCCGATAAATCAAAGGCAGTATAATTAAACCTAATTGAAGAGTTATGCAGAGGGTTAGGTTGTGGTCGTACCAGATCAAACGGTTCGAAAAATGATCCACCGTGTCCGACGAAATGTCGCGACGAAGTTGGTTCCATCGATGTACCGCTGCTGCTGTTATTGTCTGTTCTTCGCACGCGCGTACGGTTTTGCGGCGGCTTGGCCGGCCGCCGGTGGCCCGCAGCGGCACGCGCGTGGGGAAGGGCGTGTGCGTGGGGAAGGAAGGGAGAGCTAGGGTTTTCTCGTTTCAATCCTTCGATCGCGATATATATCGCGTGCATATGACTTCGGCACAGGCTCGGGTTCAGGGGGATTTAGAGGGGTGGGGGTCGGGTTTGTGCTCTCGGGTTAGCCTGCTTCCTCTGTAATGTTTCTGTTTTCTTTTTTTTTAATTATATGTTATATATATTTTTTTTTAATTATATGTTATATATTTATATATATATGTGTGTGTGTATATATATATATATATATATATATATATATATATATATATATATATATATATATATATATATTTTAAAAAATATATATATATATATTTTATGTATATGTTTTTTTTTTTGAAGCAATGGGTAATTGTGGCGAACTCGCCTCCACTGGGGCTCGAACTCCTGACCACTTAGGCCGCATGCATCTCTCTTAACCACTAGGCTAGAGGTCATTTGCTATGTATATATATATATATATATATATATATATATATATATATATATACATATATATATATATATATATATATATATATATATATATATATATATGTGTGTGTGTGTGTGTGTGTGTGAGTATATATATATATATATATATATATATATATATATATATATATATATATATATATATATATATATATATTTTATATATATATATATATATATATATATATATATATATATATATATATATATATGTGTGTGTGTGTGTGTGAGTATATATATATAAAATATATATATATATATATATATATATATATATATATATATATATATATATATATATATATATATATATATATATATATATATATATATATATATATATGTGTGTGTGTGAGTATATATATATATATATATATATATATATATATATATATATATATATATATATATATACATACTCACACACACACATATATATATATATATATATATATATATATATATATATATATATATATATATATATATATATATATATATATATATATATATATATATATATATATATATATATGTGTGTGTGTGTGTGTGTGTGTGTGTGAGTATATATATATAAAAAATATATATATATATATATATATATATATATATATATATATATATATATATATATATATATATATATATATATATATATATATGTGTGTGTGTGTGTGAGTATATATATATATATATATATATATATATATATATATATATATATATATATATATATATATATATATATATATATGTGTGTGTGTGTGTGTGTGTGAGTATATATATATATATATATATATATATATATATATATATATATATATGTGTGTGTGTGTGTGTGTGAGTAATATATATATATATATATATGTGTGTGTGTGTGTGTGAGTATATATATATATATATATATATATATATATATATATATATATATATATATATATATGTGTGTGTGTGTGTGTGAGTATATATATATATATATATATATATATATATATATATATATATATATATATATATATATATATATATATATATACACCTATATTTATATGGTAATTAATATATATATAAAAACATATATATATATATATATATATATATATATATATATATATATATATATATATATATATATATACACCTATATTTATATATTTATATATTCATACACATATATGCCTATATTTATATATTTATATATACATACACATATACACCTATATTTATATATTTATATAAAGCCTAAATTTTATATTAGGAATATACTCATATATATGCACTTGCACATACCTATATAGCCTACATAAATTCCAAAATACATGTTTAAGAAAATATTCACTATAATTATCAAATAAAACATTATTGATATTTTTATATGGCAATTAATATATATATATATATAAAAACATTTACTAGACCACTACATAAATTATGAAGTACGCACATTCATACAACGCATCTATTGTCGTGAACGTCTTTGGTCGCTCTACAACTTTACATGGGCCCGGGTTTGGTTCGGGTCAAGTCCGGAGCAGTTTGGTACAAACGGGTCACTTAAACGTCAAATAATATTAATAATGAATAATTAAACTATTTATAATGGTCATGTCACAACTTGGCCTAGTTTTTCTAGTTATGACATCACTATGGCTCGGCCTTCCCTACCATGACTAATACACTAGTCAAAGCACGCCACTTCACTATCCGTACCATGAGATCTAGTCACCTTGTACTCAAATTCTTAACCATGACTAAAATCATCTACAGTAATAATTAACTAATTGATTATTTATAAAATCTAAAAATCACCATTTAAATAAAATAAATAATAATAAAATATTTTAAAATTTTCGGGAATGAGAGCTACAAGACGAGACTAGTTTGTTGGCTGGGCTAAGCCTACAATGAGGCTAACATGCTTGGCTTAATACGACGACGTAGCCTAAAAATCTCGCTTATCCAGCAAAGCTAGCCGCTTGTTCCATTTAGCTCACATGTATGGTGGAGCTAGCTAATTAGGTCGTTAGCACGCTCATACGAAAGAGGGCTCTTTATAAGTTTAATGTTTTCTATGTCCAGGGTTACAATGTCAGCATGTACAGTCAAGATTCTTGTCAGGAAAGTCCATTTATTATTTTTGTTTTATCACTTAGTTTTGCCGTTATCACGTCTTGCCATGTACAGAAATGATGCGAATAGAATACCAGAATTGAAATTAGATTTTTTTTTTTCAATGTAGGGTTTATTATTATTATTATTATTATTATTATTATTATTATTATTATTATTATTATTATTATAGAATTGAAATTAGATTCTTTTTCAATGTAGGGTTTTTTATTATTATTATTATTAATGATGATGATGATGATGATGTTCTCACTAATCTATAAATTCACTAATGTATATCAATAAACATATACTTGTTAGTTAGCATGAAAATCCATATAATAATTAGGGTTTACTACATCCTAGAATGTGGATTCTTGCAATTGCAACTATTGAACAGTAGCAAACAATTTAAGGCACTTGCCCAAGGTCCACGCAGCAGAACGGTACCGAGAACCGTCCAATTTGGACCCAAAACGAGCCCCAAAGCGTTCAGTTAGCTTCCTGGACTGGTCTGCTTTGGTTCAACCGAATCGAACCAAAGTCTTCCTCACTTAAACTTGGTTTAGTTGAAACCGGAGCCTACTCTTCTCCACTTGAAATTAATAGCACCATAAGAATAGGAAGAAGAATGAAGGAAAGAGGAAGCTTCAGTGCTTGTAGCTCATGTAGAATTAGTACGGATATCAAGGAGGATGACAGGGTTCGAGTCCTCCAACCGCAAGGACATGTAGTTGTGTGTGGATTTGTAATTAAAGAAAAGGAAGAGGAAGTGGCTACTGTTGAGAAAGGGGTGGAGCAATATATGGTAGATGTGGATTTTAAGGATTTTGGTGGATAGGGAGAGGTCATGTGCAAAAAGATGGAGGGAAGTTCAGCTAAGAATCGGACGGAAACCAAAGGAATTAAGCAAAAGAACGCTAATAATGCAATAATTTTATTCAAAATTAATTAATTATAAGTAAGCTAAATCAATATGAAAATAGGTTATTATCCTGCACTTTCACGAAGGCCTCGTTTGGTTCGCGGAATGGAAGGGAAAGGAAATCAATTCCTTGTCATTTCCTTTCCTTTGGGTAACTTTAATTCCTATTGATTTTCCTTTCCGATGTTTGGCAATGCCAAGGAATTTGGAAAGGAAAGTGAATACTTCAATGTGGGAAAGTGATTCCTTACTTGGATGGATGGAATTACTTTCCCCCCTAATTTCCCTTCCATTGGGAATCACTTTCCTTTCCTCCTCAATTCCTTGGACGTCCAAACATAGGAAAGTAATCACTTTCCTTTCCCAACCGGGAGATTCCGCCAACCAAACGAGGCCGAAGGGTGGACAAAAGTTCCAGAGATGATGGACAAAAGAACGCCTAATAGGTTATTATCCTGCACTTTCACGAAGTTTATTATCCTGCACTTTCAAGAATCGGACGGAAACCAAAGGAATTAAGCAAAAGAACGCCTAATAATGCACTTTCCCCCTCTATCAATTCTCCAGCACTTTGGGCCTCCTTTGCTAACTAAAGCGAGCCCTAGTTCCAGAGATGACCTCCTTCGGCCCGTCCATCACCATTCTCCTACTCACCATGTGTGCAGTGTAGTGCCCCCGAGGACCACCCTCATCCATGTTGACTTCATCCACGCTTCGACACTCTCACAACCACATCCGTTGATCATCCCGACGCCCCATGCGCCAGATTCGGTACCAACCTCCAAACTCTCATCCTCAAGGGTACTGGATGCCAACCTGGGCTTGGTTGTTCAAGCCAGGGTTTTCATAGTAGGACTAGGCACTATACTACTAGTCCACTCCACCCTCGCCCAACATTAGTCTACCATTCCCTCCGTCGCACCTCTATCACCGCTTCATCGCCAGCATCAACAACCTGCGAAATTCTACCACCAAGCTCAACTCAAGGGCCCTCTCCTTATCCTCCTAGTGGCTACCCTGCCTTCAGCCTCTCCCTCAGAGTCCCTCTCCTGGGATACCGTCTTCCTCAACACTAACAATACTCTACCGGCAATAGGGAAGTTCCGCAGTTTCTTGGAGGATACCCTCGCCTCAACAACAATAATACTCCATCGACAATGGAGGGAGGACCTTCGAAGTTTCTTGGAGGACACCCTCCGCCTCAGCAGCAACAATAATCCATCGATAATGGAGAACCACCACAATCTCTTGGGTGATACCATCAGCCTCAACAACAACTACTCCCAACGGAGACACCAAAAATAGTCTGGATGTTAACTAAAGATCAAGATAGGAAGCTTGAGCCACCAGAATCAGGAAAGCTAAAGATGTTAACTAAAAGTAAAATGAAATTATGAGTATAACTTGCAAAAATAATATGGATTGCTCTTACCAACAAGAACATACTGTTCCTACCATATTTTCATTAGCTAATTTCTTTCAAGCTTTTCTTATAACAATTTCCCATCTGCAGTTCTCTTTTCACTATTATTATTCCTTTCATGGGTGGCATACATCGTATAAAATAAATAATGGTCAAATGATGGTAACCATAATGTATGGCATCTTCTATGCCAAAAATTATTCACTCTGCTTCAGGCATGGTAGACTGTACTTGCTATTGTGAGGAAACTCGAGTGGCTTTTCGAATCACTTGGATCATCAAGTATGGACCTCGGACAAAGATTGGTATTTGTTTTGCTTGCAGCAGCATTTCTGGAGTTACCATAATCCCAAACTCCTGTACTGGAGCTGAAGAATAATCGTAGACCGAGACTTGGAGCAATACCCACCGCTGGGCGGTTGTAGTTGAGCTCCAAAGGCAGTGCTTGAAACAACATCTACAACTGGCGGTTGTAGATGAGCTCGTAGACACAAGAATCTAATGCTTCTCTGACCTGCTTGTTATCTGATTCCATAGAGAGTACGTCCTCGAACAGACTCTTTGCCTGATGCAAGAGTTTTATTCTCTCTTTGTTGTTGTGTGGACGGAGGTAAGATCGATGCTGCAATGCTAAGCCCCACCTGTACAGTGCTGCAAACCAAGCACATTGTTTCGAAAAATGAGCACAGTTTCATTTTCAAGTTTGAAAATATCAGTACTATATATATAAGAGTTCACACGTTAGAAGATCCTCGCTTCATATCATAGATATTATCAACTTTGGCAAAATATTATTATTTAGTTCACCAAAGTAAAAAAAAAGATAAAAATAGTTAAAGCAATGTGAACCAGCCATCTTCTTATTTACAGGGTCGACCCTGGCCCAGGGCAGCCAGGGCGACAGCCTAGGGCCCACGAACCAGAACGGCCCCAAAAAAATTAATTTAAACATAAATATATTAATAATGTTGTATCTAAAATAGAACTAGTATGTACCATTGGCATTCTTAATACAAAATAGTTGTGGTGTAGTGGTAATTATGTTAACAGAATATGGCACTGAAAGCATTCAAGTTATTGTTTATTGTACGAAAGGCATATAGTTTATAAAATTTACAAATTGAGCATAAGATCGTCCAAAATTAGAGCATAAGTCGGATTTACGCACCAAAAAAGGCGTAAGTTTTTTTTTAATTACCAGCTACTTCTCTTCTGCTTTAGTTTGTAATCTAAAAATTTTAAATTAGGATTAGAAACTTACACACTAAAAAAGGACGTAAGTTATTTTTTTACTAATTTTATTTATTTTTTACGTTTAAGTTTGTAAATGTCGGAATTAAATTAGGATTAGCAACTTACGCCCTAAAAAAGAACGTAAGTTTATTTTTATTATTATTTTTATTTATGCAAATGATAATTAAGAATGAAAAAAACTTATTAATGAAGCCAAACTTAAGCCCAAAAGTAGGACGCAAGTCAACATGGGTGCATGGGGCCATCTTGCAGCATGGGGAGCAAAGATGTTTCGGTTGGCAGGTGGAGGAAGGTCTTCTCGTTAGTGATCCCGCACAGGCTCTTCGACACCGCACGTAATTGCACTGTCCACTTCGTCGGCAGGCAAGGTTATAAATGGCGGTAGGCGGGTGCGCGGCGGAGAGAGTCCGCCTACCGCCTAGGCCGCCTAGGCGGTTGATACATTTTGAACATTTTTTACTATTTTACCACTGTTTTTTTTTGCATAATATGCATATTTTAAGGGTGTTCCATGCGTAACTAAGTTGTAGAACAAAGATTTATAAAATTTTAGTATTGTTAGGCCCATAATGTAAAAAAAAACCTTTTTGGCCAAAATATTTTGTAAAGTATTTCTCCGCCTAGGCGCTCGCCTACGCTGCCTCACCTCCGCCTATGCCGCCAATCTCCATTGGCTGCCTACTCCACCGCCTACAGCAAAGCGGTGCGGAGAGGGACCGCCTACCGCCTAGGCGCCGCCTAGGCGGCCTAGTTGCCGGAGAGGAAGTCGGGCGGCCTCGGGAACGGGGCGCACGGCCAGGCGCTTCGCCGGAGGGGGAACGCCGAAAGGGCGTCGGCAGTCAGAACGACGCGGCGAGGGTGGATCCCGCGGGGAGCCGGCGAGCCCTCCTTGCGGCACCATCTGGTTGCCGACCCGAGCACCCCGAGCTCGTCCGCGGCCGAGCTTTCCCCGCCCCGCGCGGTTCTCCTCGCTGTCCGGAGACTCTCGAGTCCATGACGGCGCGTCCCGAGTCCGAGGCCACCCTTCGGACTCCGTCATCGAGCCCTCGGTAAATTTCTTGATAATCAGAGTAGTTCGTCCCTCCCGTGTCGAGTCTATGATGATAATCGGTCCCCGGTTTCCCTTTGGGAAATTCGGTTAGCTACGTAGTAGATCCGGTTAGCTACGTTAGCTTTTGGTGTGGTTGGTTTGCGAGATTTTTTGTGACGTGGTTGCTGAGATTTTTGTGTGTTGGTTTGATTGCGGGATTCCCGGGTATTTCGGGAAGTTCTGTGGGTTGGGAAATTATTTCTGGTGGTTTGGAAAGTTAATTCGGTGGTTATAGTTTTGGGATTATTATTTGGTTGGAACAATTGCAGGTTTCTGTGGCGCATTTTCCAGTTTTGGGTTTGTCCCGAAATAGAGGAAGTGCTGCCCAAATTTTTTTACAAAAATTTATTTAATTTGATTTCAAAATCGGTTTTCGGAAATGAATTTTAAAACTGATTTGTCGGGCGACGACCGTACCGGTCTGTGGGCCCTAGCGAAATGCAAATGCACCGGTCCGACCGGGCGTTGTAGTATTAGCTGGATTTTGATGATGGACCGAGTCTGAGACTCTAACTTTTATTTTAAATTATTTTATTTAATATTTAGGCTATTTATTATAGTTATTTATTTACTGCATTTTATTTAGTAATTAAAAGCATTTCCTCTTATTTGATGTAAAAAAAAATAATTGTACAGGGCATAAGCCCACTCTAGGATGTTTAGTTGTGCCCCTGTATTGTGTAGCGTAGATTTTTACTTTCTTTTCTGGGTGGATGTGATCTTGGGTGGTTTTGATTAGATGTATAATCGTAGTTAGAGCGTAATGTTATAATTAATTGAGAATTAATTAAATGGATGAAAATTAGTAAATAACTAGTTCATGATTTACCATTAAAAGAAAACTATACTTTTATAAATATATTACAAAAACACAAAGTTTTCCAAGTTAATTGATTCTCGTTGTTATTTCCAAATAATCCAGTTAACCGGCTTAGTCAAACGCACGTAGTTGCGACGTAAACGTTAGCTGTAGACTTAATACAACTAAAACCTGATTAGGATTTGCTACTAGAGATTGCAACTAGCACACTTAGCCGGGTTATTCAAGGTTCTAAGTTGAGTTCTCAACTGTAGGAACTCGAAGATACACCTGACGTTCCTCTTCGGTACCGACCCGTCTTTCCAGTCATCTAAAACAAGGCAAGTTTCGGATTATGTTTTCTTGTAATTTCCTTAGTAAAGTTAAGCTGCATGTTAAACCACACTGCTGACACGGAACTCTACCTTAGGGTTCAACTACTGATTGTTACTGTTACTGAATCTGGGACTGGGGGAATAGTGTAGACGTTTATGACCAAAGCCCCTACTGAACTGACTGTGTTAGCTTACCCCTCTCACACACGGGGATAAGCCATATCGTATCGCTAGGATACTACTGATCAACCCAAGCCGGTCATAGACGTTTGCATATTCAAAACACACTGAACTGTTTTAAACTGCTGAAAATATTATTTCAAACTGTTTACCCTGCACTTTCCAATTACTATTTAAATTATGAGATGCATATTTCGTTCTTGCTCCTTCCTGACTGGAGACAACATTTTAGGTAACACTGAGGATGACGAGCTATTCTATAATGGCTATTATGACCCGGTCCTCTACCCTGCGACGGTACCAGAGCCGTCTCTGGAGGACGCTGATCCTGGGACTACAGAACCAGATGCTTAGATAGTTTTCTTTTCTGCATTTTCTTCTTTTGGGAGTTTGTAGTTTATTTCAGCATTTCATTTCCAGTTGTATTTCTGAATATTTTATTAAACAAAGTTTTAAATTCCGAGTAGAACAGTTGTGACAAATGTACTTGTGTTGTTGTGAATACCTGCAATGGAACAGCTTACTGCCGCCGTCTCACCACGGTGCAGGCTGGACATGGTCCGGTTCGACCCATTAACTTGGGATCGGGTCGTGACATGTTTTCAGTGGTGGCCCCGTGGTGAGACGGCGGCAGTAAGCTGTTCCATTGCAGGTATTCACCACAACACAAGTACATTTGCCACAACTGTTCTATTCGGAATTGAAACTTTATTTGATAAAAAATATGCAGAGATACAACTGGAAGGGAAGTGCTGAAAATAAAACTACAAACTCCAAATAAAAGAAAGATGCATGAAAGGGAAACTATCTAAGCATCAGGTTCAGCAGTCCCAGGATCAGCGTCCTCCAGAAAAGGCTCCGGTACCGTCGCAGGGAAGAGAACCGGGTCATAGTAGCTATTATAGTATAGCTCGTCATCCTCAGTGTTACCTAAAATGTTGTCTCCAGTCAGGAGTGAGCAAGAACGAAATATGCATCTCATATCTTAAATAGTAATTGGAAAGTGCAGGATAAACAGTTGAAATAATATTTTCAGCAGTTTAAAACAGTTCAGTGTGTTTTGAATATGCAAACGTCTATGACCGGCTTGGGTTAAACAGTAGTATCCTAGCGATACGATATGGCTTATCCCCGTGTGTGAGAGGGGTAAGCTAACACAGTCAGTTCAGTAGGGATTTTGGTCATAAACGTTTACACTATTCCCCCAGTCCCAGATTCAGTAACAGTAACAGTCGGTAGAGTTCCGTGCCAGCAGTGTGGTTTAACATGCATCTTAACTTTACTAAATAAAATACAGGAATACACAAATCGTAACTTGCCTTGTATTAGATTGACTGGAAAGACGAGTCGGTACCGAGGAAGAACGTCAGTTGTAACTTCGAGTTCCTACAGTTGAGAACTCGACTTAGAACCTTGAATAACCAGGCTAAGTGTACTAGTTGCAATCTCTAGTAGTAAGTCCTAGTCAGGTTTTAAGTTGTATTAATCTACAGCTAACGTTTACGTCGCAACTATGTGCGTTCGATTAAGCCGGTTAACTGGATTATTTGGAAATAACACGATAATCAATTAACTTTGGAAAACTTTGTGTTTCTGTAATATATTTATAAAAATATGGTTTTCTTTTAATGACAAATCATGAACTAGTTATTTACTAATTTTCATCCATTTAATTAATTCTTAATTAATCAGTAAATTACGCTCTAATCTACGATTATACGTCTAATCACAAACCACCCAAAATCACATCCACCAGAAAATAAAATAAAACTACGCTACACAATACAATGGCACAGCTAATCATCCTAGGATGGGCTTATGCCCTGTACAATTATCTTTACATCAAATAAGAGAAAAATGACTTAACTATTAATTAAAGTGCAGTAATTAAATAACTATAATAAATAGCCTAAATATTAAATAAAATAATAAAAAATGAAAGCTAAGAGTCTCAGACTCGGTCCATTCCTCAAAATCTGGCTAATACCTCAACGCCCGGTCGGACCGGTGCGTTTGCATTTCGCCGGGGCCCACAGACCGGTACGGTCGTCGCCCGAAAATCAGTTTTAAAATTCATTTTCGAAAACCGATTTTGAAATCAATTAAATATAGTTTTATAAAAATTTGGGCAGCACTTCCTCTATTTCGGGACAAACCCAAAACTGGGAAATGCGCCACGGAAAACCTGCAATTATTCCAACCCAAAAATAATCCCACAAATATATCCACCAAAATATTTCCAAGCCACAGAAAATAATTCCAACTCCACCGAATAATTCCCGAAAAGTCCGGGAATCTCGTAATCCAACCAAATCACACCAAAGCAACACAGGAAAATAATCTAACGCAGCTAAACGATAATATACGCAGCTAACCGGATTCCTGAGAGGGAACCGGGGGACCGATCTATCATCATCGACTCTACGGGGGACGAACTACTGTGATTATCCAGAAATTACCAGATTCCGTTGGCGGGGAGCCGCGGGAAAAATCCGAAACGACGTTCGGACAGCAGGAACTCCACGAATCCTGACAGCAGAGCTTCGCGGATCCGGACAGCAGGAGCTTCGCGACAACGGGGTCAGCCACGCGCAGAAAGGCGCGGGAGAGGGTCTGGCTGGAGGGATCTCGCGGAGGCGGGGGAGCCGCGCGCTGGAGGAGGCAGCGGCCGCGGGAGAGGGGCCGCGGAGCTCGGGGAGCCGCGCGCAGGGTCGCGCGGAGGCGGCAGCACGCCGGAAGGGCGCGGCTACGGGGAGGTCGGCGCGGGGCAACGGCGCCTCGCCCCGCGCCCCCGGCGGACGCCATTTAGAACACTGTCGGCAGGCGCGCTAAGATCTCCAGCAGCATCTCTTCTAGTAAGACCATAGTCTTTTCTTCTTATTCTTCTTCTTCTTGCTGCTTCAATAATGCCATGGTGTTTCTTTCTTTGTTTCTGTTGGGCTATGGTGTAACAAATATATAGTACGTGGAGGAGTCCGAGTATAGTTAATTATAATAATATTAGTAACAATAAGATTATTTAAACGTGCCAACATAAATAATATTGTTTCTATTGACTTGCGCCCTATACAAATTTTACAACCAAAACATCTTTGCTTTCCATGCTGCCAAATGATCCCATGCCAGCCATGCACACTCATGTTGAATTACTCCCTATTTTTGGGCTCAAGTTTGGCTTCATTAATTAAGTTTTTTTTATTCTTAATTATCGTTTGCATAAATAAAAAATAATAAAAAAATAAACTTACGGCTTTTTTTAGGACGTAAATTGTTAATCCTAATTTAATTCCGACATTTACAAACTTAAACGTAAAAAATAAATAAATTACGCCCCTTTTTAGTGCGTAAGTTTTTAATTCTAATTAAAAAAATTCCGATTACAAACCAAAGCGGAAGAGAAGTAACTGATAATTAAAAAAAAAACTTACGCCATTTTTTAGTGTGTAAATCCAACTTACGTCATAATTTTGGATGATCTTATGCTCAATTTGTAATTTTTATGAACTAAATGCCTTTGTTACAATAAACTAACACGTGAATGCTTTCAGTGCAATTTTCTGTTATGTAAACTTGCACATTAGAGATCCTTAGTTCACTTGTGCAAACATTTTTTTAATTTACTATTATTTTAATTATATATATATATATATATATATATATATATATATATATATATATATATGGGAGCCCCATTTTGGAAGTTCGTCTCGGGCCCCCATGAGCTCAGGGCCGGCCCTGATTATTTATTATACAGGAATGACATATATCCTAAGGTGCCATGTTAATTTGTTACTCAAGGTGACATTCGCGAGTAGTTTCCATTTTCCTAGTGCTCCTGATGTTCAGAAAAGCAAGAAATTACATATCTCAATGATCGTGTGCAACTTACCAATATAGTAGAGTAAAATAAGGCGGGTTCCACAAAAGAGAACAAATTAAGTTAGAGACCACCGAATAACTAGAAATGCAAATTTAAGTTGGAATTTGAAAATTTAATTCCACCTGTACTTTATATCTTATATACCTAGGAAGGAGGTTACCCTTCCACCTGGGTGAAGCAGGTTTCCTTGATACAGCATACTACTGGTTAGATACAGAAAGTTCTCCTGCTTCGTCCATGAGGAAGTAAGTTTTCTAGCCACATATCACTTGCTTACTATAAGAGAGAGAGAGAGAGAGAGAGAGAGAGAGAGAGAGAGAGAGAGAGGAAAACAGAAGGAGACGACACTGATGTTGCTTCTGACTGCAAGTTCACCACATACTAGAGTCGGCATGAAGAAATGGGTAATGAGAATATTCCGGTGGGTTAAGAGAAGAAACATAAAGCGCATTCAGGTGCCAAAAGGCTCCCGCTAATGCATGGTATGTGGAGGATCAAGATATACAAAGCCTACCCCATATGGGGAGGTCATTTATGTGACTCAAATCTGCATTCTTGTGAATGCAAGACCCAAGCCTCACCATCAGACCAAGCAATGACATCTCGAGAAACAGGAAACTCATCTTGTTAAATTTGAGATGGTTGTAGGGACAAGAGGGAGGAGACAAACATAGGTCGTGAACCTTAATCTTTAGAGAAAACCAGCCATACAACATACACATTATTAGTAAGAACTAAGGAATACAATGACCCAAATACTCCTGAAATACAATAACCAAACTCAAATGATAACAAAAAGATCTATAGTTCGACTCAAATGTTGATCCAAAAATTCTAAGTAGCCATCTCCAGTTTTAACACCTACTTTATTCACTAAAGATGGTCATTTACGATTTAAGTTTATTTTAATTACAGGAAATGAAGCATCCAACTAAATATAGTTCACGACATTCCAGGATTTCAGATAAGGCTCAATATATTAGTGCAAGCTTTTTAAGCCGGAGCTAGAGGACGAGATGGTGAGGATCAAAAGGCCTAGGCAGGGGTCTGAAGGCAGTGAGACGGGGGGCCTCAAGACTAAAATTAGGGTGTGTAGTAGACAAGCTTGTGGTTTATTACCAGCGCTTTTTGTTGTGGTTTGGGATTCAAATTCTATGCATAAGTATGAGACTTCAACATCAATTGAAATAAATTGTTTAAACAAGAAACAACAAAATTCTACTTGTATGGATCTTTCTAATCATAAATCAATACTAAATACATTATAATTAAAAATTTCAAATAAAAATAATTAAAAAATGATTTGAAAATTTGCAAGCTATGTTGCCATACAACGTATATGACATGACAAGATTCGGGCACCACAACATATTCAACACCTAATATGGTGTCCTAGTGCATTTTGACGTGTTTGTGGCGTCTGATGTGTCTAACACGACATGCATTTTTGGAGTGTTTGTGCTTTCTAAATTGCATGTGAGATTCCGAGGATAATATCCTATTGGAGAGAACAAAAATCAGTCAAAAGTGAAAGGCAGACTTAGCAGAGAAATGAACAAACCATCAAAGTCATCACTAATGTCGAGTCCCTTCGACCTTGGAATAGGAGAAAAAAGAAAAGAAAGATCAGAGCATCTCCAACCCTATTGTCTTGTTTTGTGTTGTGATTCCTATATGGCATGAGGCACAAGACAATGTCTTTCCTATATGGCAAGATGATATTGACACAAGACAATGAGATAAAAAAAGTGTTCTCCAATGCAAAAGTATCGAGAAGACGATAAAAGTATTTTTTTTCCAACTTCCAAGACAACTCCTCCACTTCTTCATTTTTTTTATAAATATTTCTATTCATAATTGATGATGTGGAGACAAAGTCATTGTGAAGTGCATTGTCTAGATCTAGACAACCAACTTCACATTGTCCTTGCCATGTCATTGCCATGTCAACTTCATGTTTATTCTGCATTTGCATTGGAGAAGGATTTTTGAAATGAAAGCTTGTCATTCCTATGTGGCAACCATTTTTTCTAAACTCACAATAGGATTGGAGATGCTCTAAGCAAGGAGTGAGTGAGAGGTAGAGAGAATTTCCTATTGGTTGGTGGAGCGAGACAGTTGGGAATAGATATAGGATAAAGTGTTAGGACAGAAACATAGGAGGAAAACCCCGAAAGATAAAAAAAAAAACTATTGTTCCTCACAAATTCTCTAATACCTATATTAAATTATTAATAATATATATTTGTTCTATTTGGGGCATGGGCCATATTCTAAATTAAAAAGTTGCTTAGGTCGTGCTATATCTAAGTCAATGCAAGTCAAGGGGCTTAAGGTGGCCCAAGGCAGGTTGAGGCCATTCGAGGTTGTTCAAGGCGGATGCCTCCCATTCTAAAACGGACGCCTAAGGATCCCATTGCCTAAATAGTCCCAAGGTTCACAATATCGGTATCGGAATCGGTATCGGACTATTCCTATGAGTATTGGTATCGGCGAAATCGGTAGTATCGGCGGTATCGTATCGGAGTATCGGAAAACAAATAATTATTAATAAATTATTTACATTTAAAAACATATATTTTATACATTTAGGCATAATTTTAAGTATTTTCAGTGTTATTTCTTAGTAGTTTTGAAATTAAATGAAATAGTAGTCACCCTTACCGATTGGTTTACATACAATAGATGTGATTTTCTTCATACATGCTTCTACAACCTTGTTATGCTTTAAACCCTTGTTGATTTGTCTTTTTTGTTTAATTTTCTTTGCCGAATTGACCAGAACAAAGACCACCAATGTCGGTATCGGTCAATATTTGGTATCGGTCGGTATCGGTCGGTATCGGATCGGAACATGCCAAACCGTATCGGTATCGGCTGTATCGGATCGGTATCGGCCGATACTTTAAACCATGCTTTAAACCCTTGGTGATTTGTCTTCTTCGTCTAATTTTCTTTGCCGAATTGACCGGAAAAAAGACCCCCAGTGTCGGTATCGGTCAGTATCGGGTATCGGTCGGTATCGGATCGGGACATGCCAAATCCTATCGGTATCGGCCGTATCGGATAGGTATCGGCCGATACTTTAAACCATGCTAAATACTAGTTGCCTATGCGCCAGGGCATCGACATCCAAACCGCCTAGGTGGGAGCCTAAGGCAGTGAGACAGGCACCTTTTAAAACACTGTATTATTTCCATTTTGCATTTGTAAAACTATAATATCGACTCCTGAGTAGAGAGAGAAATAATTAAAGATTTCCTACTGTTCCTTTTGACAGTTTTCTAAAAGACGGCATCAATTGTAAAAGGAGGCAGTAATTAAGCGGCCAGGTGAGAGGGTCAATGGCATGGGGCATAGGCAGAGAGCCTAGTCAGGACCTAGGCAGAATTACTAGAAATTTGAATAACAAACAAATAAAAATTTGCAAAACTATGTTTAAACGATAACAAAACTACATAGTTAGAATTGGAACTGTACCCGCAAGGACTTTATTGGTTATCATTTACTACAAGATTAAGGTATAACAGAACTATGCTACCAAATAATTAACCTATCAATCATTAAACCCAAACTAAAATAGAAGAAATAGAAATAACTCTGTACTTTCACAGTCTGAAGTTAACAAACTGAAGAGACAAAGAAATGTGTGAAAACTATAACTAACAAAAGCCTTCTTCATCCTAGTCTAAAAAAACATTATTTTAAGGGTGTCTGTCTATGACCTCGGCTCCACAGCCAGGTTCTAAGTTACCTAGTTGGGTCCTAGGCTCCAGGGACTAGGCCCATCTTTTAGAAAAATGTGATTGATACATGTGCATAGAAATATCAAAAGCAAGAAAAACTATTTCTGTCATAAATGTTCAAATAAGATAATATGAAATTTTGGGCCATACCATTTGTTGCATAAAGGTTACTTCTGGACATCATTGCATCAAATTTATCAATTGCTGCCAGATACACCCTGTCAGCATCTACAGCTGCTTCCTGCAAAGGGAAAGCAACATGAAAATTAGCAAAATGTTCATAATATCAGATTTTGGTAATATCAACAATTTTCATCAATGAAGCCTGAACCAAGTAAAAGAATCACAAACATGTAGCAATGGCTCTTTTTGTAAACCTCTACTAACAGCTGATGCAGAACTGAGACTCTCAAATCTTTCCAAAATCCAAACAATCAAGTAACCCAGTTAATCAAAGAGACGCATTCTCTCAACAAAGGCTTCTTCCCAAAAAAACTGAGACTCAAGCAAGCATCTTTTGGTAATCCATGACCAAAGAATAAGAGGCTCACAACAATAAAGATTCAGGTTTGTATTATTACTGTCACACAATTCCTATCAAAAATCAACCAGTCAAAGAGGAAGGAGGTATCCTAAATTTCATGACACCCCCACCCACCCACCCACAGCCAACAGAAAAAGATGCATCTCGTCCTTCACAGCAGATCCCAATTATGAAACCTCTCTAAAAGCATATGGAACTAACTTTATTAGTACAAATGACGAGGCTGGCTTCTCTGCATCTATCTTGTATAACATTTGGGCTCTGGTTCACACACATTGGATTTAAAGGAAATAGAGGACCACACATAGCTGGAGAGTGTTCCTCATTCATCTCTTACCAATAATTGATGGGCTGTGGATTGTGCAGTAGTCATATGAACACTATCAACAAAACATAAACTCCAACTTAAAAGGCATGTTAATACTTTATATAGAAACGTCATGCCATGTAAATTTTATGATGTAATCTAGGTTTACATGATCAAGATAGGAGATGTGTGTAGGGTATGTGGAAAGGTGAAATTAGTGCTTGTTTATTTCTACTTGGTGTATAAATTTCAGAACAGTTTTGGAAGATTTTTGGGCTATACATAGTTTGAGAGACATGAAAGGAGGATAGAGAGAAAACACAGCACAAAATAGATGGAACTAGGAAGAATAAACAAAATTTAACAATTCCTAAAAAAAAATTAGGAGACTTTGTAATATGTACACATATGTTAAAGTTGAAGTAACCAACAAGAGTAGCCAATTTTGTAGCACACCTTGAAGGTGGGTTGCACAAAATCAATATATTCTTTCAGAGTCCAATTTGCATTTTTTTTTTCATGATCTTGAGATTGCTTGTGCCCAAAAGTTAATCTCTTGATAGCGTTTAACTAACTTTATCAATATCTAGGAAGTAACCATATGAGGTCGATGGTTCTCCTCCATATTGATAATCCAAATACCCCAATCATTTATATCCAAGGTTCACAGTTTTACCGCTATCGAAGTCGGTTTTAGACCCTATGCAGTTAAAAACGATTTTTTCATGATAATGGTCCAGTAGAGTTATTGATATATCACTGATATATCGAATTTATAACGGTAAATATAGGTTTGCATTTTTAACATAATTTTTATATATGAACAACACACTTAATAGTTATCTATTATAAAATATGCAATAAGAGTTTCTTCAAGCATTAAAACTAAAAGGTTTATACCCAAACAAACATTACAATATAAAAAGTACCACTTCAAAAAGGTTCAACTAACATGAAAACAAAAAAAATCCCAAATCAACTTTCAAGTTTCAACATCTAATAATCTTCATTAGCCTCAACTTCATTTTCTTCGTTTTCACCATCACCATCTTCTCCACCTTCTTCCCTAGTTTGTTCATATCTTATTCACCCTCCATATATTCATTATCGTGAACAAGTGAGGAGAGTAAATCTATAACACTTCGTGACCTTGTACTTCTGTCTTCCCAACTTTTGGTTTTAACAAAACATAACCGTTATATATCGATTTTTTCAAAACCGATATATACTGATACATCGATCTTATCGGCCGATAATATCGGTACCGATATTTTACCGATTTTTTTCCAAAAAAATCGGTAACGAACATTGGCGGATCCATGTGAGAGGCACTGGGGGGCGGGGCCCCCAGTGAATTTTTTTTAATATATAATTGTACTTCAAAAAAAATTTGAAAGGGTTGTTTCTGAACTCCTTTATAATTGTGCCCCCAGTGAATTATCATCCTGGATCCGCTAGTGGTGACGGACCGATATCGTTATATATCAGTTATATAACCGATATATAACGGTTTTTAACTGCTTAGTTTAGACCCTTCTTATGAGTATCGGTATCAAGTCATTTCAACAGTTTTGGAGATTTCAGATCAGAAAATAAGAGTTCTTCATTTCGGAAAGTCGATCCAAGTCAAAATAAATTATTATTATTATTATTATTATTATTATTAAGAAACTAGAAATATTTTATATATTTACTATTTAGGCACAATTATATGTAGTATTTGTTAGTTCTTGTTAGCATTGACCGAAATAATATTAAGATTAATGAATACACCAACTTCGACAAATGAAATAATTACGTTGTGTCAATAAAAAAATCTCATCAACACGTACCAGGTAGATCTTTGACATGCCGAATCATTGTGTCAACACCATTTTCCACATATTTCTTTTTTTTTTTCCTTTGTTGAATTGACAAGGAAAGCAAGTCCCATTGTCGGTATTGTATGGTATTGTCAGTGGTCACTATCGGAACGAAAGATGCCAAAAACGATACGGTAAGGCCAATACTCTGTATCGATTGATAATGTGAACCTTCTCTGAATTCATTTTCAGAATTGATAATTTTAGATGCCATTTGAATCCGACTAAAGGAAGCTTCCAAAGGCTTCTTAAAATCTTCTCTTCAGATTAATTCTTCTATAGTTATAGACATTGCATAATTTTTTCCTTCAAAAAGTTCTCTATAAACACCTACTATGCAAGTGCTCGATACCTTATTTATCTATTTCAAATAAATCTGACTCGTAGTGATTAATTAATAGAATATGTCACAACATTAGACCAGTTAAGGAATGGTTTATCTTTAACTACTAATGATATATCTTTCTCCTTCCCTTTCTTTCCATAAGTCGAAAAATCAGAACTCATCTAAAATAAGTCCCTTAATAATAAATGACAAAAGTACAAAGAAGAGAAGACAAAGGAAAAAGTTCCAAGACTCATACTTGAACCAAGACCCTCCTTTAATAGGATTGCAATCTTTTATGTAGCCATAATGCCATAATTTGCATTGTTTATAAAGATACTCTAAATTTGAGACAATTAACAAAACCCAAACCCTAACCAAACCAAGGTTGTAAAAATCGCTAGTCGGACGCTAGTCGGTTTGTGGGGACTACGGATTAATCGGACTACTCGAGGACTAGTCGGAGACTAATCGGTTTAGAATTTTTAATGAATATATATATGTAATATGTTATAAAAATATTTTAAAAAATAATATGTTAATTGTTGAACTTTTAGTTATTGCAGTGCATTTTCTTATTCATTATTTTGCACAAATTTCTATTTCAATAAATCTTTAAATAATATGTTAACAACTTACTATTTTGCACGGAGAGTTACAGCCGCAGTAGCAAGCAAAAGCAAAAAAAAAGTAACAAGCAAAAATTAAAAAAAGAGCCACAACAACAGTAGCAAAGAGAGAACAAAGAAAAAGTAAAAAAAAAAAGAGTAGGCTAGTCACTTTTTTCAAAAAATAGAAAAAAGGCAGCAACAAAGTAAAGTCGACGGCGACTGCTTTGATGAAGTCGACGACAGCCCAGACTAGTACCAATTTAGCCCATTTTTTGATGGACCAGCCCCTAATCGAGTCGACGGTGGCCGACAAGTGACTAGTCGGGGGACTAGCCCCTAGTCGAGTCGGCGGCGGCCGACTAGCGACTAGTCGGGGACTAGTCGGCCGCCTAGAGGAATTTTTTACAACACTGAACCAAACAATAACTAATTTTAACCAGGTAATGGCTTTGTGGAAGATATTCCTTTTCGCCCTTTGGCTTAATATGCTATAGAGATTAATGCAATTTCTTGTAGCAAATAATATCTTCTACCTCTTCATGTACTCTTTCTAGACTTGGGAAACATGGAGGCCAACCCTTTGGTTGGATGAGCTTAAACTGCATAACCAAAAAGTTTGTTTTATATGCCGATCAACTAGCCTATGGTTTAAGGCAATGCCATCTCTTGCACATAGATTCCTTGGCTAGGAATTCGTCATGACCACTCTGTGTTGATGTCAGGTTGACACCTGACATAAACTGGTGAATCTTTCTCATGTTGTATACTTGACCCTTCTCTGATGGTAGAATGATGACGAACCAGTTAATGCATGTTGTTAAAGCACATTTAATCAAGTCGCTTAACATTATTTGCTGATTAACCATTTCATGAATAGCTTTCACCGTGTACAGTTTGCTCTCCATCCTTCTACAATCAGAAGGAAACATGCTACTTGAACCATTCATCTTCAACATGATGAAGCTATTATTCATCAGCTATGAAGTTTTGATCAATCAACAATGTAGTAATTGCTAAGTACAATGAGCCTATAGAAAAAAGAGGGTACATGAGTGTAACCATAAGGGTGGAATGCACATAAGCATCGAGGAACCAATAGGCTTGCTTGATGCCCTCTCTAATTATCGCTTGACTGGTCAAGTGAACTGATTCTCTTGATTTATGAGGCATAATCTGCCATAACTTATAAAAATATTGTTTGGAAAGATTTCATCTTCTTGAATCAGTACAATTGCTGCTTCTGAATTGGATGGAGGTTCATTACATTCATGGATTTATGATCGGTGGTGCAATATCATCATTGACTCAGGTGTTGAGCTTGTATAGCGGAGAAAACAAAACTAGCATGTTGATATTGACCAGTGATTGTAGAAGCATGGAAAAGATGGAGTTTAGGCGGATCATCATCCCATGCGGCCAAGAAAAACTAAGCCGCAGAAGCAGTGCTCCCCGACCCCATGCGGCCAAGTGAAACTAAGCCGCAGAAGCAGTGCCCCTGAAGACCTCATGCGGCTAAGACAACTCAAGCCGCAGAAGCGAGGCTCTCGAAGGCCCCATGCGGCTAAGGGGACTCGAGCCGCAGAGGGAAGGTTCTCATAGATCCCATGCGGCCAAGTGAGCCCAGCCGCAGAAGTAAGGTTCTCAAAGATCTCATGTGGCCAAGCGAAGCCGAGCCGCAGAAGCAACGCCCCTAAAGCCACTATGAGGCCAAAATGAGTCAGACTCTACTTTGTGGAAGGGACACCTGACAATTTGACCAAATCTCAACCACCCAGATTCGCTACAACAAAATCTCAACAACCCCCCAACAGCTGGCAGTCCAAGATCGAGTCTTTGTGTGCTGTTACAGATACGTGACCACGTGGCCCTTTATGCGGCCCAAAATTTGCTATTGCAGGAATCACTATAAATAGCAGGGTGCCACACCCCTGCAAAAGGTTGGCAATCAAAGGCTGACAAATTTCTTCGAGAGCAAAGACTGTGTCCGATAGTCCAAGGAGTAAGGCAGAGTTGCTACACTTTTCCGAGCCTCCATCGTCACCCCCCAGAATAAAAAACTAAACAATTGTACTTGGATTGTTTCCTAGGGTTTCTTTCTAGGCTTTCTTTTGTACAAGCGAGTTTGCAATCAAGCTCAATTCCTCTGTAATTTTTGTTCTTGATATTTAATGGCACACACGATGGCGACTCTGCTGGGGATTTCCTTCTCCTCTGATGAGAAGTTGATGACGCAATCCGACGCGTCCAAGCTCGGCTCTACGTAGCAAATGCTCGTAGTTCGTTTTGACCAACAAGCATTCGAAGAAATGCTCTCGGAAGGGAGCGTCAGCCCGTCGCAGAAGCGAGCCAACCCAAAGAGAACCCGCAGGATGTCGAAGCGCAAAACTGTTGTCCCGGACCAGGTTCTCGAAGAAGCTCCTTCTGCGGCCCAAGACGGTGATCAAAGCTCTCCTGCGGCCTTGCTTCCGACCGCAGAGAACCCCACTGTCCCCAAATCCAGCAAAGAATAACACTATGATACTGAGCTTTTGGGGGCACAAGAGAAATCCATGCGGACGAGTAAGAGGCCGCATAAGAGAAATGGACAGTCTGCATATGCGACAACCAATTTTAGATGCAGGCAGATGGCCCATACGGCAGCCAATTCCGGCCGCAGGCAGATGGTCCATGCGGCAGCCAACTCTGGCCGCAGGCAGATGGCCCATGCGGCAGCAAATCCTGGCCGCAGACAGGGTGCCTCATGCGGCCCTGTCAAAAGCTTTGTATTCGACCGTCTCTCATACGGGTCCGACCCCATGCGGTCCATTAAGAATGTAGAATATGCCAATCTGGACTCTTCTTACTATGCGCCTTCGGGTGCTAAGTCGAAGAAGTCTAGGGCAGTGCGGGTCCAACAAGCCCAGTTAACTGTCCAAGCTGCTGACCGTCAGTGGACACCGTTAACTGTTATACGGGCTCCTGATGGAAAGTTGTACAGAACCACCCGCGTCCAGTCCCCCAGGGCTAACGGACAGGGTGGATCTCAAAAGTCTCCCTCCAACGATCGAGAGCAAGTGCTTTTACTAGCCTCGGATCAGGGAGCAAACATGATACCTACGCACCCGTGTGCTCGGGATACCCGAATCCCATAAACTGGATGCAAAGGTAGATCAGTCTGCTATCGACTTACGAGAGGTGATTACTCACAAACGCAAGGAGAAAGAAGCAACCTTGGCATGTGATGAGCCCTTTTCGGGACGTCGTTGCACCCAGGTCATCATCAACTGCTGTTGCGACAAGTCGACAGCACCTGAAGATCGACAGTCCGTTTTCCAACGACTGCACCAGCCAGCACCTGTCCGACAACTTGAGAAACAGGTACAAATTTCGGGAGACGAGGAATTTCCTTTCGCCTCCTGTAATTCAACTCGGAAGGTTCCTCCCGACAAGGGAGGAAAGAAGACAGGCTCTTCCAGCCCGGCAATCTCAGCCAGCACTGCAAGGAAACTCTCATCTGGAGGATTGTCGCCGACAGCCACAGGGGGTGTCTACCTAGGCACTCGATCCAGAAAGAAGCTTCCAACATCTGGGGGTGCATCCTCGACCTCCCTGGGGGTAGATGAAGCCGGGGGTAGCAGTCCCCTCAATATATGCGACAACCCGGTGTTCCAAGAGCATACACAGAGGGTAGCGATCCACTGGAATTATGCAACGGACTTGGACGTCCCCGAGGATGACCGCCTTCGCCAAGACGATGTAGCTTCCTATGCAGGGGGTGGCACCCCTTCTGAATCCGAGGAGGAAGACATTCCGACATTCCCCGACGATTTCCCCGTACGAAGGTATGACACGGAGAGCACCTCTTCTACGGTCCCTTCCACGTCTACCCACGTGCGGACAATCTTTATGGCCGGCGATGATCATGAAGGACCTACTGATCGACAACGTCTAGAAGTACTTGAAGTCATGCTCCTATCCTTGGTCAAGTCAGTAGACGAAATCAAAGCTGTCTTGCCGACTCAACCAGCAAGGACGCCTGGACAAACAAGCTTGGGACCCGCAGTCAACGTGGACTCCAACACGACCGCTCCTCCTTTGGGTGACAATCCTCTAGGAGCATCCGCTCCTTCAGCTGCAGACGAAGCCAGGGAGGCAAGGAGGAAAGTCCAGGAGCTTCGAGCAATGTTCAATGCCCGAGACTCCTCCCGGGACCTCAGAATACGACAGCCGTACCTCGTTGCGTGGAGAGATGTTCCTTTTCCGCCACGGTACAAACTGTTTCATATCAATTCGTATGACGGGAAGACCTCTGCTAGTCGGTACATGACTTATTTCGAGGTCACAACCGACCACCACTTGCCGCATAGCGACGCCATCCTCACACGATTATTCATCGGAGCATTGGAGGGGATCGCGTTCGACTGGTACCGCAACCTTCCGGACAACTGCATCTATTCTTTTGACGGCTTCAAGCACATGTTCCTAGAGAGATTCTACGAAGTGGGGCATGATGTGACAATGTCGTCTCTCATGGACGCCGTTCAGGGGGGAGAGGGAGCTAACAAGGAACTATATCGAGCGGTTCCGCCAAACTGCAATGAGATTGTCCCAAGGCAATCCCGAAAGCTCCTTGATTGAAATCTGCCAGAAGAAGTTGCTTCCCGCAATCAGCCTCTGGATGGCGAAGATCAGTTTAGGGATTGGACGACCTTCATCATAAGCGTCACCAATGCGGAGGCGAAGTTAAAGAAGGCTCGCCAGCTGGGATTACACATCCCGGATGGAGAGGACAAAGGCAAACGACCTAGTACCACCCCCAATAACAACAGCAGTGGCGGCACCTTCAATAACCGGGACAATAAAGGTAAACAAGCAGCGCCACCAATGCGGAGGCGAAGTTAAAGAAGGCTCGCCAGCTGGGATTACACATCCCGGATGGAGAGGACAAAGGCAAACGTCCTGGTACCACCCCCAATAACAACAACAGTGGCGGCACCTTCAATAACCAGGACAATAAAGGCAAACAGGCCATGGTCGCTGGTACAACCAAGAAGCCTGAACAAAAGCAGGCAGAAGCTCAGTGGCCCAAGGTGAATTACTCATTCGAAGATGGTCATGTCAAGCCTATCTTCGACATGCTCTTGCAAGGGGACAGAATCCAACTCCCTCCACCAAGACGCGAGCCTCGAGCGACGAAGATGGAGGACCCAAAATATTGCCACTTCCACTGCTATGTTCATCATTCCACTCATGACTGCTTTCAATTAAAGCGGTACATCCAGAGTGTTATCGATTCCAAAGATATGTCGCTAGATGTTGAAGAGGTTACCGTGGCGACAAACATGGTATCAATTCAGTTCGGTGACTTCCCCCCAACAAGTACTCAAGACGGGGTAATACCTATCCCCCGGGCGACGATGGAGGTTACTAATCTTCCCCCCGTCCGGGACCAGACGACTGGTGTACAAGTCCAGATCATGTGGGTGCACCCAGACTTAGTGTCCGAAGTTACCCAGGCGGTGTCATCTCCAACCAACAAGAAGAAGGGCAGGAAGTCCAGATCCTGCCATACAATTTCAGCCGAAGCTGAGAAGGCGGCGGCCGTTATTACCCGGTCTGGGGTACAAGTCCAGCCCACTCTGGGTAGTTTAGTCGAAGACCCTCGGCCGGCAACGCTGCCTGCCACTGATGTTCCGGGGCCATCTCAGCCTCCACCGGCGGACAGGTCCAAGCCGAAGAAAACCCGCTTTGACAGGCCGCTCCGTAAGGATGCACCTTACAGCTTTGACATATTAGCACAACTGGCTAATATGCTGGCAAAGTTGTTATACGAGCTCCTAAGGCTCTCCAAGGATCTTCGTATCGCATTGAGCGAAGCGCTCCAGAATGCTGACGCCTACCTAGCCCAGGTCAAGCCTACAGGGGAAGACTCGTCGGCAGATCTCCAGGGCAGCAATTGTGCAGACGCGATGCCCAACATCGTATTCACCCCACAGGACATGTTAATCAAGACCAACTTGCATGATCGCCCATTGTACTACACTGGATACATAGGCGATATCAAGATGGATCGGATGCACATCGATCCTGGCTCGTCGATAAGCATCATCCCGAAAAGCTTGCTTCAAGTCCTCGGCATCCCTATGCACCGGCTAGCGGCGACCAACACTGCCATTAGCGATTTCAACTCGGGAAGGAGCTATCCCCTAGGAAAGATCCGATTGAAATGTCAGATCGGCGACCTGAAGACGGAGGTTACCTGCTACATCATAGACGCAGATACGTCCTACAATATCCTCTTGGGACGTCCGTGGATACATGACTATATGATCGTGCCATCCACACTCCACCAGTGCTTCAAGTATGTCAGTAAGCACGGCTTCGTAAAGACGGAATTCGCCGATATCGATCCCTTCAAAGGGGTTGAGTCTTAGTACTCTTCGGAGGCTTGTCTATATGAAGAATCCAAGAAGCACATAACTGACGAACTGGAGGTCATAACAGGGTCAGAGGAACCTTTGAAAATCTGTCTCCAGGCCCGTAAACCGGGCAAAGCAGCACCCCTTGTCGCAACTTTGCATAAAAAGGTGCCCAGTTCTCCCGCCCCATCTGCATAGTTGGAACCGATGGTCATCCGACTCCCAAGGTCCAGCCAGGAGCCAAGATCCGTCATAGGGCCGATGGTGATCCGATTGCCGAAATCCAATCAAAGGCGACCGGAAGATGCGACGCCCTCTGTGGAGCCGATAGTAGTCCGATTGCCAAGATCCAGTCAAAATCAATCGGAAGACACGAAATCCTCTGCCGAGCCGATGGTCATCCGTCTTCCCAAGACGAGCCGGCAACCAAGTGTTGATCCGAGGCCCTCAGGCTAGCCAGTGCCACCAGTAGAACCCTTGGTGGTCAAGCTGCCTAAGACAGCGTCCCAACCTCCGGTCTCGCAGGGGGTAGCTGAAGAGGATGCAGAACTCGCAAAGTATCTGGTTGCACAGGTGGATAGTCCCTCTCCTGATGATGTAATCCCTGTAGACAAAATTTCTTATTTTATCAATAAGAGGCTGCCGTTGAACTATCATGAGTGTAATAAGCTTAATCTGATGTATGCTGTGGGGTATGGTCGGAACATTAACCTGCACACACAGGTGACAACCGTCCATACCGCAAACCGACTTACTCCCATTAGAGGTGCCTACTTCCTAGTCCCAGGCAGAAGAGAAGGGGATCACACGATCATCTTCGGCCGAAAAGAAGGTCCTCAACCTTTCATGCCACAAGAGTTTGAGCTCGAACCCGACGCTGGAAGGTTACCGCTCTACCTGTATAGTCCTCAAGCCAAGTACTTCATGTAAAAGCAGGGGTACGACATGGAGGCTACCCCAGGTCTCAATTACGGCAACGGCCGGCGAGCACCTCCGCAGATGCCAGCCCCGGCCGGAAAATCTCGGGATTATTACAGCAGGTCCAGATAATGTCTCGGTTATGTTACACCAGCAACAACGCCCGAGAGCTCCGATGAGGAATGCGAGTGGCATTCTCACTCATTCAAATCACCTACATACGATTCTGATGACAGCATTGGGGATATACATCAGAATTGGGGATATATTCAGGCAGACATTGTCTGTCAACATGGCATCCGCTGACATTGAAGAGGAAGACAGAGATCTACTGGAACCTCTTGAACTGGAGCCATGGGCCCAACAACTTGATGCACAATGGGAGAAGCGCTTTGAACAAAGGTACCCTCCCACTGAAGACGAAGCCATGCAAGTTGATCTCAGTAACAAATCCTCTCCAAAGCCAATCTTCGTCAGTAAAAGCCTGACGGACGGCGAGCGGGAGTCGTCGTTGCAACTCGTCAGAGAGTATATCGACGTTTTCGCTTGGAGCTAATGAAGACATGTCATGACTAAATCCCGAGATCGCACTCTATAAGCTCAAAATTCATTCGGACGCAAAACCAGTCAAGCAACAGCAACGACGGTTCCGTCCAGACATCATGAACTCCATCGAAGCGGAAGTAAACAAGCTTATAGCTAGCGGTTTCATCCGCGAGGAGCAGCACCCAAACTAGATAGCTAATATAGTACCAGTCGTCAAGAAGAACGGAAAGATCCGAATCTGCATCGACTTTCGCAATCTGAATGCGACATGTCCTAAGGATGAATTCCCTCTTCCCATCACCGACATAATGATCGATAATACGTGTGGCTTCGAGCGCATGTCCTTTATGGATGGCTTTTCAGGAAACAATCAAATCAAAATGTCTCCTGACGATGAGAAGCATACGTCATTCCGAACACCGATCAGCGTGTATTGTTACACAGTCATGCCCTTCGACCTGAAGAACGCCGGTGCTACATATCAACGAGCTATGAGCGTCATCTTCAGAGATCACTTGTGCAAGACGGTAGAGTGTTACGTTGACGACATCGCCGTCAAAAGCCGCTCCAAGGATGATCACTTACACGATTTGAGGACAGTGTTCGACCTTATGCGAGCGCACAATCTAAAGATGAATCCCACCAAGTCCTTCCTAGGCGTGTCCAGCGGAAAGTTCTTGGGCTTTGTCATTACTTTCCAGGACATTCACATAGACCCCGATAAGACAAAAGCAATCCTGGAGATGAGTCCACCGAGGAACCTCTGTGAACTCCGCGGCCTTCAGGAAAGACTAGCCTATATCAGGAGGTTCATATCTAACATCTCAGGACGATGTCAACCCTTCACACAACTCATGAAGAAAGGCGTCTCTTTCGTATGGAATGAAGAATGTCAACGCGCCTTTGATGACATTAAGGAATACCTGTCGAATTCGCCGGTTCTGATAGTCCCGATTGCCGAAAAGTCTTTCCTGCTCTATGTACGAGCGATGGAACACTCCCTCGACGCCTTGCTAGCACAGAACAACGATACGGGGCACGAACAAGTCATCTATTATCTCAGCCGAATGATGGTGGGGCCGGAGCATAGGTACACCGCCGTGGAGAAGGAATGCCTTGCCTTGGTGTTCGCCATTCAAAAAACACGACACTGTGTCAGAACAGACCATCCATGTTGTCTCGCGAGTTAATCCCCTCAGGGTTCTCATGACCAAGTCAGGCGCACTCAGTTCTCGTCTAGCCACATGGACGATACTGTTATCCCCCTACGACATGGTTTTCGTTCCGCAGAAGGCTGTCAAAGGTCAAGCCTTGGCCGACTTTCTAGCAGCCCATCCAGGCTCAGAAACAGCCAGAATCTATGAAAAAATCTCAGACGAAGTCGTTAACTCAAACATGACTTCACATGATAATGTTTGGCGAATGTTCTTCGACGGTGCTTCAAGAACGAGGCCCCGAGGTGATATCGTCGCTGGTCGGGATAGTACTAATTTCTCCCTCCGGATTGGTGGTCAACCGAGCATATTCTCTCACAGAATCTTGTTCAAACAATGTAGCCGAATATAACGCTTTGGTCATCAGGCTCCGACTCGCAAAAGAAGTGGGAGTCGAATACCTGAAAGCATATGGCGACTCGCACTTGATTGTTAATCAAATCCGAGGCTCATACGAGGTTCGTAACGCGGACCTGATTCCCTATCATCAGACAGCAATTGCCATCATTGCAACCTTGGAGGGGTTCTTTATAGAACATGTTCCTAGACTCCAGAATATTGAAGCAGACGCCCTAGCAGGCCTCGCCGCTTCTTTGGCGGTTCCAAATTATGCTCATCATCTAGTCGACGTGATAGGCCATGAGCTGGTCTGTCCCAAAAATAACGTTCAACTGGATACGAGTTACTCCGCCAATGACGTGCAAGACTGGAGGCTCCCGTTCATCGACTTTGCGGCCTATGGAATCCTGCCTGAGAATGTTAAAGAAGCAACTTCAATCAGAAGGCGTTCTCTCAGATTCTTTTATGACACAGAAACAAAAATGTTATATCGACGATCTTACGACGGACTACTGTTAAGATGTCTGTCAAATGCAGAAGCCAAAGAAGCCTTACGCGAGGCTCACGATGGCGTTTGTGGGGCTCACCAACCTGGCCCGAAGTTGCAGGACCGTCTCCGTCGGATGGGCTATTACTGGCCTACGATGGTAGCAGACGCAGTCGATTATGCAAAAAAAGTGTAAGGCTTGTCAGATCCACGCAGATTTCATACATCTGCCCTCCGAATTCTTGCACCCAACGGTAGCCTCTTGGCCATTTGAAGCATGGGAAATGAACATCATTGGCCCAATCACCCGGTCGTCGTCCAAAGGGCACCGGTTTATACTTGCAATCACCGACTACTTCTCCAAGTGGACGGAAGATGTTCCGCTGGCAGAGGTAAAGACATCAAACGTGATCAGTTTCATAATACATCACGTCATTTACCGTTTTGGACTGCCCCGGAGGATCATTCATGACAATGGTCCGCAGTTCGCAAGCCATGCCTTCCATCGATTCTGTGACAAGAATCGGATTCAGAATGTGGCTTCAACGGCATACAACCCATCGGCTAATGGTCTGGCCGAAGCCTTTAACAAGACCATAATCAAGCTTCTCAAGAAGTTCGTGTCTTCAAACAAGCGAGACTGGAATAAAAAGTTGGGCGAATGCTTATGGGCGTACCGTACTACAAGTCGGACAGCTACAGGAAATACACCGTTCTCTCTGGTGTACGGGAGCGAGGCAGTTCTCCCATTGGAGACTCAGATCCCCTCACTTCGTGTGGCTCTTACTTACCGGTTGACGTCGGACGATAACTACCGCCGACGGCTACAAGAATTGGAAGCTTTAGACGAAAAGTGTTTGCAAGCTCAACAAAGAATCGAGCTCTATCAAGCACGCATCTCTCGGGCCTTCAATAAGAAAGTCGAGCAGAGGACATTCCAAATAGGCGATCTCGTCTTGGCCGTTCGCAGACCGATGGTCATGACTCACAAAACCGTCGACAAATTCCAGCCCAAGTGGGAGGGTCCATACATCATCGAGACCGTATTCTCCAACGGCGCATACCAACTCGCGAAGCAGAACGGAGACTTGCTCATGATGCCCATAAACGGCAAGTTCCTGAAGAAATACTATGTCTAAGAGCATGCTGGTACTTCCTCAAACCACAAAATCTCCCAGGCTATCGAGTTATGTACACCAAGTACCTCTGAACTCGCACTCTATTAGCTCCGAGTGGATTCACATCGCATCTCCCTGAGTGGCGTGTCATGTATGCTGATACCTCTGAACTTCCACTCTAATGCTTTACCCCGCCGGAGTTTACCAGTATTATTGCCATCTCTGAGCAAACTTTCTGGTCCTGATTATCGTGTGTCACGTCCATATCACCTCTGATACCGATAGTCTCTCGACTTAACATCTGTACCCAACCCGGGATAAAAGACATGGTGTTAAGACCACAAAACCTATCGCGTCCATATTATCTCTGTTGGATTGTCTCAAAATCTGTTACTCGTACCACCAGTGCACAGAAGAGTAATAGGTCCACCAAAGATTATTTCTGATTATCGTATGTCACGTCCATATTACCTCTGATACCGATAGTCTCTTGACTTAACACCTGTACCCAACCCGGGATAAAAGACATGGTGTTAAGACCACAAAACCTATCACGTCCATATTACCTCTGTTAGGTTTCGTTTCAAATCTATTACCCGCACCACCAGTACGCAAAAGGGTAATAGGTCCACAGAAGTTATCCTAATCTATTACTCGCACCATCGGTGCACAAAAAGAGTAATAGGTCCACAAAATATTATTCAAATCTATTGCTCGCATCTCCAGATACACAAAAGGGCAATAGGTCCACAAAAAGTCCCCTAGTGGGATGTCCTTTATCAAACACAAATGCTGTATTAGGCCCTCTAGTACAGGCACCACAGATACCACAAACAAAGAATGGAGGGAATGTATTCTTTTTATTCAAATTCAGTTGCATTCATAGGACTACATCTCCAGCAAAAAAAAAATATTCGTCACAAGAATGAGCAAACCAAAAAGTTCTTCATTTCTTCATCTGGACAGGAAGTAAAGGATTATATTGATGTCCAAAAGAAGCAAAACACAAACTGCAGACAGACAGAAACACCAAGACAAAATACGAACATCTATTCCCGGAAACAGCAATTACATGGCAACCCATAGATCCTTACAGTCAAGGATCATAGTAGTGTTGAGGCATATACCATTCCCTCAGCCATTTCGCATACGAAGGATCTATCTGATTAAGGTCCTCGACGGGGGTAGGAGGGTCAGAACTCCCAGTGCTACTACCCTCGGACTTAGGCTCCTCCTTTACAGCAACTTCAATCTTGGGAGTAATTCCCTCCCCGATGGACGCCAGCCCTTCTTTTACCTCAACTTTTGGTATCACCTCCTCCTTAACAAGCGGTGACTCTTGTTTGACGAGAGGAGACAGCATCTCCTCCTTCACAGTGGTCTCAGCCTTCGACATGGATGCTGCAAAAAATCAAAGGAAAATAGTCGTATGAAAACAAAGTGAATGGGCTCCTTTTTCAGCTATGCGGCCTAGTCACACAGAAGCCTATACGGCTCAGTTACGAAGGGAATATATGCGGCTCAAATTAAGTAACACATGTGGCCTAGGCAAGCAGAACACATGCGGCCCAGATCAGGGGAGAGCTCATGCGACTCGATCGTGTGGAATCTATGCGGCCCAGATATAGACTGATACTTATGCGGCTCGGTCCATGGGGCCCAATCACACAAAGCACATGCGGCACATGCCTCATGAAGGCCAACTGTGCACTAAAGGCATTAAAACCATGGCACAGTGGCGAAAGGTAGTCAGACCCGCGCATAAAACATGCGACATGGCTGTTTAAATTCGAGTGATCATTCTCCCGCCTTACCCTTGATCGGAGGATGGACGTCTGGGTGGAAGGTGACTTGTCAGAAGCAGCCCCCTTCCCTTTGTCAACGGCGCTAGTAGCTTTAGAAGCTTTGGGGGTCATGGCTGATCGGGAGCGAAAAGAATGATGGAAGAAAAGAGGCCGAAAAGAGAAGAGAACGAAAGAAAGCAACAGGAGTCCTCTCGCTGCTGCTATACGGCCCATATATTTATAGGCCACCAAGAAGTGGAAACGGATAAGCGCCGCTTCGGTTATCGTGCCCACTAAAAGATAATGGTGACCCTTGGGATTCTATCCTTTATAACAGTCACAGTAACCGAAAAGGCGGCCCCCAAATCTAAAAAGTAAATCCGAGCATTAAATGCAGCAGTAACAGCTGGACAGCCTTGACGAAATCTTCCTGCGGCTCGAAGCTTCCCTGCGGCTTGAAGCTTCCCTGCGGCCTGACATTTCTTCTCCATGCTTCTTATTCAAAGTATTCCAAATTTGCAATTTGAAAACTTTGAAGAGGGTCTTGTAGAAGCATGGAAAAGATAAGAGTTTAGGCGGATCATCATCCAATGCGGCCAAAAAAAAACTAAGCCGCAGAAGCAGTGCTCATGAAGACTCCATGCGGCCAAGAAAAACTAAGCCGCAGAAGCAGTGCTCCCCGACCCCATGTGGCCAAGCGAAACTAAGCCGCAGAAGCAGTGCCCCTGGAGACCTCATGCGGCTAAGACAACTCAAGCCGCAGAAGCGAGGCTCTCGAAGGCCCCATGCGGCTAAGGGACTCGAGCCGCAGAGGGAAGGTTCTCATAGATCCCATGCGGCCAAGTGAGTCCAGCCGCAGAAGTAAGGTTCTCAAAGATCTCATGCAGCCAAGCGGAGCCGAGCCGCAGAAGTAACGCCCCTAAAGCCACTATGAGGCCAAAATGAGTCAGACTCTACTTTGTGGAAGGGACACATGGCAATTTGACCAAGTCTCAACCACCCAGATTCGCTACAACAAAATCTCAACAACCCCCCACCAGCTGGCAGCCCAAGATCGAGTCTGTGTGCTGTTATAGATACGTGGCCACGTGACCCTTTATGCAGCCCAAAATCTGCTATTGCAGGAATCACTATAAATAGCAGGGTGCCACACCCCTGCAAAAGGTTGGCAATCAAAGGCTGGCAAATTTCTTCGAGAGCAAAGACTGTGTTCGAAGTCCAAGGAGTCTACACTTTCTCGAGCCTCCATCGTCACCCCCCAGAATCAAAAACTAAACAATTATACTTAGATTGTTTCCTAGGATTTCTTTCTAGGCTTTCTTTTGTACAAGCGAGTTTGCAATCAAGTTCAATTCCTCTGTAATTTGTTTGGAAAGATTTCATCTTCTTGAATCAGTACAATTGCTGCTTGTGAATTGGATGGAGGTTCATTACATTCATGGATTTATGATCGGTGGTGCAATATCATCATTGACTCAGGTGTTGAGCTTGTATAGCGAAGAAAACAAAACTAGCATGTTGATATTGACCAGTGATAGTTAGAGACAAGGTAGTAAACTGGTATGGAAGATCTGGTGAAACCAAAATAAATAATACGGAAACCTCAAAAAGTAGCAACTCCCTCTATGACTCAATGTCAGTATTGGTTCACAAAATATATACTAAAAAGGCACTATAGTTCACAGTCCCCAATCGATGTACAAGAGTGAATGGTTTCAAGAGCCATGGCTTTTTATTAGTTTATAGGAGAAAAAAAAACAAAAAAAAAAAAAAAAAATATATATATATATATATATATATATATATATATATATATATATATATACACAATACATAAGGAGCCCTAAGCCCAATAAGGAAACGGTAGTGTGGACTTGACCCAGTTTGGCCAAACACTAACCTTAATATTCCCCCTCAAAAAGGAGCTATATATATATATCATGTGTATGCCCAGCTCAGTACGTAAAGCAGAAAAATGGAAAGATGCTAGAAGCTTGGTGACTAGGTCGGCAGTCTGGTCCTCAAAGCGAGTATAGACAAAGTTGTTACAGGGGCGTATGAAGCGTGAGGGGCGAGGTGCACGAGGCTCCAACCTCAGCACCTCAGTACATGTGGAGTGAGGCTCCTTTCAGGAGGTGCACGCCTCTTGGAGCCTCATGGTAAGGTTTATGCTTAAATGGGGCGCACCTCACGCATATACTGAATTATATACTTTTATATATTTCACTTTACAACCAACAGATTTTTTTTAATTGAGAATTAGACAACCATTGGAGTTGTCTTCTATATGCCTTTCAAAGAGAAACCAAAACAAGCTCACATATCAAAAAGAAAAAAACCTAGAGTCTTTTTACTCCTGTGTGTTCTGAAATATAAAGCCTTTCATGGTCCCTGCTTCTTAATCAAAACTATTCTTCTCCCTTCTTATTATTATCTACCATTGTATTTATTTTACTTTTTTTTCTCGATTTTTTTTAGTTTTTTTTTTCATTTTCAGTCTTTTGTATTTTCCCTCGTGCTATGTTTTCTTCTTTCATTTTCTTTTGTCATACCCCAAACATCTATTGCTTTATTTTTATTCTTCTTCTTTTTTCCTATGTTTTTATTCTTTTCTTCTCTTGCTCTGTTTAACTCATTAAAATTTGAAGTTGCTTTCAACCCCTCCATCGCTTACTGATTAGTACCCTCACCATTCCCTTTGTAACTCTAGCTACCGTTTTTGGTTTGTTCTTATTTTAATTCCCTCACATGAAGCCATATCTCTAGTTCTTCCTACAACACAAATGAAGTTTTTTGTTTTTGTAATCGATACCATTAGTAAATTGGACTATGATGTCCTTCACGGTCACCGTTGTCCCTTTTGAATTATTAAACCTCACCCAAGGACCCTATAAAGTATTTTCTCTCGAGCGAAAACAGTTGACCAAGAGACAAGACTCACCATACTCCATTGCTCCTAAGACTTTGTCATAGTCTTACTAATGACATACTTCTTCAGTCGAACACTCCTCTCGCAAAAGAAAGATGACATAGACTATCTTGTTTATTTAAAAGAGCCATTACAGCTTATATAAAAGCAGCTTGAAAATGGGTAATTGGTTTAAGGTACTGACCAACTGAGCAGGAGAGCGCCTTTCTCAGTGTTGTCAAAATAGCAAGGTTCGTATTATCGATATCAAACCTTTCCTATGAGTATCATGAGTATCGGTATCGACGGTATTTGCAGTATCAACGGTTTTAGATCGGAGTATCTGATTTTTTGGTTTCGGAAAGCAAATAACTATTAATAAATTTAGAAAAAATATTTTAGGCATTCATCGCATAATTTTTAAATATTTTATGTGTTGTTCCAGAGTAATTTTGAAATTGAATGAAATAATAGTCACTCTTGTTGATTGGTTTACGTGCGATAGATAAATTTTCTTTACTTATATGCTTCTACAACCTTAGTATGCTTGTATATCCTTGTTCATTAGTCTCGTTATTTTAATTTTATTTGCTAAACTGACTAGGAGAGAGAACCCCAATTTCGGTATCGAAATTGTTGTATCGGGTCGAAATATGCCAAACTGTATCGGTATTGACTGTACCGGATCGGTATCGGCCGATACTATAAACTATGCAAAATAGGACATGTTGATGGTTTAAAGAGCAAAGCATTGAGTCGGTTGTTAAAGAGTACGACTTTGGTTCCAGAAATAGTTATTCGGTTTAGTTCAAATAGAACTAAAGAGAACAGATCCAACTTATCCTAATCCTCACTCTCGACCAAGGTGCATAGCGGCATAGCCTTTTCACATTCTCCCCCCCCCCCCCCAACCTTTTCTGGCTTAGGCTACTAGGAAAATAACTAATTCTTATTAATAGCACATGTGAGAACACCCCTAATGGGAAAGCTTCACTAATATCCCGAGAATGATGAATGAAAGACTTCTGCTATATACTTACTCTTGCCACTGAAAGGGGATAAGTGAATGTTTGGAAGAAAAAGTTCTCTATTCTCGGGATCATGGCATCAAGTAATTTATAGGTGCATACTCGATAGCAGTAGCAAAGGTTGAAATAGGAGCTTCTCTTGTGAAAGTATCCTTGTAGCTGTCCTTGAAGGAAGAAGGGCTTCTATTATGTAGTAATATATGATTTATAAATATTATTAAAAAATGAATAAATATGCCTCTAACCTCCATGAGGCTCGCACCTTCGCCTCGTACCCTTACCTCTATCTGCACCATTTGCTCTGTAGTACGCCTTTAATAACTTTGAGTGTAGATATGATTGCTCATAACCACGTCAAGAACAAAGTGACAATTAACCTCAATATTCTTGGTCCCCTCTTGGAAAACTAGATTATAGCAATAAAGATAGCAACTTGGTTGACAGGATGCATATGGGCTTAGTGTACCGGACACCGATATTAGCCATCGAAGTCTGGACTCTGAAGCCACATCACCTAACAAATTGTATGAGCCATCGCTCTATATTTTGTCTACATCTTCGCGGACTACATCAGTCGGTTTCTTGCATCTCTTAAGTGACGAAATTGTTGTCGACATAAGTGCAGCAGCCAGATGTCTATCTTCGACCAGAGATCCAACATAATTAGTATCAGAATAGGATTCAAACTGGAGATGGCTTATTATCCTTCCTGAGAAACCCCTTGATATATCTCAAGAAGTGTAAGACTCTCTCCCGAAGGCAGCACGGATTTCATGGACTGACTAACTAGACCAACAACAAAGGAGATATTAGACCTAGTCACCGTCAAGTAAATCAGTGTCCCAACAAGTCCTCGATTTCGTGACTTGTTCCTCAATGTCCTGAACATATCTGTCCACATATTCAAGTTTTGTTTCACAAGAGAATCAAGGGTTTTAGAACCAAGTAATATGATTTCTTGTAGTAGATCTATGCCACATTCCCGTTGTGAGAGCACTATTCACTTCTTGTTGTAGACAACTTTGAAGCCTAGGAAATAGCAGGGTAGTACCAGACTTTTACTAACAAAATATTTTGTAAATGAAATTTAGTCTACACAATACCAGCAACATTGTTCTCAGATAGGAAGATAGCAGCAACATAGACTATTAATAACAATCCCAAATTTAGTATTTCAAATAAATAGCTTTCCCTAGTTTACAAACCCTGAGCAGCAAACCCGAAAGGTTGCTCCATATAGACTTCCTCAGTTGATCACCATACAAGAAGGCATTTCAGATATTAAGTTCGAGCATCGGCCAATCACAATTTACAACAAGATAGAACAAAACACGAAAAGAGTTAAAGTGAGCAACATAAAAGAAGGTCCTGAAGTAGCCAATGTCACAAGTCTAGATAAAGCCCTTCACTACAAGACGAGCTTTAACGATCAATAGTAGAATACGGTAGGTATTTGCGAGTGACAACCCACCCAAAAGCAGCAATACCACTAGGGTATTCATGAACTATATCCCAAGTGCCATGAGATGAGAGTGCATCATTCTCCTCAGTCATGACCTACGTCCATGCTGGATTAACTAGTGCCTCCAGATAAGTCCTCGGAACAAAAATATACAAAGAAATGAGGCAAAATGGCCATACGTATATCCAAGACGCACAAAATAGAAATAGTAGGGCGGGGGCAACTGTTAGAGGCAGTGGAGCGAGGGGAATCAGTGGAGGAAGGAGGATGAGGTGGGGTTAGATGGAGGGAGGGGAGCAGGCGTAAGGCAGTTGCAGTTTATGCTGGAGGGGAGGCGGAGGATTTTGGGTGGAGTGGGCTGGAGGTAGGCAGTAGAGTGTCAATTACTGGTGAAGGAGGAGGCAGTTGTTGCTGCTATGTTGGTTGTTGGAGAAGGAAAAGAGGGGGGGGGGGGGGGGGGGGGGGGGGGGAAATTAGGGTGGAGAAGATGGTGGCTCTTATAGCATGTGAAAGAGAGGATGGTTCAAGAGCTCTCGGTTTTCATTAGTATATATATATATATATATATATATATATATATATATATATATATTTGGGAAAAAGGTAATTTGTATATATAAAAATTTAAGAGGTCTACAAGGCAGATCTTGGTGAAGACTTAAAGTTCTTCATTACTTTTACATCAAAATCTATATTGTGTATCACCCCAATAGTGGGCGTAGTCACCAATTCAAAAATCTATTGTTTCTTTCCTTCCATATATGCCAGACCGCAGCCGCCAGCCGAATCCTTGTTGTATTGTACCACTGGGAATCCCGATTCTTTTCAGCTATGATATCTGCCACCTCCTCCCTCCAGCTTCGAGAGTCATGAGTCTGTAAGCTGAGCTAAGAACACTGATGTTGCCAAAATGGATGATGAGAAGGTACATCTAAAGAATAAGTGCTCCATAGATTCATGGTCTTGCTTGCATAACTCGCACAGAGGTGATGGAATCTATACACCAAACCTCACTAGGCAGTCCCGAGTAAGCAACTTCCCAAAACAAAGTTTGTACAAGCAAAATTGTATTTTGGAGGCCACCCCTTTGGTCCACACCACCTGAGCCAGCTCTATGGGAGGGTGAACCTCCTAATAGACGCGTACACGATCGAGTGGAAAAAGATATGTTGTCCAGTGTCTGTCCACACCCATCGATCTCCATCCGTACTCTCAGTATCCACCTGGACCGCTTCAATCTCCTGTCAAAACTGTCGTGTCATAGGGTGAAGGTCCGCTCGCCACACACCCTCACGAAGAATAGCGCTCACCCGGGCCCTCCTTTCTGCCATTGGCATCGCTTGCCTACCAATTCGATCTGCCAACCTCAGATGGTTGATCCAAGGATCCCACCAAAGGTCAGTAGTCTCTCCATTTGACATTGATCTGGAGATAAGCTCCTTCAAAGTAGTCCGATGGGAGAGGAGGTTCTTTCAAGTAACGAAGTCGTTGCTAGTGGCTCAGATCTCCCAAAAGGACTGGTCCTTCATATATCTCCCCTTCATTCAAACTGCCTACAGGGAGTCGTGGGCAAGAAATCGCCAAGCTTGTCTCACTCCTGCCGTCTCGCGCAGGATCCGCAAAGACCGTAAGCCGACACCTCTCGAGGTCTGCATAGAGTCGTCCAACCTATAGAGTGTAGGCCACCTCTCCAGATGAAGTTGGCACAGAGTCTTTCAATTTTACTAATGGTCGCAGACGGCAACATGAGAGTCTGCAACCAGAATCAAACAATGGCATAGATGACGGATCGAACTAGCTCAATGCGCCCTCCAAAGGATAAACTCTGGGCATGCCATCCCTCCAGACGTCGCTGTGCATAGTCAACCAGACTTTGGCATTCGATTTCTCTGACGTAGTTGATCGATAACGGAATTCCCAAATATTTGACCGGTAGCTCCCCCTTCTCAATACCAAGAAGTAGCACCTTCTCTTCCTTCTGCTGACAATGCTTGTTGAAATAGGCCATACTCTTATCATTTTTCAGCTGCAGACCAGTCAGTGAGCCAAACCATTCCATGACCCCGTTCAAAGCCATAATCCCACGCCGTGAATGAACCAGAAAGGCCAGCAGGTCATCCGCATAGATAAGATGAGATACCTGAGGATGCACCCATTTGTACAACGGGGTGAGCTGGCCTCTATAACCGCCAGGTCCAAGAGTGATGTGAAAAACTCCATGACCAAGGTGAAGAGGTATGGCGATAGCGGATCCCCATGCCGAAGTCCTCTAGAACTGCCGAAGAAGCCATACGGCTGACCCCTGACAAGGACGGAGAAAGAGGGAGTGAAAATGCAGACCCGGACCCTATCCACCCAAGTACGATCAAATCTCATAGCAAGCATAATGTGGCACACGAACTCCCTATTAACAGTCATATGCCTTCCTCAGGTCCAGCTTGACACACACTTTATCTCCTCCCGGTTTGTTGAAGTTCCGGATCAGCTCATGGGCAAGCAGACTGTTATCAGCAATAGACCGCCTCTTCACAAAAGCCGCTTGGTTACTAGACACCAGGCCCTGCATAATCTGTTCCATACGTCTGCACATCAAGTGAGTGATAACTTTATAGATAAAGTTGCAGCAGGAGATAGGCCAAAAATTACTAAGGAACGTCGCTCCTTCCTTCTTCGGGATCAGTGTCAGAAAAGTATGGTTGAGCTCCTTAAGCAGCTTGCCGTTGTCGAAGAAGTCTCGAACAATCTCCAGCACCTCCTCCTTCAGAATATCCCAATGTACTTTAAAGAACCGACTCCCAAAACCATCTAGGCCAGGAGATTTATTCGGGTCCGCATGACGTACAAGAGCTTCAATCTCCTCCATAGTCACTGGTGCCAGAAGTACATTGTTTCCCCGAGGGGTAACCAGCCTCTTGCAAACAATCTCCGGAAAGTCAGATAGATAAGTAGTTTGATTGTAAAGCTCGTAGTACCTGACTGCCTCCTCCTGTAGTGCAGTAGCATTAACTACCTCTTTGCCATCTATCCCATATAGGGCTGCAAATGAGCCAAGCCGTTCGCGAGCTGCTCGAAGCTCGGCTCGATAAAAGCTCGTTTGAGCTCGGTTCGTTTAGTAAACAAGCTGAGCTCAAGCTTCATTTTCGAGCTCGTTTAATAAACGAGCCAAACTCAAGCTTAGAAGTACTCGGCTCGTTTGAGCTCGCGAGCTGGCTCGTTGATGAGCTTGCAAGCTAGCTCGTTTAGGAGCTTGTTTAGAAGCTCGTTTGTTCTTTGTTGAATTCTAAATATATGTATATTTGTGTGCATTATATATTTATACGTCCTTAATAATTGATATTAAGGAACTTTTGAATTAATAATATCACAGGTACTTGAATTCAAATCTAGCTAAATTGAAATCGAGCTCGTTAAGCTTGAAATCAAGGTTAATGAGTTTAAAATAAAGTTCAGCGAGCTTGAAATCAAGCTTAACGAGCTTGATTTTGAGCTTATCAAGCTTGAATCAAGCTTACTTATCAAGCCAAGCTCGAGCTCAAACCAAGCCAAGCTCAAGCTTAACATAAACAAGCTTTAAGCCAAGCTCAAGCTCTAAAATAAAAAATTTATCAAGCTTGAGCTCGATTAATTCTAGTCAAGCCAAGCTCAAGCTTACAAAAGCTTGGCTCGGCTTGGCTTGTTTGCAGCCCTAATCCCATATAGCTTAGAGATATGATTACAATGTTGCAGAGCCCGGATGATATCATAGAAGAACTTGGAGCACTTGTCTCTATCCCACAGCCAGCTGCACTTGGCTCGTTGAGCCAGCTCGACCTCTTCTAGTATACGTAGCACCCCGACTTCCTTACACAGGTCCTGCTCCGCCGCTGCTAGGTCGCTATTGAGAATGTCCTCCTGTAGTGCAATTTGTGCCTCCCGAAGCTGATCTTCCTTATCTGAGAGGGGTATGATGTGAACCTTTCACCCAGAATTTCAATCCCGCCTTCATCCGCTTCAGCCTCTGGACCATGCGGAATTGAGGATTTCCCTCAACAGGATAGCCCCAACCCACCTGGAGAACCTCCGCATAGCTCGGCATACAGTTCCATTTGTTGTACCTGAAAGGACGTGCCTTTCGGAAGACGACTGTCGAAAGATGGATGCGCACTGGCGAATGATCACTCGGGCTGACTGGAAGGCACTCAGCAACCGCATCCGAGAACATAGCAAACCACTCCCGATTTTCCAGAGCACGATCGAGTTGGCAAGCAACTCGTTTGTGGGTAGCCTTATTATGCCAAGACCAGATGTGACACGTTCTCTCCACCGCCTGCAAACCAGATCGCAGAAGACAACTTTGGAAATCTTGCAACACTCCGTCTGGGATACGTCGACCTCCCACTTTTTTGTGGCTGAAAAGTAAGGCATTCAAGTCTCCTATCAGCAGCAGCGGCACATGGAACCGACTCTCAGCTACAGCACTAATTTGGAAAATCTCCTTCCATAAAGTTTCTCGCAACCTCTTATCGTTGTTGCCATACACCGCTCCCAAGATGAAAGCCACCCCGCCTTATTAGTGAAAGACACGGCAATCAGCTGATCTGACAAATGAATTACCTGTCCAGCCCAACTTTTACTGTCCCAACTCACCCAGATACGCGCCACCCCTCCAACCTCCAAGTTATGCACACCACTGATGTTCGGTCCTCTATTGTAGCAGTCTATGAGACTTAATTTTAGTCTCGAGTAGCGCTACAATTGAACAAGCTTCCCGCCTCAGCACCTCTCTGATCTTCTTCCATCTCCCTATCGCACACGCACCGCGGACGTTCCAAGCTAAGATAGACATTTAATATCCAGGGGATGACCCCTCAACATCACCAGAGCCGCCAAATAGTGTGCTCCATCATCTGACCTTCGACCGCTACGTCTTCCAGAGAAATCTCAAGAGGTGGGCTAAACCCGCTGGGATCACCTCCATTGTCACAATGGTCCTTCCATCCGGGGTTAGCTACACACAGGTCTGAGGTGCACGTAGTCAGGATCCCCATCGCCTCCTACCCTCCATCCTCTCTAGGTAGTACCGTCCGACGCTTCCTGCTTGTGCTCTCCTTCGACTGATGGGTACAGTCTTCTGTCACCTTTCCTCCACGTCCCCCGGACGGCCTAAAGACTTGTTACGTCTGGACTGAAAAACAATAGTCTGTCTAGGATTGAATCCGCTCACGATAGCAGTAGCTCCCTCTTCGCCCTCTCCCAAGGTTTTCCATTCCCGGTTCCCGCCTCCAGGCCCAGGTGGCCTCCAACATCAGTCATATCTGTACGAGGCCGCATCACCCGTTCCACCCATTGGGAGAAAAGATTAGCCTGGATTGTATCGGCCCCCCTGCACTTAGTTGGACCCCCTCCATCATAGAGGTGGACGCCTCCTGCGGACAAGGTACCTCACTATATGCACGTAATCCTCTATCTCCAGGAGTATCAGTCACCCCTTGTCCTCTCATATCCCCAACCTCCCCTCCTGGACACCCTTTAGAGGGATGCCCAAAATATTTACAATGGCAACAAACTGGAGGCACAAACTCGTATTACACAGTCTGGCAAAAGACTACCAGAAGGCACCTCATACTCAACGAAAGGCGGCAAGTCTGCACTCGCATCTACTTCAACAAAGATCCGCGCATATCCCATACAGGTTATGTACGTCGTAACTTCATCGGCCTTGATTGGTTTGCCTATGACACTGGCAATCTCCTCCCTCCAATGGTTAGCTGGTAAACCCGGCAGTCTAATCCAAATTGGAACTGTGAGAAGAACTTCACGCTCATAAGTCGACTCCGACGTCAATGCCTTCATGATAATAAGCCTGCCATCAAAGGTCCACGGTCCTCCGTGGAGGACCCGCTCCATGTCCTCCTGCAGGCAGAAACGCACGCGGTAGAAGCCATTTTCTCGTGAAAAAAACTCCATACCGCCCCTCGGTCTCCAAACTCGTGTAGGACCGTTGAGCACCTCAAGAGCGGGGTGAATAGAGTGCGTGTGTGCAGCGGAATAATAATCACCACTTAAAAATATTTATGGCAGTGACTAAACAAATATGGAGCATGCAGTATATAAGTAAATGCGTAAAGTAAATGAGTTGAGAAGAGCAAACGCAAACACCAAGGTTTATACTGGTTTCTCTCTGAGAGGACTAGTCCAGTCTCGAGTACTCAACCCGATATTGAATCCACTATTGGAAATAGAGATTACACCACATGTTTTGCTCCAAAGAAAACGTCAACTTCAACACCGTCGTGTTTTTATCCGAAGCCCACGAACAAACTTCAACACCTTTCTGAAAAAAGCTTTTATACTCTAAGCTTGTACAACTCAAATACTCCTAATCGGAAACCACCGGCACTTAGAAGAATAGGAGTTGTCTTGGGAATAGGAAGATTTAAAGCTCTTGGTAAATAGGAAGACTTTAGAATAGATAGAGAAGATGAAGAAGGATTGAGTGTTTAGAAATGACAAAATCTTCTCTATTTATAGGAATTTTTAAGACAGAGTTCGGACAGAACTCGGTATGGTTAACGTTCATAATTTTGAACGTTGCAGATCCAAAGGAGTAGGAATTTGCTGCTACCAGGAGAAATTCAAGTGGACCGAGTTCGGTTCCTTTGGTTCTGGTTCAACCTAAGTTGATTTTTGGTTCAATTGGGTTTGGTTCGGTTTAAGGAATAAATCAAGATAGGTTGAGATAGACTTCTAATTGCCAGTGATCCCGACTCACAAATATTCTAGACTCAATAAATAGAAAAATACAAAATAAATATGAAAACCAATAGCCCATATGATGACGCCTTTTTCTTGACATTGAAGAAACATTTTTCCTTGACGGTAATCGTCCAAAGATAAACAGAGAATTGGTGCATAACGCCGTCTTTGGCCCATCATTAATTCTCCATTGCATGTCCTGCTTTGACAAAGCTTAATCATGCTTACTGCATGTCTTACAAGAACATGTTAGACGAACAAAGCAATATGATACAAGCATAGCAATATTGATATAGTGAACATAAGGACAATGCTATGTTTAAGTAGCAACAAAATAGTGATTATATGAATATTAGTGACTTCAATAGTCAAACTTAATTGATTAGCCATATTCAAAAATATGATGTAATCATTGGGATAACAATCTCCCCCTTTTTGATTATGACAAATCGGTTAAGTTTAAGATATATACAATAAATGCATGTATCACTAATAAACACATACTACTAGAATATTGTGTGCTAACTTAAACTTATTCTCCCTCTTTGACATGATCAAAAATAAGCTCACTCGTAATAAGAGATAAAACGAACTCAAGTATAAGTAAAGGAGGAAGGCAAGAATAATCATGATTACGGATTAGTGTACCGACAAGTTTAGAAATTGCATAACTAAAGTAAAAAAACTTAGCAAAACACAATATAGTTGGTTGAACCTAAAATCAATTAATAAATAGTTTACCAACTAGAAATCCAAAAATGACATTTAAAACTCAATATAATGAATAAAAAAATGTCTTAATAAAAGTTCGAATGCGTCTATTTAGTCTTCAGACTGACAGCTGACGATTTGAATTTTTATATCATGAAAACAGTTCTAATAAAAGAATCCATAGATCATAGATAGTCTATTTGAACAATTAAAACAGAACTAGTTAAATGTCTAAAGAAAAATGTATTCTAGATATATGGCATGTCAAGGGGATAATTGAGTTGAAAAAAATAATTACTCCACCTTTACATGGCTATATCCAAAAAAATAGTATTGACAAAATTTAAAAATCAGAGGAATATTTTCAAAAATAGAAAACTAATTCCAAAATATTAGATCTTTTTATCAACGTTCATTTCTTCCCTTTTAAAGCCGTCACATGGTATCCATCAGATAACCGTAGGGTTAAAGAGAAGAAACGCTTTGAGAAGGAGAATTTCACCGACTTCCCCCCCGCAAAGAGTTATTATTGTAGACAGTAAATAACTTGAATAAGAAGTAATAATATAAAGCTTAATATCATGAATATTACACAAGCTAAAGAAAAAATCAAAAAAACCATAAATATTCAATGAGTAGTCAAAAGTTCATAAACTCTGAATATCAAAAGATAGAAATATTGAATATATCAAAAGATGACAAATAATAACCTATGGAAGATCAATATATGTTACCTTTTATTTAATAAAATGTTGTCCATAAAAACTAAAATCCAAAAACCATCATATAACAATTGCAACTAGATCTCAACAAATCTTTAGGTTATAAATCGTTGATTAATCTTGGATTAGTTGTAGGGGTATTGTCCCAGCTAACGGGAGTTCACCGGGGAACCATTAAGTACCGCTTCGATTTGGCCGTAGCCATGGTGACAGACAGACCCTTTGTAGGCTTGTACCAAAAATAAATATCTTCTTTAATAACCGAGAATTTAAGAAGAATTAGTACAATATGAAATAAATTATATTCTATGGACTAAAAAGAAGTCTTAGAACAATGTAACATACGGTTTAAGATGTATCAATTACATTTATCCATATGCGCTACAAAATTATTGGGTAACAATAAAATATAAAATATTTGTAAATAAAAATGCAGGACCTAGATACGCTGATGTATTCTGGAATTTGGGGGACTGGGTTCAGTGCCTTGGATCCAGAACTAGACGATAGTTGCAAATACACCTTAATAAATCTTAAGCCTATAAAGTATTGATCACTTCGGGTTAGCTGTAGGGGCCGGTTCCTAGCTAGCGGTAGTCCTAAGACTAGTACACCGTGTCACTTTAGGCTATTTATACATGTATGACAGAAGGACCCTTTCGGCTTATTCCCAAATTGATCTCTACTCTTAAGCAGTGTTCTAAAAATCGGCCTAGGCGGCCGCCTAGGCGCTAGGCGACCGCCCGCCGTACCGAAAACCCCCTAGACGGCGGTCCTAGGCGATTTCGGTCTAGGCGGCCCCTAGGCGGCCCTTAGGCGGCCAATTTTTTTTAAAAATTCAAAAAAAAAGAAACAAAAATACATACTAACCTGCAGCCGCCGCCGCCGCCGTCGTCGTCGTTGCCGTCGTCGTCGCCGCCGGCTGCTTCTGCTGGTGGTGGTGGTGGTGGTGGCTGCTGCTGGTGGTGGTGGTGGTGGTGGGAGGGGAGGAGGAGAGGGGAGCGGAGGAGGAGAGGAGGAGGAGGAGGAGGAGGGGAGGTGGTGGGAGGGGAGGAGGAGAGGGGAGGGGAGGAGGAGGAGCGGAGGGGAGAGGGGAGGACCCCCTTCTGCTGCTGCTTCTGTTGTCTCTTTTCTCTCCCCCCTTGCACACATATATATATACATACATAAAAAAAAATATAAAAAAAATCGGCGCCTAGGCGCCGCCTAGGTGCCGTCTAGGCACCCTAGGCGCTAGTCGGCCCTCCGCCGTACCGACTCCGCCTAGCGATTTTTACAACATTGCTCTTAAGAACTTAGATTTAAAAGATTATATACAGTATCATCAAATAACATCAAAATCTAGAATCCCTAAATATAAAAGACGTAAATACCCAAATAATGGTTTATCAAGATCAGGATACTAAAAAAATAATTTAAATAAGAGTCATGTATCCAAAAAGCCAAGAAAAATATCATTAAAAGAGGCTTTGAGGAAGTAGCTAATAAGGAGAAGAACATAAATTTGTTCAAAATAATCAATAGCTAGATTATGAGATAAGCACAAGCTTGAAACAATTTTTCAAAATAATATAGAACTTAACTCATATATCAGACAAAGATGTAATTGATTCATAAGAAGTTAATCAAAATAAAATATGAAAATCAATAGTGAATATATTATGCAAGCACAAGGTTAACAAGACTTGTGCTAAACATACATAGTCACAAATACTGGTCAAAGTAAATATGCCATGTTAAAGACAAATCAGTAAGAAATGACCATAAAAGAATATTAATGACGAAGAGTCAAAAACATATTAACCAAAAATTAAGCTCCAATAGACTAGAGTGGTATGCATGCTTCAAGAATAAAGACTAATAGTAAAGAGCATACATAGTCAAATGTGTTACAATAATAAAAGATGAGTAAAAGACTATTTAGTATGAACTAAACTTTTAAGCTAAATAGCTAGTCATGCTAGGATTATATCTCAATAAACAATTTAAAAGATATCAATGAAAGTTAATAGCAAGACATCAGTCAGAACATGCTAGATATTAAAAACTATTTATAAAGCATGTTACCGAAGTGGTTCTAGTGACCACACTTATGTTGGTGCAATTGCATGGAAGATGACCTTTGTAGCTTTGCAATCACCAACACGTTCCATGGTTCTATGGTTCAGAATAAGTAGTCCCACTGAAATATTAGGTGAAGACTTTGGTATCCAATACTTGGATCCACATTTGTTAGCTTTGGGAACCCATTTGCACAAGTTGATATCAACTAGTTTTCTAATCTGACATTGATTAGAAATATGTCCATTCATACCACAATAATGACAAAGTATTAATAGTATTACGTACAGCAATATGAGAACGTGCAGTGGTGTGATATGATGTACGTGGATGCTTGTAATAGAAAGTATGGTTGTGTGAAGCTTTAGCTTTGCTTGCTTCCTTTCTAGATGATATGACATGTGTGACTTGTGATGTGCTATGTGTTTTGTGTTAGACTGAGTCGTAGGTTGTGCTACCTGCTTTCCCAGTCTAATTTTTAACTTTTTAGAGTTAGCACAGATCTCATCATATTTAGCAGTAAGAGTATCAATTCTACATGAAGCAATAGAATACTTCTTTTCTGATTCTAATTCCTCCTTAAGTTTAGCATTTTCTTGAGTACTTTTCTCAATGCAATCAAGTGCTTCATGCAATCTAGACTTAAGTGTGGAAATCTCAGTAGAATTATCAGAAGGAGAAGTATTTTCAGCATCATTCAATAAGCAAGTAAGCTTTTTATTCTCACGCTTATAGGATAGAATATCCTTTCTAGCTTGCTTATACTTATCTAGAACCTTCTTGTAATCAGTAAATAAATCATGGAAAGCATCAGATAATTCATCATAAGAGAATTCATTCTCTTCAAGAAGGGAATTATTCTGTACCTCGCTAGATAATACCATTATGCATATATTTGCAGCTTGACGAAGTCTATCTTCTTCTTCTGAGTCGCTTGATTCACTTTCGCACCATATGCTCGTGGTAGCGTACTTGTGAGATGATGATCTTCCTTCGTTTGATCGTTCATAGTGACTTTTTTTTCTAGCAGTAGTACAATCTTCTTTGATGTGTCCTATCTTCTTGCAGTTCTCACATACAAGATCTTCTTCATATATAGGGTTGTGTTGAACCTTAAATCTTGATGCCATCATGCACACATTTGCATCATTTTGACGACTATCTTTCTTTCTGGAGTTGCTAGTTTTGCTTTCGTACCTGCACTCATAAGTAGCTTCAAGAAGTTTCCAAATTTTATGAGATGTAGTGCAAGTAGAAATAAGATTGAATACATTAAAGTCTACAGCACAATAGAAAGCATGCATTGCTTTTGCATCAAAGCTAGCTAACATCTTCTTTTCCTTTGTGTAACTATGGTAAGGCTTGTTAATAATAGAGGAAGTAAGAATAGAGGTGATAGTAGGCTTTTTGTAGCCATTGCAAACAATTGACCATAAGTCTAGAGACTTCAGGTAGAAGCTCATCCGTGTCTTCCAAGAAGTATAGTTCATTCCATCAAATAGTGGAGGTCTATTTGTGAACTGTCCTTCACTTGTGAATATTGAATTCATGGCTGCCATATATATACTCTCTAGAGTGTTATATTTGAATATAACATGCTCTGATACCAATAGTAGGCAATTGGAATCAGAGGTTAACAATTGATAATAAGAATCTACTCTAAGGATGTTAAGCCAGATAATAGTCCTTACTCTGATACCAATTGTAGGACCGTTGAGCACCTCTAGAGCGGGGTGAATAGAGTGCGTGTGTACAGCGGAATAATAATCACCACTTAAAAATATTTATGGCAGTGACAAAACAAATATGGAGCATGCAATATATAAGTAAATGCGTAAAGTAAATGAGTTGAGAAGAGCAAACGCAAACACCAAGGTTTATACCGGTTTCCCTCTGAGAGGACTAGTCCAGTCTCGAGTACTCAACCCGATATTGAATCACTATTTGAAATAGAGATTACACCACATGTTTTGCTCCAAAGAACACGTCAACTTCAACACCGTCGTGTTTTTATCCGAAGCCCACGAACAAACTTCAACACCTTTCTGAAAAAAGCTTTTATACTCCAAGCTTATACAACTCAAATACTCCTAATCGGAAACCACCGGCACTTAGAAGAATAGGAGTTGTCTTGAGAATAGGAAGATTTAAATCTCTTGGTAAATAGGAAGACTTTAGAATAGATAGAGAAGATGAAGAAGGATTGAGTGTTTAGAAATGACAAAATCTTCTCTATTTATAGAAATTTTTAAGACGAGTTCGGACAGAACTCGGTAGGGTTAACGTTCATAATTTTGATTGTTGCAGATCCAAAGGAGTAGAAATTTGCTGCTACCAGGAGAAATTCAAGTGGACCGAGTTCGGTTCCTTTGGTTCTGGTTCAACCTAAGTTGATTTTTGGTTCAATTGGGTTTGGTTCGGTTTAAGGAATGAATCAAGATAGGTTGAGATAGACTTCTAATTGCCGGTGATCCCGACTCACAAATAATCTAGACTCAATAAATAGAAAAATACAGAATAAATATGAAAACCAATAGCCCATATGATGACACCTTTTTCTTGACATTGAAGAAGCATTTTTCCTTGACGGTAATCGTCCAAAGATAAACAGAGAAATTTTCTTGTATAACGTCGTTTTTGGCCCATCATTTATTCTCCATTGCATATGTCCTGCTTTGACAAAGTTTGATCATGCTTACTGCATGTCTTACAAGAACATGTTAGACGAACAAAGCAATATGATACAAGCATAGCAATATTGATATAGTGAACATAAGGACAATGCTATGTTTAAGTAGCAACAAGTTAGTGATTATATGAATATTAGTGACTTCAATTGTTAAACTTAATTGATTAGCCATATTCAAAAATATGATGTAATTATTGGACTAACAACTCGTACCACGTACGTACGGATCTGTCCGTAGAACGGTCTCGAGCCAAGCACATATAAGATGACTGAGTTGCGCCAGTAGTCCTCGGTCTCAGCAAGATCTTCCTCCGTCAGGATCGTCCGAAGTGTTGTGCCCACCATCTTCGGCTGAACATACGACATCTGTGTTGGCAACTTAGCCATCCCACCACTCAACATATCCGCGTAGGATTTCGGGACCCCGGCCTTACGCTGTTCTCCGACTACCTATTTGCCCTTATCCACAGCCGTCCATCGTTGTTAAGGTATTGGTGGTATGGATACGTTGTTTGGAACTTGGCGAGCACTCCAATCCTGCCTCCTAGCCACCCCCGGGTCTGCACCACTAACGTGTCTCCGCAACACGGGTCGAGGGTCGCCACCCCTATGGTGGTTGCCAGCACCGCCAGTGCCTGCGCGGGCGGTGGCCGACCCACTCCCGGCCAACTCGCCGGTGGACGCGCCGGGATCCCAGGTTTGGGACCCCCCATCCCAGGTCGCCTGATAGCACGCGTGGGAGAAACCCTAGCCGCTGACATATATATATATATATATATATATATATATATATATATAAAAGGAACCATGATTCTAAATTCCAGCAACATTTGGGCACAACCAAAAAACATGCCCAAGGGGGGAAATTTTGCTATGTTCCCAAGAGAGTCACAAGGAGTCAGTAGTTAACCAAAGTATAGCATTCCACTCATAATAAAACTCGAGATATATTTAACTAATCGTATATGAGAAAACCTTCGAGAAGTTACTTGATCGAGAAACTTAGTAAATTTATTATCTCAAGTTACGCTGACATATTGGATGCTCAAGAATAAAATGCAATGATTAAAGAAGATAGAAAACATAGTCATTCTTGAGTGGGAAATGAAGATAGTAAAGGCCATCATATATAATCTTAAGTTTTGAAGTGTGCATACTGGTTGATCAGACGAGCATGTAAATTTGATAAATTCACAATTTAAATGTTGCACAAATAAAATACTTACTGGTCCAATATCTGCAATCAACTGGGCACGAAAGGAGAGAGCAAGACCCCAATTATAAAGGGCTCTAACATCATCACCATCAATCGACAAGGCCATTTTGTACTTCCTTCCTGCTTCAATGAGTAGTTCTTCGCATTCTTCACACACTTGGACAAGGACAGGCGAGATATCTTCTCTCCTCAGGATATCTGATCTCTTAGAGTGTACCGCACGACCTCTCCCATTAGGTAAGGCTTCCCCTCTCAGTAGGAGAACTCTTAACTCCCGACTGATGTTCAACTTAAGCTCTCCATGAAGAAGATATGTGTTCCCTAACTGACCCACTGCGAGTAAGCTCATCGGCCTCATATCAATAGCTGCCGAGAGCAATCTTGCCGACTTATACAGAGTTCTATCCGCTGTTTCTTCATCCACTTTACTTGCCATACATTCTGTTGCTTTCTTCAGAAGCTCAGTTGCCTCCGCCATGCAGGCACAGAATTCTTCATCAACAGATGTTGTTGCAGAAGGTGGTATTTTGCCTTCTTCTGTAAAATCTACCGGTTGGTGATTGCCATCCACAAATTGCTCTGCGGGATTTAGCATTTCCTCTTTGACATTCGTTCTACTTGATGGGTTATAAGACTTATTAGATATCTCAACTGTTTCCTCTAATAACGACGAGGCCTCAGACTGGGCGGTAAAGAAATCTATACTGTTCACCGTTTGTCGACTGTCTCGACTTCGACTATCTCGATTGGAAGAACGATGCATGTCACTCTGAAACATGTGCTGCTCGTAATTATGCTTTAACACTGTTTTCTGCACAGTTCCTTGCTTGGTCGTGAAGCGGAAACTTCTGTTCTCGTCTCTAGGCTCTTCATCGTACAAGAGCATTTCCTTAGAAAGCAAATTAGCATTCACCGCCTTTTTAGTGCTTCGAAAGGAATTGTCTTTATCAAGCAATAATGATTTAATAGCTCGACCGCTCGCCCCACTTCCTTCTAATCTCCCTACATTCTTGTAGGCCGATCGTTCCGGCCCTTCTACAGCCGAAACCGGCTTCTCGGCGAGGTCCCCCTTACCAATATCCTTCGTTTTTGCCGGCATGACCAATCCGGTTATAAATTGGACCAAATCGGTGGTGACGAAACCCAAATCCTTCCTTTTCCTCCCTGGTTTGGAACCGGACCTCTTCCCACCGCCGAAATCCAAACCCAGAAGATCCCCGGCTCTCTTCGCTCCTTCGACGACGTCAACAAAACCCCTAATCCTTTCGATATCCAAACCCTCGGCAATCGAGCCGCCGCCCTCCCTCAAATCGTTAAGGAATGCCTCCAAGTCCGCGAATTTCTCGTCGAAGACCCTGATTTGCGCCACGCCGGCGGAGAACCCCATGACGAAGACCAGGACCGATGCCGGAAGGAGCACCAGGGAGGAGAACCTAACCCTGGAGACGGCGAGAGCGGAGAGGAAGCCGAGGAAGAAGAGGAGGGCGTGCTTACCGTCGCCGATTAGGAATGTTCGGATGGAGCTTGGGTGGGGTGGGTCTTCTAGAAGCTCGGGGTCGTCCCATCCGCCGAAGCTGCTGGAGGTGGAGACGGAGCGGGGAATGGTGATGGTGATGGGTTTGGTTCTGGAGCGGATAGGGAGGAGAAAATTAGGGTTAGGGTTAGGGTTTCTGGTGGAGAAGGGCTTGAGGTGGGTGAAGAGAGGGAAGGAGGTGGTGTAGACGAGGTCCATGGAATAGGAAGGGGTTCATGCATGCTGCTGCCGACAGGAGTGAGGGATTAGCTGCACCTATTTGAGCTGACGATGGCGGCACCTCGATCACACCAATTGTTGCATAACACATCAGAGGATAATGACGCTAGAGGAGAGTCATCTCTATAAGAGCATCCTCTTTTCAAGTGCATCTTTAGTCAAATTTTGTAGCACTTAGAGGTTTACAATGGACTCTTGTCCACACTTAAAAAAGGGTAGAAAGCCAAGAGACTCTCCAAATTTGGAGAGTCCACTAGTGGAGCTATAGTTACTTGGGGTCCACCATATTTACTTATCTCATTTATTCTTTTTTTGGAGTATTGCCACTTGTCAATTATGAAGGAAAAATAAGGAGAAAAAAGATGGGATGTTGCCACTTGTCAATTTGGAGTGTTTATTTGGAGTATACCATTGTGTACCAACATGAAGGAAATACTTCAAAATTAATTTTTGGAGTATGGTTTGAAGTAATTTGGAGTATGATTTGGAGTGTTGCCACTGTGGATGCTCTAACACTTCTACGAGAATGTTTGGATAGAGGTAACTCTTTGAAAGTGTGAAAGTGGCACTTACATTATGATGAGTTGCAGGATATTTGCAGCAAGTGGCACTTTTCAAAATGTGTTTGGATAGAGTATTTTTTTTCTGCTGCAAGTGGAAGAAAAATGAGTTTGTTGTTTAGATGGTTATTGAAAGTGAAAAAAAAAGACTTCGATGATTATTATTATTATTATTATTATTATTATTATTATTATTATTATTATTATTATTATGTATATTCATCACCTCTCTCTTTCTGTAGAGAAAAAAAAATATTATTTAAATCTTAATATTGCAATATAAATTATTATTAATATAGTTTATTATTAGTATTATTAATTATTATTGTTATTAACATTAGCACTATTATTACTGTTATTAATATAGTATATTATATTAATTATTACTGTTATTATCATTGTCATTATCATAATTAAATTAATTAATTACCATAATTAAATTTAGTAACATGCAGAGTCTTCCAATTTAAAGACTCCTGCTTCTTTTTGTTTCCTCACTCTCTCTCTCTCATCACTCGTCTCTCTCCTTCGTCTTCCTCTCTCCCAAGTCTTCAAAAAAAATTTCTCATTCCTTTGGAAGAGTAGCAGCAAGAAGCCCCCTTCCTCAGCTTCTACCGCTAGTCCCTTCCGCCTCTTCCTCAGTCTCGATCGCGGACTCCTCCGACATCGAAGTGGCACAGTTGCTTGGGAATGTTCTGGTGTCGAGGAGGAAGGAGGAACCGACGACTCCAACTAACGCCGAAGCCATGAAGTCTGCGTCGTCGGTACCGGCCTCGTCGTCGTTCGCTTCGTCGGTGCTGCCACCGCTGTCGTCGTCCGCATGGTCGGTGCCGGCCTCGCCGTCCTCTGGAGGCCGAGTGTCGCGTTGATAATCTGGCCTCTTCCATTTCTCTCTCTCTCTCTTCACTTACCATGCACTTCCCCCAAATTTTTGATGCAACTGAATGTTGGAAAAAAGCATAGGACAGTTACCATGCACTTGCTGCGATTAGACACTTACCATGCACTTGTTGTGCCCAACCAAACAACGGATCTCGCTGGAACTACGTCCAGTTGCTGCGGGGACTGCCACTTGCAGCGCAGTCCCCGGCAACCAAATAGCCCCTAAGTCAAAGTTTATCACTGTCATGTGGTGAGTACGATCACTGCATAATTTTTTCTTATAATTATATTCGAGATAGTGGGCTGGATCAAACCGATTCGAACCAAGTGTTACAGTCAAATGTGCTTATTTTATTTACTCTAGTAAAACTTTTGTCGAACGTGAATCAGATGCAGACCCTATCCCTCGAGGCCTCTTACACTTCCTTATAATTATGTTCGAGATAGTGGGCTGGATCAAACCGATTCGAACCAATTGTTATAGTCAACTGTGCTTATTTTATTTGGTTATTTATAAGGACACATCAATTTTTTATCAGGGCTATCACATTTCAAAGTTTGATTTATTTACAAGTTTGCCATTGAAAAAATTGATCAAGGCTATCCCATTTCTAGGTATAAAAATCATTTTTTCTGTTTTTTTCTTAGTCTTCTTCCTCTCCAAAGCTCTCTCTCCACCTTTCTCCAAACCCTAGAATGATTCAACTTGTCCCCATTTGTGGTCCCCAACTCAACACCTAACAAATTCTTCTAGTCTTCAAACCCTAGAATAATCCTCAACGAATATTTGTAGTACTTGGTATGTTTTCGAGTACTAGATGGCAAAGTTTGTTAAATAATCGGTTCTTTCCAAATTATTGAATGTTTTGTCATAATGTAATGTTTTATCAAAATGTAGGAAATATGGAAGAATTTGGGACATCAAATCTATCAATCGATCAGTCTGGTCCTTCCGAAGAACACAACATTCTCTCCGAAGAACTCTTGGTAGGACTTTGACCTACCTACAATATTGCGTAGTCGACACTAGGACTGCCACACATTCAGGCAGTCCTATGTACTTGAAGGACTGCCAGAAAGTGTGGCAGTCCTGAAGTTGATCTTTTTGTTCAACTGGACTGCCACATTTTCTGGCAGTCCAGCAAGTACTTAGGACTGCTAGAAAGTGTAACTCCTCTTCCCGAAATTTTGTGATATATTTTTATTTTTTTATTTGATTAGTTTACATTTAATTTTTCTATGATCATTGGAGTTGTGACTAAGCCCACAGGTCAGTTATGACCATCTTGTGGTCACATGATCTCTAGATAGGGTCTATATGCATTCTATAGTTATATTATATTTTATTATGATTTTTAGACATTTTTATATATTTTTAAATATTTATTCTATGAAGATTTATATTTATGAATGACTTTCATAATTTATTTTGAGGCCATTTGTGACTATTTTGAGACTCAATATTTTTCTTTAGGCTCTATTAGGTTAAATATATTTTTTATATTTTTATACAATTTTTCTGGAAATTTTAGATAATTAAATATAGAAAAAACCTATTTTAAAAGACTTCTAGAATTTACTGTGCAAGCCTATGAGCATATATTGACCCCAAATATTTTTCTAGGGTTCATTATGCTATTTTATATTTTCTATAATTTTTCATAATTTTTGGCAATATTTAAGTATTTATTCATCAAAGTTTATATATTTTTAAAGGCTTCCAATATTTATTATGAGGCCATTTAGGACTAATATGAGGTAAAACATTTTTATTTATATTCTAGAAGGTTAAATATATTTTCTATAATTTTCTATAATTTTTTGGATTTTTCTGATATTTATTTGGAGTTATTTGGAGTTAAAATGAGTTTTTAACGATTTCTGCATTTAAATTAACTAATTACACAGTCATCTGCACAGTCAGCTGTACAGTCAGCATTGGACCCACCTGTCGGCGCCCAGCAGCCCACCGACTCTCTCTCTCCTATATACATATTATTATATTCGTTAAACCTAGAAATTTCAGCAGCTTTTTGTGGGAGAACTCATCTAGGGTTTCTGACTTCCCGAAGCGATTGTCGTCAACTCCGACGTGATTTTCGCGCGCCATTTTTTTTGTTGGATTCGTATTGAGGTAAAATTTCTGAATATGTAATTTATTTTTGTAGATATTATTCCTAAATTTTTGGAAAATTCGTAGAGTGTCGGTTGTCTGAAACTTGACACGTTTCGGTGTTTTCGAGATTCCGGGAGAACCAGAAATCGAAATCATGAACCGTTTGAAGTTTCGGAAAGATAACACAGAGCTCTACGACATAAATTTTCTCTAGAAATTATTTCGTTCATTTAATATTTTATTTATTCTATTGAACTCAGAATTGATCGGTTGATCACCGTTTTGGTCACGATTAGCCATAACGGCGATATCTTTTGACCAAAGCATGATTTTGCGGCACGGTTGATTCCAGCGCACTCATGGCGCTGAAATTTACCAAGGTGTAATTTCAAAATCTAAAGTTTATAGCGTTTGACTAAATAGTCAATGGCACGCCTTGATTTGCGTGCCATGGTTTCCAAAATTGGAAACATGACTTTTGATGGCCAAACTTGCATGTTTAGATTATATTCAGATTATTATTAGGTTAAATTAGGTTTTTAAGTGAATTATTCTAGAATTAATTATTATTAGACTAGTAACCCAACTAGCCACTATTCCATGAATTTAGAACTAAAATATTAGAATTGATTTATAGTTTTCGTGCACGGTTCATGGTGCGATATATGTTATAGGTTGACAGCTCCTAGATCGGCATCCCCTCATCCTCGACTTGTGACTACGGTTTGTGCAAGGACCACAGGCAAGTATACCTTGCCTTCCTCTACAGTTTTATTTACATGCATTGTATTTCATTTTCCAGTTTTGATTGTTTATGGACATGTGCTTTTCGTGTCATTTTCTGTGGAGTTGTTTTCATTACATATAGCCGTGTTCATGTTTGGTCTTGTGGTTCACACTTGGAGTTTCTCGTCAGTAACTTTGCTTGAGTCGTGTCATAGAACGAGTACGTGTAATTGAACTGCTAAATCCTTGATATTTGTTTCCTTGGCACAAGAGAGTCCACACTCGGGACGAGAGTATTTTTCTTGATCTGTTTACATCCGTGAGTCCACACTCGGGACGAGGATGTCGATTATTTGTACCAGAGAGTCCACACACGGGACGAGGGTGTTGACTTGACTTGCACCAGAGAGTCCACACTCGGGACGAGGGTGTTTACATCAGAGAGTCCACACTCGGGACGAGGATGTTATACTTGCATCAGAGAGTCCACACTCGGGACGAGGGTGCCTTGCCATGAACTAACTAGAGAGTCCACACTCGGGACGAGGGTTAGTTCTTAGTTCAAACCCGTAGTCCACACTCGGGATAAGGGTTTGGTTCTTCCATTGATCTCGTGATTATCGTTCATCCGGCAGTTCATTTACGCGTAGTTGTTCTAGTGTTCGTGTGTTCGTGTTCGTGTTCCTGTTTTTCTTGTTTATTTTCTTTGCGCATGATAAAACTGTTAGATAGGCATGTATATTATGTATCTTGCTATGTCCTCTGAGGACCTGATGATCTCTTCAGGTTTAGCGATTGCATGGAGTTAGCTAGTAGTTCTGGATGACAGAGGATTTGCGGTTCTTATGGGATTCAGGTATCATTATTACGTTTGTTGTCCTTTCGTGCTCTACATTCCTTATCATGAGTTATCCTGTTTATTGATTCAGTTTAGAGACTCTTGTTATTTTTCTTGGAGTCTCAACGGACATATATGCTAGTGGGCTGCAGATCACGACCCATGCTTGTTCATTCATGTTTATTATTCTTATTGTGGATTGAGATATAGATCTACCCTTGCCATAATTTAGCAGTTAACCATAGTCGTGACAGTGTTTACGTATTCGAGTCGGGCTGGAGTCCGTTCGATACGTAGCTGGCTTGCTCACGAGCTCGCGTCCGAAAAGCGGGTACGGGTCGTGACAGAAAGTGTGGCAGTCCAGAAGATGATCTCGTGCTTAATTGGACTGCCACAATTTTTGGCAGTCCAACAAGTACCTAGGACTGCCAGAAATTGTGGCAGTCCTTAAGTTAATCTCATGTTTAACTGGACTGTCACATTTTCAGACAGTCCATCAAGTACTTAGGACAGCCAGAAGTTGTGGCAGTCTAGTTTAACAGCAGTGTGAGTCCTAAATTGGATATTATCTTTGGTTTTGTCGTTGATTTTGTTTTTTAAAAATATTAGAAATTTATTGTAGGGCACACCACTCCTATTTGCATTGATTGAAGGAATTTATTCTCGACGGATATTGCCTTTGAATCTTACGACGAAGCATTAGAATGGTGCAGAGAAGTTGGAAGGCAATCGAACACAATCCTTGTCATTTCAAGGTTATTACGATTCCGGCCGAGTTGTAAAACTGTAGATCTTGGATGTGAAAGATGTGGGATATTTAGGGTTCATCGTAAAAAAGCTGAACTTCCTCCAAGAAAATCTCCGGAGAAGGCGGCAGGGACAAGGAAATATGGTTGTCCATTCAAGGTAGTGCTGGTGTGCAAAAAAAATAGAAAGTGGATAGTTGTGGTGAGGAATTGGATGCACAATCATAATCTGACGGAGACACTTACTGGTCATCCGTATGCCGGAAGATTGAACGATGACGAGAAAAAGTTAGTTACAGAGGGTGTGTCATACTAGAACCTGAGAGGAAGTCCATTGAGCTTAAAATCCAAGAACTTGCCCACCCAGCAACTAGTCATATGCAGGAGCCATCTATTATCATTGCTCCGAAGGGTAGACCGACAATAAGACTTACAAGAACACAGAAGAAGAAGCTCGAGTCTACTAAGAGAGAACTCTCACTATTTGAGCATATTGAAAGAAGCGTGGAAAGGGTAGTCATTTCGAAGAGGAAGAGCAAGCTCCCTACTCATAGAAAGAAACAAAAAAATGAGTGTAGCAAACACGCTCGATGTGTACATTGGTGCATTTTTACCCGGCATGCGGGAATACGTGGTCTATTGACGATGTGCCCGAAGATGCACATTGTGGATTTCATGTGCTTGCGAGAATACATTTGGTCTATTTTTGTAACATTTTGCATAGAATAATGGAAGAAATATATTACATTGTGTGTATCCTATATGTATCATATATGTATCCTATATGTATACTATTCGTATCCTATGCGATTCCTACGCGCGTTGTATTCGTGTCACATATTGAGTATCTTATTGAGTATCATATTCGTGTCACTTACTGAGTATGTTATTGCACTACTAAAATAAGGCAAATTAGCAACGTCATTATACGTCGCTAATAATGGAAAATACGTCGCTAATCGTAATTAGCGACGACTTTAGCGACGAAAAATGAAGGTCGCTTTTAAGCTAGTCGCAGATGGCACATTCGTCGCCCTACGTCGCGGTTTGCGACGTGACCGCCGTGTCGCTGGGTCGTCGCAAATTTAGCGACGGCGAGCGACGAAAACATTACGTCGCAAAATTAGCGACGTAGTGCGACTACTTAGCGACGTTTAGTTCTATTTACGTGATGACGTGGCATGCCTGCCACGTCAGCAAGGTGGCGACGTACAACGACGTAACGCCACTAATTAGCGACGTATAGCGACGTTCCGTATCCGTCGCTAGACGTCGCTATCCGTCGCAGAATACTGAAAAAAAATTAAAAAAATATAATGTGTATTTTTGTTATGCTGTGTGTCTGTGTTTACAGTGTGTGTGAAGTGCAGTGTTCGAACCATCGACAGTTTCACTTACTGTTCTATGTTTTATCTTGGATAGAAAGAACAACAGTTCAGGGTGCACTTCTCAGAGCTTCCCCTTCACGTTCTTCACCTTCTCGGGATCCTGTACGACGTCCCGAGAGAGTGAAGGATGTGATAATGAAGCTCTCAGAAGTACACCCTGAATAGTTGCTCTTTTTGTCCAAAATAAAACATACAACAGTAATCAAAACTATCGATGGTTCTGAACACTACATTTCACATACACTGTAAACACAGACACACATCATCACAAAAATACACATTATATTTTTTAAAAATTTGGGCAGCACCTCCTTTGTATATCAGATCATCGCTTATAACCCAGCGTAGGTATATTTGTCATCCCCGTCACAGATATCATCATAATTAACAGTCTTCCATCATAACAGTCTACAACTAATAGATGAATAATAGTCTCCCATCATAATAGTCTACAACTAAATATCATACATGTACTCAATGAAAATACCAACAAATTAAATATCACAAACATACATGTCCAACAGAGTCAGATAATAATGAAAATCAGTGTACAGAACGGTCAATGGGCCCATAGGGCCAATACATACAAAGATGATAAAAAAATCTACTAGATCACTGAGGACCCCTGTCGCGCATTTGGGATAGCATGTACTCATATTACTCCTGGGTGAGCTGTACCGTAGGGGCAATAGGAGGCAGTGCAATGTCTGGAGTCGGTGCCGTCGATGGACCGGAAGGACGTATCTGCTCCAGCTCTCGCAGTCGCTTACCATGCGCAGTAAGGGTACTCACCATCATCTGAGTACTCTCCTCAATCGAAGCCGATACCTGAGTGAGTGAGGCAGACATGGTCCTCTGTGATCCCTCCAGCTCGACCTGTCTACGCTCTGTGCGCTGCGTAGACTCGGTGAGCGTGTGCAAGCTGGCAGCTGTAGCCTGCTGCAGACTCATCAGCTCCTGTATACTACGCTCGATCGCATCAAATCGTCCAGTGATCATCGGAGGGTTGGATCGTCGCTCTGCAATAAGGTGATCAGAAATCTGCTGCTGTAACTTGCGATGCAGCTCGTCGATCTGACGACAAATATCCTGAGCTCGTGACGACGCCTTCGAAGCCGGAGACTGCGCACTAACAGAGGGCGCCGTAGGATCTCGTACCGTAGTACGTACCCTTCTGAAGACCGCCAACGGCGGTCATCCAGAGGTCGTCCGGCGATGGAGCTGTAGGCGGTTGGGAGGAAGTACCAACCCCTCCCTCTGCTAGCGTACTAGCAGCAGCAGCCGCCTCCTCTTGTAGCCGAACAAACTCGGCCTAGAACAATGTTTGCTAACGTGTAAGTGTTTGCTAAAGTCTATATTGATATCTATTTTCCTGTTTTCTAAATTATAGTAAATTAATATAAAGAATAGAACGTACATATGCCTGCGTCGCCCTCTCGTCAATGAACTCTCCAGCCCTCCGATGGATGACCAGGAAGACGGTCACCATGTTCGGGTCCTCACCTTTTTTTACCTGTTAAAATATATTATCTATTATTAGTATTAAACATTCTATCGAACTATATATAAAATGATGTCCGTCATAGGAAACGTACCAGACGACGAAAATGCTCCGTCATCGGAATGGAGCCACCACACCACTTACTGGCGCTCGACCGTTCGACCTTAGCCTTGTCAGATCGCTCCCGGTACCTGGCCTCGGCGAATCTAGCCTTCATCGCAGTCCACTGCTCTGACGTGATCCAACCATGGATCGTCTTTCCGGAGCGATCACGAGACTTCTGGTCGTGGATCGCATCACGGATGAGCTTGCTGCGACGGTAGAAAATTGGGCCTCGATCTTCGTCGCCCGGTGTGGTGGATAGAAATAGGTCCTCTATAAGAAGTAAAATATAAAAGTTATATAATATACACAAATGATTATTAAAATTTAAAAATAAACAAATTTTTTACCTTGAAGTGGGCCAACCAAAAGGCCTTCCTATCTGCGGGAGCATCTGAGTAGTTAATCCAAGGCCCACCATAGTTCTGCCTCAGAAATAACCCCAACTGTCTCTGTACTGTAGGAGGCCGATATCTATACAATAATAATTTTCATGAATATATATGTACATATAATCATTTGAGAAATATATATTAACTAATTAACTTACTTCGTAGGCCCGTCCGTCCAAATCTTCATACGCGTCTCGCCCGGGGGAGCGCATGGAGGGTCGCTCTCACCTCCTGCCTAGGCAGGATCAGTCTGATCGCCGTCCTCCATATGCTCGACGTCGGCTCCCCCCATGGAGCCGTCGGCAGGAGGAATGCTGGACGCGGGATCAGAAATGCTGGATGCGGGATCAGGAATACTGGATGCGGGATCAGGAACGCTGGACGACGAGGGAGGAGTTGCCAACCTGCTGGAACTGCCCTGTCCCGGTAATGGACCGGGAACAGAACGGTACAATGGCGTACTCGGAGATGAGGATGAGGGTACAGAATCTCCATTTCCAGCCCGAGGCAGACGGGACTGCCTAATATAAAATCCTCCGCGTCGTCCAGATGGTCTAGTCATACCTGATAATAACATATGACAATAAAACAAAAATACATATTTATATGATAGACATCACATATTTTTGAAAAATATCATAGTCACAGATAAAAGTGTCACTAAAGTGTCACAGATTTATATGATAAAAGTGTCACTAAAGTGTCAAATATGATGATAAAACAAACGTACAGATTTAATCCTCTTCTGAAAATTCATCTAGTTCGTTTAGCTCATCATCATCATCTTCTTCTTCTTATTCTTCTTCTTCTTCTTCTTCTTATTCTTCCTCCTCCTCTACATCTTTACTTTCATCTGCATCTTCCTCTTCAGATAATTCTACTTCTTCTACACAATTAGATGTGTAATGAGGAACTTCCGTCGTGTCCACTTCTATAATATTTGTTACAAGAGGTAGTTTATCCTCATGATAAGCTATATCGTCAACCTCAAAGGTATTTCTAGCTTTGGTCTTGCATACTGCCCACTAGTCCGACCTTGTTGTTCCCCGTTTAGGATAACTTGAGAAGTACACGAGCTGAGCCTGACTTGATAGGACAAATGGTTTATAGGCTTGATATCGACGCCGATAGTTTATATCCACAAGACCGTGCTTGTCTACTTTCCAACCTTGACCTTCAATCGGATCGAACCAATCACACCTGAATAACACAATCTTAGCAGGCTCTATTCCATAACTATATATCAGCTCCACGATCTCCCGTAGCATGCCATAGAAATCGTTGCCCGCATCAACATCTTTGTAGTTCGAAGATCTGATACACAAACAGCTGTTTTTGGTGGAGTCGAGATCCACAAAGTTGTCTCTGATCAGGCAAGTTGTTGACTTGAACCTAAACCCATTAACACAGTAGCTTGGCCATATTTTTGCAGCATAAATTGGTCCCTTGGCTAGCGTTCTAATAGACTCATTCTCAAGTCTTGCGTATGGACGATCGACCTAAATACCACGAAAAAAGAAATTAAGCTCATTCTCAATCAAGTGCATATACAGAAAGGTAATTACAGAGTTCTCAAGTTTTACATATGCACTCAACCATGATGGAAAATAATGCCTCATTTCTTGTTCTAGTTCTTCTTCTGTTATGTGTGGCCTACCTGACCTCACATCATCATTAAATATGTTGAAAACAACATCGTTCAATTAATGTAATAGTATAATAATCAACACTATTAAAATAATGTAGACGTATTAATTACTTACCCCTCTAGTTTCTCTACTTCCTCCTCGTCGCAGTTGAGTAATACATACACCTGAGCAGCCCTTAGCTCATCATCGTTCAGATATCTCTTCTTTATTTTACCCGATGGCTTTCCTGGAGCATTGAATACCTTCAATATTGTATCATTACATTCATGATCTCCGTCGTCGTTTTTGGAAGCTCTCGTTCTATTAGTTGCAACATAAGGCTTGAAATACATCGAACAAAAGTTTGTAATCTCCTCGAGAACATAGGCTTCACAAATAGAACCCTCGACCCGTGCCTTATTTTTTACCTTTCTTTTTAGGTGATTCAAATGTCGCTCGAACGGGTACATCCATCGATATTCGACGGGTCCACCAACACGTGCCTCATAGGATAGATAAATCGGCAAATGCTCCATAGAGTCGAAGAATCCAGGAGGAAACACCCTCTCTAGCTTGCACAGTATTACCGTAATATCCTTCTCTTGCTTTTCTAGACGATCAACGAGCAATTTCTTAGAACAAAGATCCCTGAAGAATATGCTAAGCTCCGTCAATGGATCCCAAACTGTCTGCGGTAAGAATTCTCGAAATGCAATCGGAATTAACCTTACCATGAATACGTGACAGTCGTGGCTCTTCATACCCGTCAATTTATTTTCCTTCGGATCGACACATCTTTTCAGATTTGACACATATCCGTCTAGAAATTTTAGGCCCTGGATCCACCGACAAAGTCTCACTTTATCCTCCTTGTCCAGCGAGAAAATTGACTTCGGCAGGAACTGTTTTCCATTCTGCTCTATCAAATGCAACGCAGGGCATTTGCATATTTCTTCTAAGTCCAACCTGGCCTTGGGATTGTCTTTCGTTTTTCCCTTTACGTTAATCACAGTATTAATTATGTTATCAAACACATTCTTCTCAATATGCATGACATCAAGATTATGTCTGATCAGATTGGTACTCCAATATGGCAGATCCCAGAATATGCTCCTCTTTGTCCAGTTATGATCTCTACCAAATCCATCGCACTTGTACCCAGTTGTAGGATCTTTGATAGCACTTGGAAAATCTCTAACCTCCTCCCATATCGTGGCTCCGCACCACCTTGGCGGTGGATCACCCTTCTCTACAATGCCGGCACGGAATGCATTCCTGTTCCTTCTGAACGGATGATCTTTTGGCAGAAATTATTGATGGCAATCAAAGAAGCACGTTTTTCCTTCGTGTTTCAAGCGAAAAGCCTTACTACGGTCCATGTAATACGGACATGAGAGACGGCCATGAGTGCTACATCCAGATAATATTCCATAGGCCGAAAAGTCGTTGATGGTCCACATAAGGGTTGCCTTCATCTGAAAATTCTGCTTCCTGGAAATATCGTACGTGTTAGCGCCTACTTTCCATAATTGATTCAACTCATCTATCAAAGGTTGTAAGTACACATCAATGTTCCTCTTGGGATTGTTCAGACCAGGAATTATAACGGTTAGAAACATGTACTGAGTCTTCATGCACATCCAAAGCGGTAGGTTATACGGAGTGACAATCACAGGCCAGCACGAATACTGGGATCCCGAAAGACCAAAAGGAGTAAAACCATCAGAAGATAGCCCCAACCTGACATTATGCGGATCTGAAGCAAAATCAGGATACACTCGATCAAAGTGCTTCCACGCTTCTCCATCGGATGGGTGATCCAATACTCCTTCAATCTGTTCTCGTATGTGCCAACTCATATTTTTGGCCGTCTCTTTCACCATAAATAATCTTTGCAACCGCGGCATTAAAGGCAAGTAGTGCATTGAATCGGTCGGCCTTCTTGCACCGGTAGACCTTTTTGTACTAGTTGTCTTATAGCGATCAGCACCATAAAATCTGCACACATCTGCGTCTTTGTCATCTTTGTAGTACAGCATGCATCCATTGCGATAAGAATTGATTTTCTCGTATCCCATCCAGAGCGATCTCACCATCACCGATAGAAGTCTTTAGGTAACTTAGCACCCGCCGGCAAGATCTCTATAATCAACTCCAACACTCGGTTGTAGCATTCTTGCGACATGTTAAAATCTGAGTTAATGCTCAACAGTCTTGTAACCACCTCCAACGGTGAATGATCCTCACAACCAGGATACATTGGAGTCCTTGCATTCTCCAGCAACTCCATGAACTTTGCAGCATCGACATTCGGTGCCTCCTCAGCTGCATCATGAACGAAACTAGGCCCCGTAGCGTCGAAAACCATATTCACGCACCCGTCGTCGTATGCATGATTATCTGAAACAAAATATGTTCTCGCATGCATATATGGCTCAACATAAGGCTCCGGCTCTGATGCTAAAGACACAAGTTCTCCGTGTGCGGTCCACTGATAGTAATTAGGCGTGAAACCCCTCGAGTACAAATGATATGTCACTTCCACTTCTGGATAATATTTCACGTTATAACATTTTACACACGGACAATTAATTTTGGTGTCATCCATGTACTGAGGGAACGCCTTAGCAAACTGCAGGAACTGCTCTACTCCCGCTATGTATTCATCCCACACACCACACATATCATCAGGACGACGATTGTACATCCATGAACGATTCCGCAAGTAGTAATTCATATCCATTTGGAAATAATTCTGCAAAGATGGACACACATTATCCAATAGGCACAAATTCGTATATTATGTCTTATTATGGGACACACATTAGTAGCAGACAATTACTAACAACCACGCTATATCGCACATAAGTTCTTGTGCATCTAACGTGTACACATACGCTATCGATTCTTACTGATGCCAATCTCATTCAGACACACTAGATTCGTTTCCATATCGCCAGGGTCAAGTTGAAAATTGTCTTAATTAATATCAATTTTCAAGACTTGAATATAATGTCACCTACAACCGATATCTAAGACCCCATGACAAAGTCAAGTAGACCCCATAAATATAATGTCACCTACAACCGATATCTAATTCAGACACACTAGATTCGTTTTGATATCGCCAGATCATATATATATAATGTCACCTACAACCGATATCTAAGACCCCATGACAAAGTCAAAGACATTATTGACAAGACTTGAATATAATATCAACCAATATCCTAAGATACTACTTAGAATCCTAGGATACTATCTTAACTCTAACATATTAACTGGCTAACTTAGGATACTAAACGTATCCTCTAACATCTTATGTATCCTAGATATCCTAACATCTATCTCTAATACATATATATATGAACTAGTCGCTGCCGCTGCCTATTGCAGCTGCTACTGCTGCAATTGCTGCCTAGCGGCTGCCGCAGGTGCACCCTGCATGCTTGTCACTCCCCGATCCTAGAATACGTATTTTAATACGTAAATCGATAAATTATATTTACCTTGAATTTATACGATATTTATTATGCAATATTTCTTCATGCATTTCCCAAAAATATTCGACAAAATATTATTTTCTAATTTATTTTCTGCATTTGGGCCTACAGTTTTGGCTCATTTGGGTAACCTATTCTTGGTTCACCAATGGTTCATCTTGAACCCTTGGGTTCATCATGAACCCATGGGTCTAAGATCTTTATATATATAACTCATCTCATTCTCTCTCCTCTCATTTTACTTCCTCTCATTTATTTCCTCCACCAACCAAGGCAAGTACCAACTTGCTCAAGAGATGGATCCATATTTTGTCATTGATTTCTTACAAAACTATTTGCCAAAACATGTTCTTCTCCTCAATCTATACTAGTTTAGAACTTGGAAATTTCCATTTCGAAGCTTTAATTTTTGTAGATCTAGGTTTTAATTATTTTCAGATTTTGCAAGGTTTGATCTACTTTAGTTGGATTTTATGGGTTTTTGATGCTTCCATGTGGAAGAGCATTCAGTTTTACCCAAGTTGGAACTTTGGAAATCTGGATTTGGAGTTCGGATGGCCAATTTATGATGCTTTGAAGCTTTAGGTTCAACCATGGTGTTCTTACTGTTTGGAGAAGACAGTGAGCAGTGTGCTTCTGTTTGAGCACGCTTCCTGTTGGAAGCGTGTCTCTCCTTGAGCTTGCGTGACTTTTCACGCAGCTCTCTCCTTGAGCTTGCGTGACTTTTCACGCAGCTCTCTCCTTGAGCTTGCGTGACTTTTCACGCAGCTCTCTCCTTGAGCTTGCGTGACTTTTCATGCAGCTCTCTCCTTGAGCTTGCGTGACTTTTCACGCAGCTCTCTCCTTGGGCTTGCGTGACTTTTCACGCAGCTCTCTCCTTGAGCCTGCGTGACTTTTCACGCACGCTGTCTTGAGTAAGCCTGCGTGACTTTTCACGTAAGTTGCTTTGAGTGAGCCCGCGTGACTTTTATCCCTTGAGCGTGCGTGCTTTTGTGCGTATGCTTTTGATATTTTATTAGATATTATATGCCCATTTTATATCCTTACGCCTTTTGTCCTGAGCATGATATGAGCACTAATGTGACCCCGGAGAACAAAGTGTTCCAACCTGATACATGTACCTGAATGTCCCAGTTCTTGTTCATGCTCGACAAAGGACTCGTAACTCCACGTGGCGTATTTGTAATGATGCATTACACTAAGGAGGGTAGAACATGTTGACATACTGATTGACATGGATCCTCTTTGGGGTACTCGTACTAAAGTACGACTTTAGGAAGATAATCATGCAAGCCACAGCATGAGAGTCCAAGATTTCACCTAGGGTTAAACTAGGCAACTAAATATACTAGATGCATGGGGAGGGCAGAATCCCGAGATCGTGTTACACCAGCCGCCTTGAGATGCTGTCTTGACGCGCCGGCTGGTCTCCACGGATACTGTGTCATCTGCAACGAGTGGATGACTGTATCCGATTAATTCCTGCTATATAATATATATTTTGGCAAGGTGGCCTTACGAGGGACCTGTGCTCAATCATACCTGTCTACGCGAACCCCCGGGTTGGCTAGCCTTGCTGAAAAGATACGATCTGAGGATTTTCTAAATAACATGACGCGAGGATAACCTCGTCCCACTAGAAACTCGTAGACTTGATTGGCCGTGAAAACGACTTGCTTGTATCCTATTACCTTTCGTGAATAACTGAGGGAAGCAGACTGTCATGGTACGTGATCCAACCCATGTTCTTGTTTGATTGTTGGGTTGGTTATCGTATTATGATGGGCTGTGGACCGAAGTTATGAACGGAAGATATATTCTGGTTGGAAGTGCTACTTCTGTGAATGACTGAGGAACATGGTCTATCATGGTGCATGATCCAACCCATGTTCTTGTTTGATTGTTGGGTTGGTTATTGTGCTGCGATAGGCTATCGACCGAAGTCATGATCAGGAGATTTTATTGTTTATACCTTTTAACTTATGTGAATGTTATAGAGTACGACGCGTCCCGACTCCATGCGGCACCTTTTGTCCTTGTTTGGTTGTAAGGGTGCCATATGGGTTCGAAGATGTTGCGCTACCCTATAATAGTAGCATAAGTATTACTATTATCAATCATTCTATTAACTGGGTTTTTAATCTTAACTCTTGTGCCTCTTTGGCGGTACTTGCTATTCGGGGCTGACCCCGCTGGTTTTGTTTGGCCAGATCTCGTAGCAGAGCCTGAGGACACGATCTTACTCCCTGACATCCATGGTGCATACTAGGAGCATGGCGGTTCGGGAACTCGAGTGGGTTTCTTCTCCACCACTCCTGCTTATACTTTTGCGACGTTTAGCCACCGGCACCTGTTAGCCGGATTACTTGATATTTTGTGTCAGTACATCATTGTAATTAAACAGACTGCAGCTGTGTATAATTTTGTACTCCTGACTCTCTGAGATAGCTAAATTATAAAGCTAGTCTCTCATGACCATTTTGATGATGCATCGGGGACGCTTTACTGCTTTATCTTTAATGTTCATTTAATTGCTGATGTGATTTGAGTGATTGAGACATAGAACTCTGTGGGACCATAGGAGACTTGATTGTAGCATGTACCCCCTCGTCTCTCGACAGCCACGATCGCCGTATGACGTTACGTACCTCATATGGAGTAGCTGGCCTAGTCCGTCTCCGTATTTCGGTACTGGGGCGTGACAAGGTTTTAGTGGTGGCCCATGCAGGTCTGATTTTCAGACTTGTGGGGTATTGCGAATTATTAGGAGTCTCAATCAAAACTTGTTCCCCTTGAAATTCGGTTTCGAATTCTCTGTCATTGCCTTGATCTCTAACCTGACTTGCATCCTCGAAATCTTCCTCGTCCGGACTTAATAATCTTATATTCTTCTCTATAGGGGTGCTTCATTCTAAGTAGCGGATGAGGCCCATAAGGAAGAGCAGCAAGAGCATGGCTCGACTGGGCAGCAACAGGGAAGAGAACCTTCTCCAGTGCAGGCACGAGCAGAAATGGAACCAGAGGCAGTACAGCCGCAGGTTATTAAAACCCCTGCAGCACCAGCAGCAACGGCAGTACCAGACGCCGTAGCACTCCTGGAGATCATCCGGGGGTTTCTTGTCACTAACCAACAGCAATAGACTCGGCAGCAGGAGCAGAACGTGTTGCTGAACCAAGGGATTCAGTTAGCTCTTGAGAGGAGTATCGGGGCTGACTCGGGAGCATCAGGAAGGTTTCGTCGCTTGAACCCGAGGTATTTTGATGGTATGGAGGATGCCATCACTGCGGATGCCTGGATTCAAGACATCGAAGCCATTCTTGTGGCAGCCAAGGTTCCAGATGATGAGAAGGTTGATCAGGTCAAACTGGTACTTCAGGATCTTGCCCGCGACTGGTGGACATCAGAAGAAGTTGGTATAAGACGCCCTGTTCGTTGGACCACCTTCAGTGACAGATTCAAGGCCAAGTATTTTGGCGTAGTAGCTCGATATGAGCTCCAGCAGAAGTTCATCAGTCTCAAGCAAGCAGACAAGACCGTAGATGGGTATGCAGTAGAGTTCTGCAGATTGTGCCGTTTCGCACCAGCAATGGTGGCAACAGAGCCAGAGAAAGCTATGAGGTTCCAGCAGGGACTTCATTTGGAACTACTGCAGCTTGTGGAGGGACACGACTACCAGACGTTTGACGTTGTTTTGACGGCAGCCCGGAGACACGAGCTTACCCAGCAGAGGTTGGCATCGAGGACAGGAGGTCAGAAGAGAACTCATTCCCAGGTTGGAGGAGGAGCAATGCAGCGAACATCGGCACCAGCACCCGGTGTACGTATTCATGATGTAGGAGCGCCGCGGAGGACGGCCGTGTCAACTAATACAACGCCAGTTCGGCATCAGCAGCCGAGAAACCAGCAACATCGTCAGGGAGCACCCCAGGGCTGTACATTCTGTGGGAAGGCAGGGCACACGAGGGAGGTGTGCCGGTCAGCGAATGGCTTATGCTTGAGGTGTGGTAGTTCAGACCACCGTATTTCCACTTGTCCTATGATGCAGAGGCCAGGAGGGCCAGCTCAGCAGTTTCCAGTGTTGCCAGCTCCGGTGGCAACCCCGAGTAGAGGGCCAGTATTAACAGTAAGGCCCCTAGCCCAGCGTCTACCAACGCAGGCTCAGATGTTTCGCCAGACACAGGAAGCCGGAGGCCCTCAGAGGCAGCAACAGCATGGTCGAGGAAGGCCGCAACAAGGGGCTCCGCGGGGCCAGGCTCTCACCTTGACCTTGGGAGAGGCTCTAGCGTCCAGTGACGTGGTGGCAGGTAAAATTCTCGTCACCTCATTTCCCGCTGTAGCATTATTTGATTCAGGCGCTACTCATTCATTCATCTCTGCACAATATGCTACACGGATTGGATTAGAGTTTGAGGCATTGCCGGAGAGAATAGATATACTCACCGGCAATGGGCTCGTAGAAGTTAGCAGAGTGCGCTTTTTATGTCCGGTGGAGGTGTGTAGGCATTTATTGCCCGCATCATTGATTGAATTCCCTAGGGGGAATTTTAATGTTGTTCTTGGCATGGACTGGTTGAGAGACAGTCATGCGACAATTGATTGTAGAGGAGGTAGGGTCATATTCAGCATTCCTGGGATGGAGCAGTTCATCTTTACTCGAACCTTGAAGAATCAGGTCGGAGGCGTCATCTCAGCAGCAGTGTCAGAGCCAGGACAGATTCCGAGAGTGGTCGAAGATTTTCTCGACGTCTTCCCTGATGAGCTCCCAGGGATACCCCCAGTCAGAGAGGTAGAATTTAGCATTGAGTTGAACCCTGGAACGAGGCCTATTGCAGACAGAGTTTACAGAATGTCGCCGTCAGAACAGGATAAGTTGTATCAACATGAAGAAGAGTTGAAGTCTAAGGGATTCATCCGAGACAGTAAATCGCCCTGGGTCGCGCCAGTGATTCTAATTCCCAAGAAGGATGGGTCGACGAGGATGTGCATCGACTACCGCAAGCTGAATGCAGTAATAGTGAAGAATAAGTACCCACTACCAAGGATTGATGACCTGTTTGACCAGTTGAGCAAGGCCAGTGTCTTTTCCAAGATCGATCTTCGGTCGGAATACTATCAAGTAAGAGTCCGGGAGCAAGACATACCGAAGACAGCATTCAGATCTAGATACGGGCATTATGAGTTTTTAGTAATGCCCTTTGGACTAACCAACGCCCCCGCAGTATTCATGGATTTAATGAACCGCATCTTTCTGCCGTATTTGGATAAATTTGTGGTGGTGTTCATAGATGACATTCTTGTCTATTCCAGCAGTGAAGAGGAGCATGAGAAACATCTTAGGACTGTCTTGCAGACATTAAGGGAGCAACAACTTTATGCGAAGCTCGATAAGTGTGAATTCTGGTTAGACCACATTTCGTTCCTGGGGCATGTAATTTCTGGGGCAGGAGTGTCAGTGGATCCGAAGAAGATAGAGGCCGTAGAGCATTGGCCAGTCCCGAGAACGGTTGCAGAAGTGTAAAGTTTCTTGGGATTAGCTGGTTACTACAGAAGGTTTGTGGCGGACTTTGCCAAGATCTCTGCGCCCTTAACGCGTTTGACGCACAAGGATGTAGAGTTTGTTTGGTCAGCTAGCTGTCAGGCATCATTTGAAGAATTAAAGAAGAGGTTGATCTCAGTCCCGATCTTGACGCTTCCGGTAGGAGCGGAAGGCTTTACAGTATATTGTGACGCATCTGGGAAGGGTATTGGATGTGTATTGATGCAGCACGAAAAGGTAATAGCATATGCGTCTCGGCAGCTTCGAGACCATGAGAAGAATTACCCGACTCACGATTTGGAGTTAGCAGCTGTGGTATTTTCACTCAAGTTGTGGAGGCATTATTTATATGGAGATCGGGTAGAGATCTATACTGATCATAAGAGTTTGAAATACGTGTTCACGCAGCGAGATTTGAACATGAGGCAAAGAAGATGGTTAGAACTACTGAAGGATTTTGACTTAGATCTTCAGTATCATCCAGGCAAGGCGAATATAGTTGCAGATGCACTAAGTAGGAGAGACAGTACCTTTATCTTGACCTCGCAGAAGCATATTTTAGAAGACCTTTAGAGTATGGGAATCGAAGTAGTTTTGCCAAGGGATATAGGAAGAATGACCAGTATGCAGATTCAGTCAACCTTAGTAGAGAGGATAAGGGCAGCACAAGCAGGAGATCCACAGATTCAGAAGTTGCAGTCGGAGTGTGAATCAGGCCGTAGGAAGGAGTTAGTGATTCATGAAGATGGTACGCTCAGGTTTGGACACAGACTCTGTGTACCGAGTGGAGACCTTCGGCAAGAAGTTATGTCCGAAGCTCATAGTTCTATTTACTCCATTCATCCAGGAGGAACGAAGATGTATCGAGATATCAGGCAGTACTTTTGGTGGAATGGTATGAAAAGAGAGATAGCGAGATTTGTATCCAAGTGTCTGGTATGTCAGCAGGTGAAAGCCGAGCAGCAGAGACCAGCAGGGTTGCTACAGCCGCTTCCTATCCCAGAATAGAAATGGGAGCACATCACGATGGATTTCGTGACCGGTCTACCTAGATCCCCGGCTGGCAAGAATGCAGTCTGGGTAATAGTAGATCGACTCACGAAGGTCGCTCATTTCCTTCCCTTCCGAGTTGGACAGACTACTGAACAGTTAGCGAAAATGTACATGAAGCAGATAGTAAGGCAACACGGTGTTCCAGTTAGTATAGTATCAGATCGGGATACGCGGTTTACTTCCCATTTTTGGCGGAGCTTACACCAAAGTTTGGGAACCAAGTTAAGATTCAGTACTGCTTATCATCCACAAACTGACGGACAATCAGAAAGAACCATTCAGACGTTAGAAGATATGCTACGGGCGTGTACCTTGGATTTTGGCGGATCTTGGGAGGATCACCTTCATCTAGTGGAGTTCTCCTATAACAACAGCTATCAGGCTAGCATTCAGATGGCCCCGTTCGAAGCATTGTACGGAAGGAAGTGCAGGTCCCCTTTGGCATGGGACGATGTCGGAGAACGGAAGTTGTTGGGGCCAGAGATGATCACGCAGACTGTGGAGATAGTTAAGTTGGTCAGAGAACGCCTTCGAGTTGCACAGGACCGACATCGTCATTGGGCAGATCAGCATCGTAGGCCGCTAGAGTTCAGAGCTGGCGACCAAGTGTTTCTGCGGATTTCACCTACTCGGGGTATCATCAGATTTGGAACCCGAGGAAAGCTTAGTCCAAGATACGTTGGTCCTTTTAAGATTCTCGCTCGGATAGGCGATGTGGCTTATCGACTTGCCCTTCCGCCTTCGTTAACTGGCATACATGATGTGTTTCATGTGTTCCAGTTACGTGGGTATGTCCCGGATCCGAGTCATGTCCTCGATCATTCTGAGTTAGTCGTTGGTACCGACCTAACCTACGAGGAACAACCCGTATCTATTTTAGACCGGCGAGAGAAGGTACTCAAGAATCGGAGATAAGCCTTGTCCGTGTTTCTTGGAACCATCACTCTCCGGGAGAGTCAACCTGGGAGCGCGAGGACGAGATCAGATCTCGGTATCCATATTTGTTTGACTGATAAGGTATATTTTTGCCCCTTATTGACATGGTTTCATGCTTATCTGCTCCTGCTTGTTTTGCATTTTGTGATGTACGATAATAACTGCTATGATAGTTAACTTGTATATGATTGTGCCTTGCTTGCCCTGATTTCACTATCCTGTCTTGGCTGGAATTCCGAGGACAGAATTTTTCTAAGAAGGGTAGAAATGTCACTCCCCGATCCTGGAATACGTATTTTAATACGTAAACCGATAAATTATATTTACCTTGAATTTATACGATATTTATTATGCAGTATTTCTTCATGCATTTCCCAAAAATATTTGACAAAATATTATTTCCTAATTTATTTTCTGCATTTGGGCCTACAGTTTTGGCTCATTTGGGTAACCTATTCTTGGTTCACCAATGGTTCATCTTGAACCCTTGGGTTCATCATGAACCCATGGGTCCAAGATCTTTATATATAACTCATCTCATTCTCTCTCCTCTTATTTTACTTCCTCTCATTTATTTCCTCCACCAACCAAGGCAAGTACCAACTTGCTCAAGAGATGGATCCATATTTTGTCATTGATTTCTTATAAAACTATTTGCCAAAACATGTTCTTCTCCTCAATCTATACTAGTTTAGAACTTGAAAATTTCCATTTTGAAGCTTTAATTTTTGTAGATCTAGGTTTTAATCATTTTCGGATTTTGTAAGGTTTGATCTACTTTAGTTGGATTTTATGGGTTTTTGATGCTTCCATGTGGAAGAGCATTCAGTTTTACCCAAGTTGGAACTTTGGAAATCTGGATTTGGAGTTCGGATGGCCAATTTATGATGCTTTGAAGCTTTGGGTTCAACCATGGTGTTCTTGCTGTTTGGAGAAGACAGTGAGCAGTGTGCTTCTGTTTGAGCACGCTTCCTATTGGAAGCGTGTCTCTCCTTGAGCTTGCGTGACTTTTCACGCAGCTCTCTCCTTGAGCTTGCGTGACTTTTCACGCAGCTCTCTCCTTGAGCTTGCGTGACTTTTCACGCAGCTCTCTCCTTGAGCTTGCGTGACTTTTCATGCAGCTCTCTCCTTGGGCTTGCGTGACTTTTCACGCAGCTCTCTCCTTGAGCCTGCGTGACTTTTCACGCACGCTGCCTTGAGTAAGCCTGCGTGACTTTTCACGTAAGTTGCTTTGAGTGAGCCCGCGTGACTTTTACCCCTTGAGCGTGCGTGCTTTTGTGCGTACGCTTTTGATATTTTATTAGATATTATATGCCCATTTTATATCCTTACGCCTTTTGTCCCGAGCATGATATGAGCACTAATGTGAACCCGGAGAACAGAGTGTTCCAACCTGATACATGTACCTGAATGTCCCAGTTCTTGTTCATGCTCGACAAAGGACTCGTAACTCCACGTGGCGTATTTACAATGATGCATTATACTAAGGAGGGTAGAACATGTTGACATACTGATTGACATGGATCCTCTTTGGGGTACTCGTACTAAAGTACGACTTTAGAAAGATAATCATGCAGGCCACAGCATGAGAGTCCAAGATTTCACCTAGGGTTAAACTAGGCAACTAAATATACTAGATGCATGGGGAGGGCAGAATCCCGAGATCGTGTTACACCAGCCGCCTTGAGATACTGTCTTGACGCGCCGGCTGGTCTCCACGGATACTGTGTCATCTGCAACGAGTGAATGACTGTATCCGATTAATTCCTACTATATAATATATGTTTTGGCAAGGTGGCCTTACGAGGGACCTGTGCTCAATCATACCTGTCTACGCGAACCCCCGGGTTGGCTAGCCTTGCTGGAAAGATACGATCTTAGGATTTTCTAAATAACATGACGCGAGGATAACCTCGTCCCACTAGAAACTCGTAGACTTGATTGGCCGTGAAAACGACTTGCTTGTATCCTATTACCTTCCGTGAATAACTGAGGGAAGCGGACTGTCATGGTACGTGATCCAACCCATGTTCTTGTTTGATTGTTGGGTTGGTTATCGTATTATGATGGGCTGTGGACCGAAGTTATGAACGGAAGATATATTCTGGTTGTGAAGTGCTACTTCTATGAATGACTGAGGAACATGGTCTATCATGGTGCATGATCCAACCCATGTTCTTGTTTGATTATTGGGTTGGTTATTGTGCTGCGATAGGCTATCGACCGAAGTCACGATCAGGAGATTTTATTGTTTATACCTTTTAACTTATGTGAATGTTATAGAGTACGACGCGTCCCGACTCCATGCGGCACCTTTTGTCCTTGTTTGGTTGTAAGGGTGCCATATGGGTTCAAAGATGTTGCGCTACCCTATAATAGTAGCATAAGTATTACTATTATCAATCATTCTATTAACTGGGTTTTTAATCTTAACTCTTGTGCCTCGTTGGCGGTACTTGCTATTCGGGGCTGACCCCGCTGGTTTTGTTTGGCCAGATCTCGTAGCAGAGCCTGAGGATACGATCTTACTCCCTGACATCCATGGTGCATACTAGGAGCATGGCGGTTCGGGGACTCGAGTGGGTTTCTTCTCCACCACTCCTGCTTATACTTTTGCGGCGTTTAGCCACCGGCACCTGTTAGCCGGATTACTTGATATTTTGTGTCAGTACATCATTGTAATTAAACAGACTGCAGCTGTGTATAATTTTGTACTCCTGACTCTCTGAGATAGATAAATTATAAAGCTAGTCTCTCATGACCATTTTGATGAAGCGTCGGGGACGCCTTACTGCTTTATCTTTAATGTTCATTTAATTGCTGATGTGATTTGAGTGATTGAGACATAGAACTCTGTGGGACCATAGGAGACTTGATTGTAGCATGTACCCCCTCGTCTCTCGACAGCCACGATCGCCGTATGACATTACGTACCTCATATGGAGTAGCTGGCCTAGTCCGTCTCCGTATTTCGGTACTGGGGCGTGACAATACTGCTACCCTACTGCCATGTACTGCAGCTGTCACTGCAGCTACTTGTAGCTGCTGCTGCTCCATCCTACAGCCATTATGCTATGATCCCCCCTTCTATCACACATACTAACACCCTCACATCCCATATCTAAATTCCCCCTACATCACATATACTCACAAGCACTCAAACACACATACTCCTCTCTACAACACATAACACACTTAACTCTCTCACTTCTCACTAACAAAACACACATACAAACTAACACCACTCTCAAGCACACTCACAAGTGCACTACCACCTCAAGGCACTACCAACACACACACCAATATATATATATATATATATATATATATATATATATATATATATATATATATATGTACAATAACCCCCAAATCAGTCCACATATATAATATATACCAAAATTCATGTATCCACCTACAAAAGTGACTTGTAGGCCAAAAATATATAGATACTAACACATGTATTCAAATGAAAACCACTTGGGACATCCTAACCATGGCTAATCTATTCTCTAACATATACAAATCTGAAATTAGAAGACAAAATAGCCTATTGGACATAAACCCATCCTAGCCACTCTCGGAATTTCTCCATGGGTGATATCAAACCCATCCTAACTTCCTAATGAGGACTCAAAAGAGCCTCAAAATCGAACCTATGGATTCAAAACACACACAATAGCCGTGTGTGTGTGTGTGTCTGTGTGTGTCTCTCTGTGTGTGTGTGTGTGTGTGTGTCCGTGTGTGTGTGTGTGTGTGTGTGTGTGTGTGTGTGTGAGAAGGAGGAGAATGAGGAGTGTTAGGGTTTATCGGAGAGAAGGAGGAGCAACTCGGATTGGGGGAGGAGGAGCTCGAGGAGGAGGAGCTCGACGTGGGGGGGGGTTGGGGTCACCGGGGGAGGAGGGAGTCGCCGGGGGGGGAGGGGGAGTCGCCGGAGGGGGGAGGGAGTCGCCAAGAGCTCGAGGGAAGATGAAAAATATGAAATTTTCGAGTGAGGGGGAAAAAGGAAACAGAACTGTGCCCTAAATAAAAAATTAGCGACGTCAACAGTCGACGTCGCTAACCGTCGCAACCATTTTAATATAGGCGACATATTTTAATATTATGTCGCTGAACGTCGCTATTCCGCGACGTAATGTATCTAGTGTCGCTGAACGTCGCTATTCAGCGACGTTTTGCGATGTCCATAGAAGAGAGTCGCTATATTATATATTTAGCGACGGAATTTTATTCCGTCGCTAAACAACGTCGCTAATAGAGCATATTTTAGTAATGTTGACAGTAAGTTTGCGTATCATAGTTTGCGTCAACAATTGAGTATCTTATTGACGTAATGATCAAGATTTTATAGTAAATATACATGGACTGCCCAGAAACTGGGCAGTCCATACTCACAACAAGTTTTGGACAGGACTGTCAAGTTTTCAGGTAGTCCTCTATGTATAGAGGACTGCCAGGAAACTGGGTAGTCCTCTATGTATAGAGGACTGCCAGGAAACTGGACAGTCCTGCCCAAAACTTGTTGTAAGTAGGACTGCCCAGTTTCTTGGCAGTCCTCTATACATAGAGGACTGTCAAAAAACTGGGCAGTCTTGTCCAAAACTTGCTATGAGTAGGACTGCCTGGGCAGTCCTCTATGTACAGAGGATTACAATAAAACTGGGCAGTCCTACTCAAAACTTGCTGTGAGTAAGGACTGCCTAGTTTTTGAGCAGTCCATGTATATTTACTATCATGAATCAGTATGATACTCAAATAAGATATGCAAACTTGCCGTCAATAAGATACTCAATAAGATACGCAAACTTCCCGACAAACTATGATGCTCAAATATAATACGTGATGTTTCTGTCAATAAGATACTCAATAAGATATTGAAATATAATACGCCAAAATGATACGCATGTATGATACGCAATTAACAAAGTACTGTTGACACAGAAATTGTTCAACCCAAACTGTTATAATTCTAGTACAACAAACTACTAAAGTTTAACAGTCATGACACACAAAGTTTTCAAATACAAACTACAGATTCATTTTTTTTATGATGCATCTTTATCCGTCGCTTATCTTCGAGAAATGGGTAATCAGTTGTGATGTTTTGCATCTGGAGTGAAACATAAGTAAATGCTACTTTAAGTTAGTATTGTTTCACCTCCTTTGTCTTCATATCTTCTAGTGCAACACGTAGGGTAGCCAACGTATATGGATGTTTGGTATCTATCTTAGCCAGCTTCCACTTACACATTCTAGGCATCTGCTCATCATAATCTCTATTAAGAGTAGCCCTCTTAAGCGTTAGAAAATGCTCGTATATCCACGCCTGAAAATGTAAAATAGAATAATATCATCATTATCGACATAATTTTATATTACCTATAAACAAAGTACAAGTTTATTTGCTTACATGGAGTAGAGTTTGACAACCAGCTATTGTCTTTGACCCGACTCTAGATGCAGCACCAAGTTCGCGGTAGAGATGTGATAATATACCGCTTTCGAAGGATATTTGATCCACAATGTTCAAGTTCGCGAAATTGTTTAGATATTTTGCATGTATCGCGGTTCTGGACTTGTCCGAAATGCCGACGGCCCCTAGGATGAACTGTATGTATCCCCGGGACACGAAATCGTCATCAGCATCACCATTGTCGTCGTCATCATCGTCATCATTGAATGTATTCTTCAAAAAACCTAAAGGAATTCCTTACGACTTCTTAAATTCAGGGATGGTGACAAATGTTCCGCCTCAACCCCGAGAGAATTGGCGACCAATTCCACCGTCTCATCATATATCTCAAAGTCGCCCTCAGAATAATCCATCAATATTTGACGAACATCAACTCTAAGTCCCAAAATGTGGTGGATGTCATCAAGGGTAATCGTCAACTCTCCGTTTGTGAGATAGAAACTATTGGTTTCTGGATGCCACCGCTCCATAAATGCAAAAATTATTGCGTGGTCCAATATCTTATACGAGTATTTTGCAAAATTTTCCAATCCATGGAGGTGATTTTGGCCTTCACACTCTCTTTCAACTCATCAAATTCCCACGTACTGCATATCTTCGTATGGTTTATTACCCTCAAAAGGCGCGAGCTTTTCTGCAAATAAAACAAGATAAAGAAAGTTTAAATATTAAATATAACTATTATTTTGAATAGTTAATTTATATTTAAGGTAATCAACTTACCGGATCCTTCCACATTTCATAAGAAATGTGGTTCTCGATTGACTTCAATAGAAAGAAACCGATTGGGCTCACATCTTCCTCGACTACATGAGAAGGCCCGGATCTAACGTCACCTCTCCTTCGAGCAATGGGTACATCATCATCATCGGAGGAATCATCAGGACGATCGAGTCATCGGTTGCTTCGAATGACTTGCAACTTGTTTTCTTCTACGTGTTCTTATCTGTGAGGGCGCCTCTGGTTCTCTGATTGTTATCGATTTCTCAAGAACTCTACCAGCTTCACGTGCCTTGCGCTCCGATGCAGTATGACGTTCTCTTTTAGGCTCGATCTCAACGTCCTTCTCCTTTGGATTCGGTTCGTGACTACAAATATTGAATCTTAATTAGAGAAGATTAAAATTATAGTCCTACAAAAATTGTTGTTCAACAAGTGCAAACCAGGACTGTCCAATTTTCTGGCAGTCCTACAAACTGATAAGACTGCCGAAAAACTGGGCAGTCCTAAGTCACAATATATGAAACAAAGGACTGCCCAGTTTTCTGGCAGTCCTACATACATTCAGGACTGCCAGAAAACTGGACAGTCTTAAGTCACAATATGTGAAACAAAGGACTGTCCAGTTTTCTGGCAGTCCTACATACATTCAGTACCGCCAGAAAACTGGACAGTCCTTTGTTTTACATGATATGACTTAGGACTGTCCAATTTTTTGGCAGTCCTATCAGTTGGTAGGACTGCCAAAAAATTGGGCAGTCCTGGTCGACACGGGTTTTCTTTATTCGTGCATACTTGGGTTTAATTCAATGGATAATTCCCCAATCCGAATGTAGTTTAATTCAAATGGGCTATAAACAATTGAAATAAACAATGTAATGGATGCTTGAATTTTTGAAATAAATTTTTAGGGTTTTGGAAACAAATAGAGAAAGTTTTAGAAAAAATTTGTACCTTGTTTATGAGGACGGTTTGGATGCCATCGATCTTGTTGAGAAGAGGAGGATGGTGGAGGAGAAGAGGAAGATGTTGGAGAAGAAGAAGATTATAATTTCTTGCTTAGGGATGGAGGAATGGTGGAGGAGGAGAGGAAGAAGAAGAATAGAGGAATTAGGGTTTTGGAAGAGAGAGAAGGAAATTTAGAAATGAAACTAAAACTATGGGTTTAGGGGGTGAGTTTGGGACAGCCCTAGGAGTAAAAAATGGGTTGTCCTGAGTAAATTCCCCCAAAGGGCTAGCCCCAATGCAGGCTAGCCCCAATCAAAAATTGATGTGCCCTTATAAATAACTTTTTATTTACTCTAGTAAAACTTATGTCGAACATGAATCAGATGCAGACCTTATCCCTCGAGGCCTCTTACACTTCCTTATAATTACAGTTTGTGTGATATATTGTTCATGATATATAGTAATTAACATTTATAGGCTAGTAGAATAGTAGAAGTATAGATATCTGGTCTATGATAAAGGCATAACTTTTTTATTATTGGAAAACGTCACAAAAATGTTAATGATGTTCATATTTCAATATCCAAAATATTCATTTAAAAAGTATATAAGGCATCACAACTTAAGTATAAAAAGAACAAAAAAAAATTACTTCTTCAACTTTCTTTTTAAATTCCTACATTTTAATCCTTGTTTTGTTGCATAATATCATAGTAGATAGTCTCATTGAGACTATTTTTGAAGTTTCGAACTCCATTAATGGAGTTTCGAAGCTTCAAAAGAAAAATTCTCATTGGTAATGATAAATGACTGTTAAAATTTTGACAGTCCTAACATTTGTGAAGACAAAGAAGTATGTATTCATGACTGCCAAAATTTTGATAATATAGAGAAGTTTGTCTTCAGGACTACCAAAATTTTGACAGTCCTGGATATATATATATATATATATATATATATATATATATATATATATATATATATATATATATATATATATGACATCCAAAATTTTGGCAGTTCTAATAATTTATAGAACTGATAAAATTTTGACTGTCATGCAGTCATGTGAAAATATGTGGACAGATTGATGCTACAAAGTGCAGTGACAGTTCTTTCCCATTTATTGGCTTAATGGTGTTTGTAGAGGACAAACTATTGCTGCAAAGTGCAAGAAAAACATATGATGTACCTAAATCTGCAATGCACATCTAAGATGTTGTCGATTTGGTACGTCTCAATTGTATAACTAAGATTTTGTGTATGTTGAGCAATGCACATTTAAAATATAATTGTCTTTACAGAAGAATTGACAGAAAGAAGGTCGGGAAACATTGGTTTGTTTCAGAAATGAATAACCTTGAATCTTGAAAGTGATGCATTCGTGTAAAGCTGCTTCCCGATTTGTTTCAATCATCGGAATTAAAACTAATATTGTTATTTCCTAATTCACATACCCAAATTGTTAAATCCTTTATTACTAGATTTCATTTTTTAATTCCTAATCAATAAATTCCTACTATGATGGACAAGATTAGAGAGACTCAATTTCAGGATGAGAGCCTACGGAGTATCAGGACAAAGGTACAGACAGGACTGATAGATGATTTCAGTATCTATGAGGATGGATCCTTGAGGTACGGAGATAGACTTTGTGTTCCCAATGGAGCGATATGAGAGGAGATCATGCATGAAGCTCATAGTTCGCAATACTTTTATACATCCTAGAGCAATAAAGATGTACAAGAATCCATGGACACATGTTTGGTGGTATAATATGATATATAAAAAAGAAAGTTGATCGCTTTGTTTCTAGATGTTTAGTATATGCCAACAGGTCAAAGTCGAGAGGCAGAGACCTGGAGGATTGTTGTAGTCGTTACCCATTCCATAGTGTAAGTGGGAACATATTACTATGAATTTTGCATTATGAATTCCACGTATACCAGGAGGTAAGGACACGATTTGGGTCATAGTGGACGTGTTGACTAAATTCACACACTTTATGCCTTTCAAGGTTGGGTTACCGGTAAAGATACTAGCATGTCTATATGTCCAAATTTATTGTGAGACTACATAGGGTTCCAGTGAGTACAGTTTCTGATAGAGGCTCTCGATTTACATCCTATACTTGGCATATTTTACAGGCTAGTCTCGTTATGCAGCTGAAGTTCAACATCATATCATCCCCAAATAGATTGACAGTCCAAGTGTATCATTCGTCACTTGAGGACATATTGCATACGTGTGTGTTGAATTTTGGAGGCTCATAGAAAGATTATTTACACCTGGTGGATTTTTCATACCACAACAGTTACCAGATAAGCATAGAGATGACACCCTTTAAGGCTCTATATGGACAAAGATGTCATATCCCATTGTCTTAGGAGAGAGAGCAATATTGGGCTAGAGATGGTGATTGATGCAATTGAGAAAGTGAAGCAGGTTCGAGAGAGGCTTCGGGTGGCGGAGGATAGACAGAAGCATTGGACGGACAGTCATCAGAGACGGTTGGAGTTTGAGGTAATAAAAATGTAAGATTTTGAGTTTTAAATCTATTTATAAGTATGATGCTTATACATCGTTATATTGATTAAGGTGGAAGATCTAGTATTTTTGAATATCTCGCTGACACATAACACTAACAAATTTTGGAGGAGGTGAAAAGCTTAGTCCTAGATTCATTCGACCATTCGGTATCATAGAAAGGATTGGAGAGGTGGCATACCGTCTGACATTGCCACATACTTTAGAAGGAATGGCTAACGTATTTTATGTGTCATAGCTGAGAAGATACGTGGTGGACCATAGTCACGTTCTGGATCATTCAGAGATCAAGGTAGGACCTAGCCTGACCTAACAGGAGCAACAAGTGGGGATCTTGGACCAAAGGGAGAAGGTGCCGAGGAACCAGACTATATCCCTAGTTCGTGTCGCTTTGAAAGAATACTCAATTAGCTGAAAGATGCTACTTTCATTGATATACTTTGTTGTATATATATACAACAAGTACATGATATGTAACAACAAAGAGATAAGAAGGAAACCGATATTTACAAATCACCATATCTTAATATAGGAGGTAAGCTAGATTAACCTCCTAACAAATTAATTTTCAAACACACCTGCTCAAGTTGGAGAGTGGATATCTTGTACTCTCAACTTGCGAAGCATAGGAGTCAAAATTTCCTTTCCCAAAGCCTTAGTCAATACATCAGTCAATTGGTGTGCGGAGCTCACAAACCTTGTATCAGTGCGTAACCCCATGTTCCCAAAGTTCCTATTATTATTCAAAAAATTTCTGATTTTATCATTTAGGAATTAGTTATACTATAAAGGGGAAGGGTATTTTAGTAATTTTTGGTAGTTTACGAAGAGGAAGTGGCAAGTTTAGTAAATATCTAGTTATTTCTTTTCTAAGTGGAAACTTTCTAGAATTAATTAGTTAAGCATGTGCTTTGATTAGCATATGTTCTTAATAACTAGGCATGGGGTGGTTAGTTGGTTATAACTACTATTTCTAGAATTTTCCTAATTAGTTAGAGGGGAGTGAACCTAGTTAATTAAGGAGTCAAGATTAATTAGCACATTTTTCTAACTATCTAAATCTAGATTATTCTAATCCGATGTGATTTGGGGCCTAATGACTTGGGGCCAAGCCTATAAATATCTCTAATTTTTCACTGCTAACCATTCCAATTTCCTAATCCATTTCCTAAACTCATTCTTGCCAAAATCCTAACTCATCTTCTTCGTGTCCATATTGTGTCGGTGTCCAACCAAACCCTCGTGTTAGCCGTGTCAGCCTCGCGTCCGACCCCAGGTATCCATTCCACTTCATTCCCCTACTTTTCTATTACATTTATAACTCATTTCGTGTCTGACATGACTTGATACTGTCACGCCCCAGTACCGAAATATGGAGACGGACTAGGCCAGCTACCACGTGTCACGACCCGCACCCTAGAGTAAGGGCACGAGAAGTGGGTACGTCCAGCCTACGCCGCAGTGTCGGCGGTAGAACGCTGTCCTAGGTCACAACATCTAACAATATAATGCTAAGCAGTTTACACTCCCCGAATGGGGGTGACATAGCAGAATGTAAACTCAATCACAACTAAGGAAGAAGAAGCACGATATGATATAGAACTGAAATGAATACAGATGATCAGAAGAGCCTAAGTGTCTAAGATAACAATTCAGCAACATCCAAAAATACAAGTCTCAACTACAGATTATGAAAGAATATATATATACAATCCAGATCTCAAATGACAGAAATAGTAAAACCTAGACTAAACTAGTCCCAAGACAACATAAGTAAGATAAACCCTAACTAAACTAGTCTAGGCAGTAGGGGTAATGTCATCAGCTAGAGCTGGGTCCTCCTGAGAGTCCAGCTCACAAGTGTCGTCTAGGGCTGTCCCATAGAAGGTGTCAACACCAGCCTCATCCTCATCCTCTATAAACATTCAACGGTGCCCAATCAGGACGGAGCGAGCACAATACATCTCAACAGTTCAAAGCAGGTTAGAAAATATAATCATGTAGTAAAGTAAGATACAGGAACTGAAGAAAGTACAGAATGTAAACAGAGAGAGAGAACTGTAATAGAAATATCTACTATAAGTAGAGAACTAACTGTGTCTAGTGAGTCAGAGTACAATATAAACATGTGAATGGCATAGGAGATTCTGATGAGACACTACGGAGGTGATCAGATGAGATACTACTTGGGTATTATTCACATGTCTACTTCTACTCCCCCGTACCCCCAATCAATACACAAGGATCCATCCAGGTTATGTTATGATTCCATGCAATGGCCCACAAGGGGTGATACATGGTAGGCTCAAAAATGGGTGATTCTAGGAATGCCTATAAATGGGTGATTCAAGGAAGACTCTGTGATCATGAGAGTACATGTCACAAGTGATCAATGAACCATGAAGCATAGTGATACACAATGTAAGTGAAATGCACAGAACATGTAGTATCCGATGCTCCCTGAGGGGATAACATCTCAAGAAGGGATCCATATAGTACTAATCCGTGTGACCAACGTGACAGTATCAAGTAAAGTAATTTAAAGCAGGAGAATAATTCTAAACATTATATGAAATGATCAGAGAATGTACTCGCATGGTATCTGAGTGTCCGGATGAAATATACTGTCCGAGGAGAGGTGTCTGGCTCCTAATCAGAACAGCACAAGTCATAACAAGTCTAAAATGATAACAAGATACAATTCAATGCATTCTAAATGAATCTAGGTCAATCTAGACCAAAGTCAACTCTTGGTCAACTCTGGTCAACCCTAGAAGTCAAACTAGGTCAACTAGGGCTAACCAAGTCTAAACTAGTCAAATTAGCCTATGCTAGTCTAACTAGGTCTTAACAAGTTATTCTAGGTCTAAACAAGCCCACAAGACCATACAAGCCGAAACCAAGCCTATCAAGTCTATATTAGTCTAATCAAGGCTAAACTAGCCTATACTAGTCTAGCAAGCAACATCACTAAGCCTCAAGCAACCAACATTGCACATACCCTATATATACATACACTCATGGATACACACATACACATATACTCTATATATACACATTCATGTTTATATTGCATTCTAGCATTTCATCATGCATTCAAGTCATTCATATATGCCTATACATACATACATGCATACATGCATAAATACATAGATGCATATTTACATACTATTCACAAGTATCTATACTAGATACATACATATACTACATATATAGATATACATATATTACATATATACATGCATATATATACATAGGTATATAGAGATATAGAGAGGGATAGGAAGAGAGTGAAAAGAGTGTCAAAGTGTCACATGTGTGTACATAGAGTGTCAAGTATGCCTACACAGACATGTGAGTGTGTATACAGTGAGGGAAAACAGTGTGGTATGAGTGAACTGTTATAAGGACAGTGTACAGTGAGCAGTGCAAGCAAGAGTGAAATGTGAAGGGTGTGTGTGTGTTAGTTAAAACAGGGAAGAAAAAGGAAAGGAAACCAATTCGGGAACTCAGTTTAAACTCAGGAAACCAACAGTATTCGAATTCAGTGTTCAAGATTTATGAGAAGCCAAACCATCTTGACAGTTCAACTAATGCAAATTCAAACATTCACATTAACTCTCAGTTTATAGAAAATTTCGAACCATGACAGTTAACATATGAACTTAATCTCAGATTTTTGAGTTCACCAATGACAGTTAACATATACCAATTTCGAAATCAATACTCCACCAATTCATCCCAAAATCGACCCACAGCTAGAATACATGTAGGTACATCATATTAGACCCTTAAACAAGTAATTAACATCCATTAAACAGGTTAAAAAGGTTGCTAAAAATCGAATTAGAAAACTGGAATTTCAGTGAAGAACACAGTTTTCAGAAAAATAGGGTAAATGAGAATTATAGCATCAAATTGAATTAATACAACAATTTATTGGTTGGTAAACAAGGAGTGGGGTGTGAACATGTCACTTAGTGTCAGTGTGTCCCACCACGAGGACACAAACGTGTCTAAATGAAGAAAACCCAATCAGCACAACACAGACACACACTAAACAACACAGTGTCGTGCACGTGTTCCAGAGAGTCTAGGACACAACACGACAGGAATCAAACCTCGTGCTCGTGTCCCAAAGTTCGCCCAACATAGGGCTACTTGCCCACCACCTTGATTTGGGTCTACGTGTCCTCGTGCCGTGTCAAAACACCCCGCAACAGAGAGGAAAATTGACTGAACGAAACAATGCAATAACCAGTGTTCGGCTTCGTGCGTGTCCGACACGACACGAGAGGCCCTAAAACTTGACACACGTGGTGTCAGTCAATGCCCCATCGCGTGTGTCAAAAATCTCGTATCCAAGTGTCGTGTCCACTGAAAAATAGCACCCGAGCAGCAGGACACTGCTCACGGGCTGAACGTGTGTGTTCGTGTCCAGATCCTGATACGACACGACACTAAATTAAGCTCATCCTACTGGAAAACCATAATCAACAATCAACCCTAAAATCCTATTCAATTACTTTCCTAAAAACAGATCGAAATCCCCTTTGGGGCATTTCATCAAACACTAGGTATCCAGTCGGATATGTGTCCGATACGGACATGAAACAGGTCCATCTTGACACAAAACTAATTCCTATAGCTAGGGGACTCCTAGGGCTTTCCAAATATGCAAAGAAATCAGGGAAACTATAGGTTTAGGGATCATTTACCTATTGATGAGCTTTTCAAGAAAAACCCATTTCTAGAACTTTTTCCTTTGATAGCAAACTCCACCAAATTGCTCTCCCACTGAAATTTCCTTCCAATAACAACAATTATAGATGAATTAGGATCTAATGCAATTAGTTTGAGGGAAAAAGGAATTAAATTGGATTTTCTATGAATTTCTAAAGATGGAGCATACATCTCTTTCCAACTTGTGAACTTTCTAAATGAGACTAACCTAATGGAAGAGATTAGTTATAGGGGGAATTCCTAGGCTAGGTGTGGCCGGCCATGATAGGAAATTAGGGTTAGGTTTACATGGTGTTGGGCTTTGGGCCTCTATGGGCTTAAGTCATAAATCATGACTTGTAAAGTCATAAGCCATGGATTAATTCCTAAGTCACAACCATGCACCTATTCTGACTTGAATCTAAAAGACCAAACATGGGTTAAATTAAGTTAGGCTACGGTCACATGATCTACCCAAGTCACTATAACTAGGGTTAGCTTCCAGGGTAGGCTCCAAAGTCAACACTAGTCAAAGTCTAGAATAACCCTTGTCACGCCCCAGAACCAGAATACTGGAGAGCGGGGGAATGACTCAACCAGCTACATATTACGGGTAGAGGAATACCGTATAATACGATCAATGCTGTCTACAAGACGAGGGGGTGCATACTACATGAAAAGTCTTCCTAGGGTCACTTCACATCTATTGTCCCAATCATTCGAACAAGAAACAGAAATAGAGAACATGTAAGATGAAGCAGTAAGGCGTCCCAAACGCTTATTCGAAATGTTCTTGATATCTGGCTTTACAAAACATAGCCAGATGATGTAGCAAAGTATACACAATTGTTTATCAGCTGCAGCTTGACTTTAGTTACAATTATGTAAAAGTGAGTACAAGACAATTCGACTAACATGTCGGTGCCAAACGACAAAGTTTTAAGTAAATGACAAAATGAGCGGGGAAGTAAGAAACCCACTCGAGTCCTCCTGCGATCATCCCTCTAGTGTTGACCATCTTGGAGGTAGAAGTAAGTTGGATCCACGGGAACTGGCTCTAAATCTGGCCATGCAAAACCAGAGAGGTTAGACCTCTAATAGCAAGTATCGCAAGGAAGCACGATATGAGGAATAAACCAGTAATAGGAAATATAATAAATAGATCTCTGGTGGCTACTGGGATTCACATCACATCACGACACTTCGAACCAACTTCCCAACCAAACAAGGACAAAAGTTGACCCGTCATGTCCTGATATTCCGATCATCTTAGTTAGTCCTCAGAGTAGAGATAGTACACAAACAAAGCAATTTAAACGGCCATGCAACTACTACGGCTTACTACTGTGAGTTCCAAGTTATCCTGGAAGTATGCAATAGGGATTCCTCAGTTCTTACTATGTGCAAGTAAGGCTAGTTTACCCAGTCAATCAATTACGCCAATCATGAATTAGACGAGTCCCAGCGGGACGCCCGCCATCAATATACAATATATAATAAATAATATAACCAGATATCGCTCCCTGCCCGTGTGGCAGATTTGCAGTATCTGTGGGGACCAGCCGGCTTGTCGGGCACTACTAGTCCCAAGAGGGCTGCCACGTAAGAACTCGGGAATCCATTTTCTCCATGCAATCATTATTTTATTTAACTTAATAGTCTCTACGTTGAGTGAAATCCCATGCCGTGGATCATGGTCATTCAGAATGAGTACTGTGTACGGGGTACGATATGCACAACTCTACAACGATACCCGTGCGGTTAGGTTGTAGGTCTTACATAGCGTAATGCAACAATCGAAATTAACCACGGAATAATCATGCCTTGACCATAAAGTACCCATGCTACTGTTTGTGGGAAATAAATAAATAAATAAATAAATAAATAAATTGAAGCCTGCATGTGTCTGTATGCCAATATTCGGGATCAGCCAGTCGATTGTAATAGTTCATAGTTAATATGAACGTGTCTCATTCATTCAATTTAATAAGACGACTAGCCAGTCTCTTAGTTCCAACTAGGAACGCATGATCAATTATTAATAACAATCAATGTTAATTAATGCCAAGATAACAATTAATGTTAATTCAGGACAAGAAATAGTAAAAAGGCACGATAAATGGTAGTAAATGGATGCCCATCTATGCGGTTAGATAAGTCAGGATCCTTATGCGACCAAAATTGAATCAGGGTCCCATGCGGCTAAATCAACAGGAGCTTATGCGTCCAAAAATAATCCTGAACTTATACGACCAAAATAAAAAGGGTCCCATGCGGCTACGGGTAACATGCGTCCATGCGGCCAAGGGAAAACTCCATGCGGCTGAGGGATAGTAAGCCCCATGCGGCTCGGAGAGACTTGCGCCCATGCGGCCGGGAATTGCCAAGCCTATGCGGATGAAATGGACGGGATGTATATGCGGCTGGACTAGTTCATGCGGCCAAGAAACTAATAAATCATGCGGCCGGGAACGGGAAGTTCCATGTGGCCAGGGTTAAGTCACGTGCGGCCAATTAGGACTCGGATCCTTATGCGACCAGGAACGTCAAGCGCTCATGCGGCTGAAAAGGAAACGGCGCATGCGGCTGAAAAAGAAACGGCGCATGCGGCTGAAAAAGAAACGACGCATGCGGCTGAAATGGTCCATGCGGCCAGATGGCTTTGTAACGCCCCAGAACCAGAATACTGGAGAGCGGGGGCATACATAGCCAGCTACGTATAATGAAATGGAATCCACCTCACTATACGGTCACGGCTGTCTAGATATATGAGGGTTTAACTACAATCCACCAGTCTCCTATGGTCAAGAACAAGCCTATTGTCTCAATCACAGGCAAGCAATAATAGTTACAAGATGTCAGAGCACCAAATATATAATAGCAAGGCGTCCCATACATTACATATTGGATGATCATGAAGCTAGTCGTACAAAATTGTCAAGACTAGCAAGAGTTCAGTCGTACATGATCAACCCTAGGATATGTCAATCATGTTATAGCCCGTAGGCAGATAGTAAGTAAAGATGTAATACGAGCTAACACATGCTCGCCGGCTAAACGTCTCAAAAGAATAATTTTTACAATAAAGTGGGAGGACAAAAAGAAACCCACTCGTTGCCAGGGTTACGCCTGGTGGTCACCGTCTGGCTGGAAGATAGATGGATCCTCTGAAGCTGCTCCGATATCTGGCCATACAAAACCAGCTGGGTCAGACCCCAGAAAGAGCAAGTACCACAAAAGAGGCTTCACTTAGGAACTAAAACCAACATATCACAATAGAATAATAAAGATAACAAAATAAAGAATTGATAATAATAGAGATAACCGCAGTAAACTGAGTACGAGGAAACTATTCAAGTAGCCAGGTCACAACCCTTAAACCAAACAAGGACCGGAGTTGTAACCCTTCACCTGAATAGAGACCCGTCTCAAATACTATTGGTAAGGTAACAAGTCAATAAACGAAGAGAGGACTCAGAACTGCTCCGGGAGCCAGGTTACAACCCTTAAACCAAATAAGAACCGGGGTTGTAACCCTTCGCCTGAACGGAACTGGACCCCTGATCTTTATTGTTAAGGCCAGTATAAATAATTAATCATGTTGTTGAAGTAAGGTAAAACATGACGAGCATGGCATGGGGTGCAATAAGACAATAAACGAAGAGAGGACACAGAACTGCTCCGGGAGCCAGGTTACAACCCTTAAACCAAACAAGGACCGGGGTTGTAACCCTTCGCCTGAACAGAACTGGATCCCCGATCGTTATTGTTAAGGCAAGCATCAATAATCATGTCGTGTCACAATCTTGTACAGGATCGGGACACGATTAAGCTGGGATAAACTCCATCCAATTAATTACGGCCAATCAAGAGTACGGCTTGATACTTTTAACTAACTAGGGTTATCACAGGCCTAGTTACTAGTAAGATACAATGAGATTATCCCAACAGCCACAAGCCCTGCAGACCATCCGGTTATCCAGGTCGAATGTCCATTTATGGAGAATGCAACACGCAACTGTGTGCTGAAAATGTGCCCTACTCGTCGGTAGGCTACAAGTCCACTTAATGCGCCCAGGTAACGGGATTGCCTGTAGCTGGAATCTCTTCATGTCTACTGAATTATTCTAGTTTATTAGCCTTAGTCAATTATTGTAGGTATCCCTGACCGTGGTACTCAGGGATCCCTGTCCTAGATATGATGCAAATATTACCGGTTCATTTTGTACAAACACAATCACCCACGGTGTCCAGGCCATTCAATTCTGTCATGACATGCTAGGCGTCGCAACAACATTCGAGATATATATCGTGCCAAATTCACTGTCAAAAGTATGCCACGACGGGACACCATTATGTCATGGAACATATTTAAAATTAACATTTAACCTGGTATAAGCATATATGCAATAACTAAATCTAAACAGGATGCAAGAATTGTGGAAAAATCAGGTGGCTCAGGGGAGACGGGGCATAACTTTCACATACGAATTCAAACTGAGGTGCTCTAGAAATATTCGGAAAGACAAGTCAGAGATCTAAAACTTTCATGTTTTAAGTTTTTTGAAATTCTGGCTAGAAAATAGCTAAACTTGGCAAAAACAGTCATTCTGTGCACTTTTTATGCCAAAAAAATCAATTCTGCGTAAAGTATGTAAAAGAGGAGGGTTCCAGCGTAAAATTTCACATTCTGGGTACCATCCAGCGTAAAATACCCAATTTTAGGGTTCCCTGCATAAAATCTTATATTCTGGATACAATCCAGCATAAAATACGCAATTTCAGGGTTCCCAGCGTAAAATTTTATATTCTGGATACAATCCAGCATAAAATACGCAATTTCAGGGTTCCCAGCGTAAAATTTCATTTTTACGCAAGCTTTCCTACGTAAAATTCAAATTTACGCTAGCTTCCATGCGTAAAATTTCATTTTACGCCAGCACCACGTTCTTCAGCCGACATGAAAATTCAGAAAACTTGTTTTGGCCATAAAAACTTCATTTTAACTCGAAATGAGGTGAATCAAAAACCAAATTCACACGAAATTTCGTGCTCTTGCTCATGGAACTATTAGTTTTCAAAAATAACAAGTTTTAGTAGATCAAAACCAAGAAAACTCCATGAACTCAAAGTTAAAATGTAGATCTAGAAGAATCTATCCATCAAAATTAAAAACTTCAAGTTCTAAAGAGGCTTATAATCATGTAAAGAAGAGAATGGAACAATAAAAATTAAGATCCCTCAAGAAGCAAGATTGCACTTGCCTCAACCTCTTGGTAGGTGGAGAGCAACGGTGAGGAAGAAGAAGAGTGAATGATGAGAGAGAAAGAGGGTGGTGTTAATAAATGATGATGGGGGTGGTAGGTAGGGGTTTACCTTGGTTCATGATGAACCAAGTAAACCAAGCCAAGCCGAACCAACCCAATCCTTCTTTTATCCAAATAAAACCAAGCTCTACTAATCAGAATTAATCCACGAACGATAAATGACAATTAAACCACAATGCTAAATATGAAAATAAACCACAACTAACTAATTAAAGAAAATGAGAAATACGGGTCAGAAATACGAACACGTATAAAATACGTATCACGAATTTCGGGGTACTACATCCTACCCACCTTAAAAGAATTCCGTCCTCGAAATTTAATCAAGAGGCTAGAGATGTCGGGACAGCTATACTATCACAAGCAATCTACGCTACCAATCAATCATACAATCATACATGCAAGCAAGGAATCGAAGTGCAAGGCATAAGGAAGATATTACACCTCACGAGCCAAACCGATTGGGATAACGTGATCGGATATCATCCTCACACTCCCACGTTTGACTCTCCCAAGGAGCGATGAACTTAAGCAACACGAACTAAATTGATAGTCTTGCGCTCGAGGTCTCTCTCTTTGGTCAAACAGGGATACGGGCCTCTCTTCATACGAAAAGGTTGGTACCAATAACCGTTTTTGAATGATCTAGGACATGGCTCGGGCCCGGGATATACCGTTGTAATTGGGATACATGAAACATGATATGTGTCCCGTATAACGACGACGAAAAGCAAGACAATAGGACACAGATACCTCTCTGTCGATTCTGGATCTAGGCCTGGGCCAGGGCGAACTGCTGAGGCCTCTGTTGCTGGAAGGCCTGGGCCTGAGACGGCAATGGACCCAGGAACGGGAGCTGCTGTGGTTGGTGAACTGGAGCTTGTTCTGGTGCTGGTGCTGGTCCCATAACCGAGGGACTAGTTACTGTCGACGATGATCTGTTTCTGAATGGACAAGATCCCATCATGTGGTCTGGCGAACCACAAACCAAGCACAATCCCTGTGCTCTGCCGGCACTCAGTAACAACATGCCCGGGTTTCCCGCAATGAGAACAACCGGTTGCAAAAGGCCGCTTCTGCTTCTGCTGCTGGGGATAGGTCAGGGCAGAATGCTGTAAGAAAGTAACCGAACCTGCCCTCGTAGCTCCAATAGTCAGGGCCCTGGCTGCTGGGCCCGGTGCTGAGGATTGGTTCATCTGGTCGTGAGACAGCTTCCGATCTCCGATCCGGTCTGCTATCCTTCGGAAAGTGTACTCATGCCTCCTCGCTGCTCGCAAGACGGCATCAAAAGTTCTGTGCTCGAACTGCTCTAATGCCAATATGATCTCTAAGTGGAGCCCCTGCTGAAATCGCTGTGCTCTGTCTAGCTCGGTTGCCACCAAGGTGGGAGCAAACCGACTCAACCTTGAAAACTCGGCCGCATATCCGTCGACCGTCCTGCTCATCTGCCTGAGATTACTAAATCTGGCCTGCAGGTCATATCTAGCCACTGCGTCGAAGTACTTGGTCTGGAACATATCACTGAATACCGCCCATATGACAGGCGTACCCAAACTCGCTGCTTGCATAGCCCACCAGCTGCGGGCTAGATCTAGTCTGCAGGTGCACCACCGCCACCTTCTCTGCTTCAGGGGTCCTGGCTGCCTCCAAGATAACTTCAATGTCCTGTAGCCAGGCATCTGCAGCAATAGCATCCTCGCTGCCGTCGAAGAAGGGAGGTTTCAGGCGCTTGAAATTGTTGACCGCACTATTCCCTCGAGGACCATTTCCGCTCACAGCTTCTTGTACTGCTTGCTGCAAGGCATCACCTCGACGATCCTGAGACACAAGCAACTCACGGATGAGCCCTATCAAGACCCCATCCTCTGACCCTGCTGGCTGAACTGGCTGGACTGGGGACACTGGTTCTCCAGAAGGCATGGCTCGGGAGGCGGCTGCTGAGGACTGATCTTGATCTTCTTGCTGTTGCTGGTCTGCCGGCCGAACTTCTTCTGGCTGATCAACATGAACGATGCCACTGAAGCAATGACATCGGGAATATTAAGGAAGGACCAGGATAGAACAATGATGCAAGCATGTTATCAAGTCAGGAATCCAAGGAGATGAGAACATACGAGTGGAGATCAAAGGCGAGTATAGATTGAGACATCTATCCGGTAAACCCTCATATTTCTTGATTGAAAAGACCTGCATGGGCCACCACTAAAACCATGTAACGCCCCAGAACCAGAATACTGGAGAGCGGGGGCATACATAGCCAGCTACGTATAATGAAATAGAATCCACCTCACTATACGGTCACGGCTATCTAGATATATGAGGGTTTAACTACAATCCACCAGTCTCCTATGGTCAAGAACAAGCCTATTGTCTCAATCACAGGCAAGCAATAATAGTTACAAGATGTCAGAGCACCAAATATATAATAGCAAGGCGTCCCATACATTACATATTGGATGATCATGAAGCTAGTCGTACAAAATTGTCAAGACTAGCAAGAGTTCAGTCGTACATAATCAACCCTAGGATATGTCAATCATGTTATAGCCCGTAGGCAGACAGTAAGTAAAGATGCAATACGAGCTAACACATGCTCGCCGCCTAAACGCCTCAAAAGAATAATTTTTACAATAAAGTGGGAGGACAAAAAGAAACCCACTCGTTGCCAGGGTTACGCCTGGTGGTCACCGTCTGGCTGGAAGATAGGTGGATCCTCTGAAGCTGCTCCGATATCTGGCCATACAAAACCAGCTGGGTCAGACCCCAGAAAGAGCAAGTACCACAAAGGAGGCTTCACTTAGGAACTAAAACCAACATATCACAATAGAATAATAAAGATAGCAAAATAAAGAATTGATAATAATAGAGATAACCACAGTAAACTGAGTACGAGGAAACGATTCAAGTAGCCAGGTCACAACCCTTAAACCAAACAAGGACCGGAGTTGTAACCCTTCACCTGAATAGAGACCCGTCTCAAATACTATTGGTAAGGTAACAAGTCAATAAACGAAGAGAGGACTCAGAACTGTTCCGGGAGCCAGGTTACAACCCTTAAACCAAACAAGGACCGAGGTTGTAACCCTTCGCCTGAACGGAACTGGACCCCTGATCTTTATTGTTAAGGCCAGTATAAATAATTAATCATGTTGTTGAAGTAAGGTAAAACATGACGAGCATGGCATGGGATGCAATAAGATAATAAACGAAGAGAGGACACAAAACTACTCCGGGAGCCAGGTTACAACCCTTAAACCAAACAAGGACCGGGGTTGTAACCCTTCGCCTGAACATAACTGGATCCCCGATCGTTATTGTTAAGGCAAGCATCAATAATCATGTCGTGTCACAATCTTGTACAGGATCGGGACAAAATTAAGCTGGAATAAACTCCATCCAATCAATCACGGCCAATCAAGAGTACGGCTTGATACTTTTAACTAACTAGGGTTATCACAGGCCTAGTTACTAGTAAGATGCAATGAGATTATCCCAACAGCCACAAGCCCTACAGACCATCCGGTTATCCAGGTCAAATGTCCGTTTATGGAGAATGCAACACGCGACTGTGTGCTGGAAATGTGCCCTACTCGTCGGTAGGCTACAAGTCCACTTAATACGCCCAGGTAACTGGATTGCCTGTAGCTGGAATCTCTTCATGTCTACTGAATTATTCTAGTTTATTAGCCTTAGTCAATTACTGTAGGTATCCCTGACCATGGTACTCAGGGATCCCTGTCCTAGACATGATGCAAACATTACCGATTCATTTTGTATAAATACAATCACCCACGGTGTCCAGGCCATTCAAATCTGTCATGACATGCTAGCCGTCGCAATAGCATTCGAGATATATATCGTGTCAAATTCACTATTAAAAGTACACCACGATGGGACACCATTATGTCATGGAACATATTTAAAATTAACATTTAACCTGGTATAAGCATATATGCAATAACTAAATATAAACAGGGTACAAGAGTTGTGGAGAAATCAGGTGGCTCAGGGGAGACGGGGCATAACTTTTACATACGAATTCAAACTGAGGTGCTCCAGAAATATTCGGAAAGGCAAGACAGAGATCTAAAACTTTCATGTTTTAAGTTTTTCGAAATTCTGGCTAGAAAATAGCTAAACTTGGCAAAAACAGTCATTCTGTGCACTTTTTATGCCAAAAAAATCAATTCTGCGTAAAGTATGTAAAAGGGGAGGGTTCCAGCATAAAATTTCACATTCTGGGTACCATCCAGCATAAAATACGCAATTTCAGGGTTCCCTGCGTAAAATCTTACATTCTGGATACAATCCAGCGTAAAATACGCAATTTCAGGGTTCCCAGCATAAACTTTCACATTCTGGATACAATTCAGCGTAAAATACGCAATTTCAGGGTTCCCAGTGTAAAATTTCATTTTTACGCAAGCTTTCCTGCGTAAAATTCGAATTTATGCTAGCTTCCCTGCGTAAAATTTCATTTTACGCCAGCACCACATTCTTCAGCCGACATGAAAATTCAGAAAACTTGTTTTGGCCATAAAAACTTCGTTTTAACTCGAAATGAGGTGAATCAAAAACCAAATTCACACAAAATTTCATGCTCTTGCTCATGGAACTATTAGTTTTCAAAAATAACAAGTTTTAGTAGATCAAAACCAAGAAAACTCCATGAACTCAAAGTTAAAATGTAGATCTAGAAGAATCTATCCATCAAAATTAAAAACTCCAAGTTCTAAAGAGGCTTATAATTATGTAAAGAAGAGAATGGAACAATAAAAATTAAGATCCCTCAAGAAGTAAGATTGCACTTGCCTCAACCTCTTGGTAGGTGGAGAGCAACGGTGAGGAAGAAGAAGAGTGAATGATGAGAGAGAAAGAGGGTGGGGTTAATAAATGATGATGGAGGTGGTAGGTAGGGGTTTACCTTGGTTCATGATGAACCAAGTAAACCAAGCCAAGCCGAACCAACCCAATCCTTCTCCTACCCAAATAAAACCAAGCTCCACTAATCAGAATTAATCCATGAACGATAAATGACAATTAAACCACAATGCTAAATATGAAAATAAATCACAACTAACTAATCAAAGAAAATGAGAAATACGGGCCAGAAATACGAAAACATATAAAATACGTATCACGAATTTCGGGATACTACAGGCTTTATACGGCCGAAACTGCCATGCGGCTGAGAATGATCAGCGTCATACGGCTAGCTAAAACTTATGCGGCTAACTAAGCCCATGCGGCCAGGATGACTTGCCGCATGAAGACTCATGCGGTCAAGCACTGTCATGCGGCCAGGATCCGTTCTTCTTCTCCGAATTTTCTAAGGACAGACCCATGGAAATCCTTGCTTCCAAGCTCTCTAAATCCTTCATTCCAAGCCCAAATCTGAACTTTCATAGGTCAAAATGGGGTAGAACGAAATTCTCTACAACATGGAACCATCAAAACTTAAAGATAACAAAATTTACTAGATCAAAACCGAAGAAATCCAAAAATACATTAAACTTAGATCTACGAGAAATGAACCATGGAAATTGAAAATGCTAAGTACAAAAGAGGCTCAAAATCAAATAAGGAAGATGATGGAACAATAATAATGGTGATCCATCAAGAAGCAAGTTTGGCACTTGCCTTGGCGACTGGTAGGTGGGAGAGGAGTTATGAGGAAGAAGAAGGTTAATGGTGAAGTAATGAAGAGAGAGAAATGGGATGGGCTTTAAATGGAAGGGGTGGTGGGGGTTTGTTTCGGTTCATGATGAAGCAACTTAACTAAACCAATCTAAGCCGAACCCAAAATATAGCTAAAGCAGAGTATAAAAGCAGGAAATAAAATGCAGAAATAAAATTACAGGAATTTAATTAACATGAAATTAAAGAAATTGAAATACAGAATAATAGATGATAAATATTAAATAAATACGTATTCTGGGAACGAAAAGTGACATCTCTATCCTCCTTAGAAAAATTCCGTCCTCGGAATTTTAAATCCAAGCAGGATAGGAATATCAAAACTAAACTAATCCAGGTACAAGAAACTTGAGCAAGCAATCATTCTTTAATGTTAACTAGCAGATAACATATCTATATTAACAATCTATGATATTACGTAGTCCTATCCATAGGGTGACAAGCATGAGGGGTTAAGACAATCAAGGTACACGAAAAGAAATATACCTTGTGAGTTAAACAGATGTGGATACCGTGATCGGATATCATCCTCACGTTCCCACGTTGACTCTCCTAATGAGTGATGACCCCAAGCAATCCGGACAAGGATAATTGTTCGGTTCTTGAGTATCTTCTCTTTTCGGTCCAAGATGGACACCGGCTGCTCCTCGTAAGACAAGTTGGTACCAACAACCAACTCAGAATGATCGAGGATATGGCTTGGGTCCGATACATACCTTCGCAATTGAGATACATGAAACACGTCATGCACCTCTCGTAACAAAGGTGGAAGGGATAAACGATAAGCAACATCGCCTATCCTATCAAGGATAACGAATGGTCCTACGTATCGCGGACTCAACTTCCCGCGAACGCCAAATCTGATGACCCCACGGGTAGGTGAGATCCGTAGGAACACGTGGTCCCCAACAGAAAACTCTAGCGGCCTATGATGCTGGTCTGCCCAATGACGATGCCGATCTTGCGCAACTCGAAGCCGCTCTCTAATTCCTTTAGCCAAGTCAACTGTTTGAACAATCATCTCCGGACCTAACATCTTCCTCTCCCCGATATCATCCCATGCTAGTGGCGACCTACACTTCTTACCATATAGTGCTTCAAATGGCGTCATCTGGATACTGGCTTGATAACTGTTGTTGTATAAGAACTCAACTAAGTGCAGGTGGCTTTCCCAAGATCCTCCAAAATCCAGAGTGCAAGCTCGCAACATATTTTCTAAAGTCTGAATTGTCCTTTTCGATTGCCCGTCCGTCTGTGGATGGTAAGCCGTGCTAAATTTTAACTTGGTGCCTAGACTATGATGCAAGCTTTTCCAGAAATGTGATGTGAAACGGGTATCTCTGTCCGACACAATACTGACAGGGACTCCATGCTGCCTGACTATCTGTTGCATATACAACTCTGCGAACTTTTCTGTAGATTGCCCTACTATGAAAGGAAGAAACTGTGCTACCTTTGTAAGCCGGTCCACTATCACCCAAATAGCATCTTTACCACTTGGCGATCTCGATAAACCGGTCATAAAGTCCATTGTGATGTGCTCCCACTTCCATTCCGGGATAGGAAGCGGTTGTAATAATCTAGCTGGCCTCTGCTGCTCTGCCTTCACTTGCTGACATATCAAGCAACGGGAAACAAATCTAGCTATCTTCCTCTTCATTCCATTCCACCAGAAGTGTTGCTTGATATCTTGGTACATCTTGGTCCCTCCAGGATGTATAGAATACTGGGAACTGTGAGCTTCTGCCATAACTTCCTGTCTAATATCTCCACTAGGTACACATAGACGTGATCCAAACCTAAGTTTACCGTCTTCGTGGATTTGCATCTCCTTCCTGAGCCCTGACTCACATTCTGTCCTAAGCTTCTGAATCATTGGGTCCTGTGCCTGAGCTTCCTTGATCCTATCTACCAAGTCAGATTGGACTTGTAGACTTGCCAGAATTCCTACATCACTGGGAAGTATAACTTCTATGCCCATCTCCTGAAGGTCTTCTAAAATGTGCTTCTGTGTTGTTAACATAAATGCGCCGCCTCTTCTACTGAGAGCGTCTGCTACCACATTAGCCTTGCCTGGATGATACTGAAGCTCAACGTCGTAATCCTTGATCAGTTCTAACCATCTTCTTTGCCTCATATTCAGCTCCTTCTGAGTAAAGATGTACTTCAAACTTTTATGGTCTGTGTACATGCCCACTCGATCACCATATAAGTAATGCAACCATAGCTTCAAAGCAAATACTACTGCCGCCAACTCTAAGTCGTGAGTTGGATAATTCTTCTCGTGGTCCCGAAGCTGCCTAGATGCATATGCTATCACCTTTCCATGCTGCATGAGGACACATCCAAGTCCTTTTCCTGACGCATCGCAATATACCGTAAAGCCTCCGGGTCCAACTGGCAATGTAAGAATGGGCGCTGATATCAACTTCTGTTTCAGATTCTCAAATGATGCCTGGCATTCTGCCGACCAAACGAATGGCACATCCTTCAGTGTCAAGCGGGTCATGGGTGCTGAAAGTCTGGCAAAATCTGATACAAACCTTCTGTAATATCATGCCAATCCCAAGAAACTCCATACATCAGCTACGGTCTTGGGTACTGGCTAACTCTCTACTGCTTCTACCTTCTTGGGATCCACTGCTACTCCGGCTCCTGATATGATATGACCCAAAAATGAAATGTGATCCGTCCAGAACTCACACTTGCTGAGCTTGGCATACAACTGATTCTCCCTCAGAACCTGCAACACTTTTCTGAGGTGGTCTTCATGCTCCTCTTTACTAGCAGAGTATACAAGAATGTCGTCGAGAAACACCACGACAAACCGATCTAAGTACGACATAAAGATGCGGTTCATCAAATCCATGAATATTGCTGGAGCATTGGTCAAACCAAACGACATTACTAAAAATTCATAATGCCCATACTTCGACCTGAATGCTGTCTTGGGAATGTCCTCCTTCCGAACCCTCACTTGATGATAGCCCGACCGAAGGTCTATTTTGGAGAAAACTCTAGCCCTGCTCAACTGATCGAACAAATCGTCGATCCTTGGTAGTGGGTACTTGTTCTTTACTGTTGCCGCGTTAAGCTTTATGTAGTCGATACACAATCTGGATGATCCATCCTTCTTCCCCACAAGTACCACTGGTGCTGCCCATGGTGATATGCTAGCTTGGATGAACTTCTTCTCCTTCAATTCCTCTATGTGCCGATATACCTTGACCTGCTCCGAATTCGCCATTCTGTAAACCCAATCTGATATCGGTTTAGTTCCAGGTAGCAATTCTATACTGAACTCAATATCTCTAACCGGTGGCAGACCGGGAAGTTCTTCGAGAAATACGTCCAGAAACTCTTTAACTACCTTCGGAACCTGAACTTCTTCCATTGCCGTTATTACTCCCTGCTCTTGCTGAGTTGCCTCTGATCTGACTAAAGTGAATCTCTTCCTGCCTGGAATATCAAAAGATACACTCCCACTACGATAATCTATTGTCGCATGACTGTCTTTCAGCCAGTCCATGCCTAAGATAACGTCGAAATTTCTAACAGGAAATTCTATCAACCGAGCGGGTAGGGAATGCCCACAAACTACAACACTACATGCTAGAATGACTCTACTAACTCCTACGAGCCCATTGCAAGTGAGTATATTCAACCTCGCTGGCAATGCCTCGAACTCCATTCCTCGCCGTGTCGCAAATTGTGCAGATATAAATGAGTGTGATGCTCCCGAATCAAACAATACTACTGCGGGATATGAGGCGACGAGAATGTTACCTGCCACAACATCTCCCGATGCTAAGGCCTCTTCCAAGGACAGAGTGAATGCCTGCCCTCGACCTCCTTGCTGGTTCCCATGCTGTGGCCTAGCCTGGTGCTGCTGCTGGCCCCTTTCTTGATGATGCTGGGGTGGTCTAAGCTGGTGTTGCTGCATCGGCGGTCCCTGCTGCCGAAACATCTGAGCCTGCGGCATTAACGAGCGCTGTGCCAACGGTCTCACTGCTACCGTTGGTCCTCGATACTGTCCTGCCCCTGGTGCTGGAAGAGCAGGAAACTGATGCACTGGTCCTCCTGACCTCGAATTCATGGGACACGTGGTAACCCGATGATCTGGATTTCCACATATCAAACACAGTCCGTTCGATGCCCGACACACATCTCTAGTGTGCCCCATCTTCCCACAATAAGTGCAGCCCGCTGGAGGTTGCTGGTTCTTCCTTGGTTGTTGCTGCTGTTGCCTGGATGGTGGTGCTGGCCCTCGTATCGCCACATCGTGGATACGAATGCCAGGGGATGGTGCTGTTGTCCGGGGCGCTGCTCCCCCTCCTTCTTCCATCTGACTGTGGGATCTCTTCTGACCCCCAGTCCTTGCCGTGATCCTCTGAATGGTGATCTCATGCCTTCGATTTGCTGTCGATACTTCATCGAAAGTCTGGTAATTGTGCCCCTCTATCAATTGCAAGAGATCAAGATGAAACCCTTGCTGGAACCTCATCGCCCTCTGGCGCTCCGTCGCTACCATCTCTGGGGCAAACCTACTCAATCTGCAGAACTCCGCTGCATAAGCATCTACCGTCTTGCCGGCCTGCTTGAGGTTGATGAACTTCTGTTGTAGCTCAAACTGCGCCACAACTCCATAGTACTTGGTCTTGAATCTTGTCGTGAAATCGTCCCAAGCAACGGGACGTCTGATGCCTACTTCTTCTGATTTCCACCAATCTCGTACGAGATCCTGAAGTAACAACTTCACCTGATCCACATGTTCTTCTGCCGGCACCTTAGCGGCTGTCAGAATAGCCTCAATATCCTTGAGCCATGCGTCTGCTGTGATAGCGTCCTCCGTGCCCTCAAAACGGCAGGGGTTGTACTTGCAAAACCTGGTTGATGCTCCTGAATCTGGCCTCGTCCCTCTTTCTAATGTCGTCTGTAACCCTTGGTTGAGTAGTATATTCTGCTCTTGCAACTGAGTGTGCATGCGCTGCTGGGCTAACATCTGGTGTTGTTGGGTAGCCATCATTCCTCTCATGATCTCCAGAAGGGCCGGGGTCTTCCACAGTGGTAGGCGAAACTATGGGTGGTGTAGGAACCTCCGGATACTGCGGTCCAACTGCTGGTTCTACTATCACTTTTTCTTGGATAGTCTCCTGAGGTAGTACCGGCCCTTGTTGCTGACCAACCTGGTCATGTTGTTCATGATGTCCATGTTGTTGCTGCCCAGTCCTGACAGATGCGGACGAGGTGCCCCTAAGAAAAGGGACAAGAGAACAATCAAACGACCGGACATGAAAGATCAATGAAGTCAAAGGATACTAGAATGTCAATGCTAGAATTGAGAACAACGAATCATGAGATCAAGGGGGAACATGTGTGATTGAGACATCCTATAAATCAAAACACCCCACAAGTCTGAAATCAGACCTGCATGGGCCACCACTAAAACCTTGTCACGCCCCAGAACCAGAATATTGGAGAGCGGGGGAATGACTCAGCCAGCTACGTATTACGGGTAGAGGAATACCGTATAATACGATCAATGCAGTCTACAAGACGAGGGGTGCATACTACATGAAAGTCTTCCTAGGGTCACTTCACATCTATTGTCCCATTCATTCGAACAAGAAACAGAAATAGAGAACATGTAAGATGAAGCAGTAAGGCGTCCCAAACGCTTAGTCGAAATGTTCTTGATATCTGGCTTTACAAAACATAGCCAGATGATGTAGCAAAGTATACACAATTGTTTATCAGCTGCAGCCTGACTTTAGTTACAATTATGTAAAAGTGAGTACAAGACAATCCGACTAACATGTCGGTGCCAAACGACAAAGTTTTAAGTAAATGACAAAACGAACGGGGAAGTAAGAAACCCACTCGAGTCCTCCTGCGATCATCCCTCTAGTGTTGACCATCTTGGAGGTAGAAGTAAGTTGGATCCGCGGGAACTGGCTCTAAATCTGGCCATGCAAAACCAGAGAGGTTAGACCTCTAATAGCAAGTACCGCAATGAAGCACGATATGAGGAATAAACCAGTAATAGGAAATATAATAAATAGATCTCTGGTGGCTACTGGGATTCACATCACATCACGACACTTCGAACCAACTTCCCAACCAAACAAGGACAGAAGTTGACCCGTCATGTCCTGATATTCCGATCATCTTAGTTAGTCCTCAGAGTGGAGACAGTACACAAACAAATCAATTTAAACGGCCATGCAACTACTACGGCTTACTACTGTGAGTTCCAAGTTATCATGGAAGTATGCAATAGGGATTCCTCAGTTCTTACTATGTGCAAGCAAGGCTAGTTTACCCAGTCAATCAATTGCGCCAATCATGAATTAGACGAGTCCCAGCGGGACGCCCGCCATCAATATACAATATACAATAAATAATATAACCAGATACCGCTCCCTGCCCGTGTGGCAGATTTACAGTATCTGTGGGGACCAGCCGGCCTGTCGGGCACTACTAGTCCCAAGAGGGCTGCCACGTAAGAACTCGGGAATCCATTCTCTCAATGCAATCATTATTTTATTTAACTTAATAGTCTCTACGTTGAGTGAAATCTCATGCCGTGGATCATGGTCATTCAGAATGAGTACTGTGTACGGGGTACGATATGCACAACTCTACAACGATACCCGTGCGGTTAGGTTGTAGGTTTTACATAGCGTAATGCAACAATCGAAATTAACCACGGAATAATCATGCCTTGACCATAAAGTGCCCATGCTGCTGCTTGTGGGAAATAAATAAATAAATAAATTGAAGCCTGCATGTGTCTGTATGCCAATATTCGGGATCAGCCAGTCGATTGTAATAGTTCATAGTTAATATGAACGTTTCTCATTCATTCAATTTAATAAGACGACTAGCCAGTCTCTTAGTTCCAACTAGGAACGCATGATCAATTATTAATAACAATCAATGTTAATTAATGCCAAGATAACAATTAATGTTAATTCAGGACAAAAAATAGTAAAAAGGCACGATGAATGGTAGTAAATGGATGCCCATCTATGCGGCTAGATAAGTCAGGATCCTTATGCGACCAAAATCGAATCAGGATCCCATGCGGCTAAATCAACAGGAGCTTATGCGTCCAAAAATAATCCTGAACTTATGCGACCAAAATAAAAAGGGTCCCATGCGGCTACGGGTAACATGCGTCCATGCGGCCAAGGGAAAACTCCATGCGGCTGAGGGATAGTAAGCCCCATGCGGCTCGGAGAGACTTGCGCCCATGCGGCCGGGAATCGCCAAGCCTATGCGGCTGAGATGGACTGGATGTATATGCGGCTGGACTAGTTCATGCGGCCAAAAAACTAATAAATCATGCGGCCGGAAACGGAAAGTTCCATGCGGCCAGGGTTAAGTCACATGCGGCCAATTAGGACTCGGGTCCTTATGCGACCAGGAACGTCAAGCGCTCATGCGGCTGAAAAGGAAACGGCGCATGCGACTGAAAAGAAACGGCGTATACGGCTGAAAAAGAAACGGCGCATGCGGCTGAAAAAGAAACGGCCCATGCGGCTGAAATGGTCCATGCGGCCAGATGGCTTTATGCGGCCGAAACTGCCATGCGGCTGAGAATGATCAGCGTCATGCGGCTAGCTAAAACTTATGCGGCTAACTAAGCCCATGCGGCCAGGATGACTTGCCGCATGAAGACTCATGCGGTCAAGCACTGTCATGCGGCCAGGATCCGTTCTTCTTCTCCGAATTTTTTAAGGACAGACCCATGGAAATTCTTGCTTCCAAGCTCTCTAAATCCTTCATTCCAAGCCCAAATCTAAACTTTTATAGGTCAAAATAGGGTAGAACGAAATTCTCTACAACATGGAACCATCAAAACTTAAAGATAACAAAGTTTACTAGATCAAAACCTAAGAAATCCGAAAATACATTAAACTTAGATCTACGAGAAATGAACCATAGAAATTGAAAATACTAAGTACAAAAGAGGCTCAAAATCAAATAAGGAAGATAACGGAACAATAATAATGGTGATCCATCAAGAAGGAAGTTTGGCACTTGCCTTGGCGGCTGGTAGGTGGGGGAGGAGTTATGAGGAAGAAGAAGATTAATGGTGAAGTAATGAAGAGAGAGGAAGGGGATGGGCTTTAAATGGAAGGGGTGGTGGGGGTTTGTTTCGGTTCATGATGAACCAACTTAACTAAACCAATCTAAGCCGAACCCAAAATATAGCTAAAGCAGAGTATAAAAGCAGGAAATAAAATACAGAAATAAAATTACAGGAATTTAATTAACAAAAAATTAAAGGAATTGAAATATAGAATAATACATGATAAATATTAAATAAATACGTATTCTGGGAACGGGAAGTGACAACCCTCAAATAAATTATACTATGAATCACATAAATTCCAATAAATCTAAATAGCCCATAATAATTCCAAATAAATCCCAAAAATTCAAAATGACCAAAATACCCTCAAGCTAAAAATGATAAATGAAATACCCTAATCACATGGCTAGGCTCTAGATCACTATCTCTAGGGTTACACTAGCAAAACACAAAATCATAAGTCATAATTTTTAAATAGTTTAAAAATGATTAAAAATCACCAAAAATCATAATATGAAATAAATATCAATAAATAATAATTATAATTACAAAATTTCAAAATTACCCTCATCTGAAAAACTGGGTGTTACAATCCTACCCACCTTAGAAAAATTTTGTCCCCGAAATTAAAAGGCGAAACTAACAATGAGAAGGATATACGATCATACCTCACGGTCCAAAAAGATAAGGGTATCGCTCGCGCATCTCATCCTCCCGCTCCCAGGTAGACTCTCTTGGAGAATGATGCCTCCACGCGACGCGAACCAAGGGTATCACCTGGTTTCTCAGCACCTTCTCTCGGCGATCCAGAATCTCCACTGGCTGTTCTGGATAACTAAGAGTAGGCCCTACCTCAATCTCTGAATGATCAACCACATGGCTAGGATTAGCCACGTACCGTCTCAACTGTGATACATGGAATACGTTGTGGACACCCACTAGTGCAGGTGGCAAGTCTAGCCTGTATGCCACGTCACCGACTCTCCCGCTGATCACGAAAGGTCCGATGAAGCGCGGACTAAGCTTCCCACCTCCACCAAAACGTATAGTACCACGAGTCGGAGATATTCGCAGAGAAACCATGTCTCCGACCTAAACACAAATAGGGTCTCATGTTACTAAATAATCAAACATGATCAAACAACAAAACAAACAACCTACTTCTAATCCTATCTCTAATCAACTGAGTCAAACATAGTCAATGGTCAATTACTAGTCAATTTTCTCAACATCCTAGTACCTGGTCATCAGCTGGTCAACTTTTTAGGATTTTACCTATGTTAGCTACCTAAGTGTTGGCAACTAGAATTTAGCAAAAAGAGAAACTCTATAATAGGCTAGCTCTTAACTTTCCAATCCTATCAAGTCACCCATAACTAAGTACCTACAAGCTGAGCACACCAATCCCAAATACCACATATATATGCTCAAGAACAACAACCCATCACATATATCCTAAGTATATCATCTATATATATATATATGACTGACCAACCAAGGGTTAAAGTAGACTAAACTTATAAGTGACTGAACAGATGCTTAGAATTTAGGCTAAGGATGAATGGTCTGAAACATCAATATAGGCAAAAGGGAATGATGCCAAGGAGACTGAAATTTTGAGCTAAAGGACAAGACATTTGGGTCCACTTGTATAGTCAAAGTTAAAGGAAACCTAGATGGTGACTGAAACATGCCTCTAGATCAACCTGGCCTCTCCTCTATATCTGGCTGAACTAACTATATACAGGTCAGTGGTCTGAAAGTGAACCAAACTGGTGTACAAGGAATGCAATAGGCAGTATACTGCAAACGAGTGCAGGCTACGTACCAATCAAAATACATTACATATATATACAACTATATATATTAACCCTCATCACCTCAACTCTACTCAGGGTCTAAAACACACACTTCCTACCACATGCCTATCACTCCAATGAAGGGGTCAGATACTGTAAGGTGTACTGGGACAGAACAGTGAACTGTCCCAAGGGTGAGTACAGGCCTCTAGTATGCATGATACTAACTCTTCAGATATGCAGAATATGGTAAGGGATTGATGGTTATATTGGTGAGTCAATAATTGGGGTCTGAACTATGGTCCATTGAAACCTATGATGCAACATGGTAGGTAATGAATTTTGAGTGCAGTGAACAACCTGAAATAGTATGAACCAAGGGAATAGGGTCTCTAATGAAGGGTCTACACACTGCCTATAAAGGTTTATCAATCATGACTGAACTCAACACAAAGAGAACTTAACTAAAATATAAAACTGAACCAAATATAGGCTAATCAACATGTCAATACCTTATTCAACAATGACCTATAGATACCAACCAACCCATATCCCATATGCCAATATCATCTGCAACCTATCTATATATATAGACCTCTCAGTCTTATGTGAACTGCAACTATACTCAAGGACAGGCTCTGGTCATGGGTGCCTCACTAGAAAAAGGTAAGGAAAGTAATAACAATCATCAAGGCTGTAAGGCATACTAACATCCTATATATATAACTGGTTGGTATTATAAATAACAGGAAAATCATCTACAATAGGTTACTATTCTAATACCAATGCTAACTATCATCTCTAGGGTACAGACACTCTACAAGTCGTCATATCATTACACTATGAAAGAACTATATATGAATAAGCTCTATAAAACTAAATATCTCTACTCCTAAGTTATTTATAACAACAGCAGGGTATGATGTTTAAAACTTTCTCAAGATACAATCTGTTAATCATATGCGTCTGTCCAAAATCATGTTGTCCAGAGTCTTCATCATGCTAGTGAGCAAGGCTACGATAATCACAGAGTCCTTGACTAAGGTACGTACCTCTAGGTTCATGGTATTTAAAATTTTTGCATTGCCGCATGCGACGATGAAAACCTTAAATTCCTATACCCGAGAAATACATCAAAAATCTGACTACATGTCCTCACTATGCCAACTAATACGACTATCGAAGATTCTAGATCCCATAACTGAGGTGACCTAGCCCATATGATTTTCTCAGAAGAAGAAAAAAAACAAACATAACAAAAGAGCAACATGACAAAATTAATCAATCAACAAGGAACAGATGGAATCGGATTTCAAGGTAGTTATAAAAGACAATTGTGGAAATAGAATCGAGAAGAACGGAACTTGCAGCAAGATCTCCAATGGTCTGTGCATCCTCGACTGTCCTGACGATAGCTCGCCCTGCTAGTTTCTTCTGGTCTGCTGTTGATGCTGCATGAACCGCTGCTGCTGAGAGAAATCGGAAATGACGGGAAAAAGTCTCTGTACAGACAGAGGTACACCTCCAATGTAGCAGAAATGCCAACCTGAGTCGGCACAACATGAGTTGCGGTCTCGAGGCCCTGATGAATAGGACGAGAGGTGGCCAACCTCTCGATAGTATCCCCCGAACCGGAGCGATGAGATCGTGTCTCCATAACCATCATGAAGACAGATCAAAACAAGAAGTAATTTCTGAAAATGAAGCAAAAATTCAAAGGAGGACAGTTTATATTCAAGGGAAGTCAATAAGCAACAATTTAGATAAAAGGAATCTGATTAAGAGTTTTTCCTAATGTGATTGAGTACCTTCAAAAATATTCTAATTCCTACTGCAGGCTATAGTGATACTCTAGTTCGAATACCACTACATAAACTCGACCTGCATGGGCCACCACTAAAAATGTGTCACGACCTGCACCCTAGAGTAAGGGCACGAGAAGTGGGTACGTCCAGCCTACACCGCAGTGTCGGCGGTAGAACGCTGTCCTAGGTCACAACATCTAACAATATAATGCTAAGCAGTTTATACTCCCCGAATGGGGGTGACATAGCAGAATGTAAACTCAATCACAACTAAGGAAGAAAAAGCACGATATGATATATAACTCAAATGAATACAGATGATCAGAAGAGCCTAAGTGTCTAAGATAACAACTCAGCAACATCCAGAAATACAAGTCTCAACTACAGAGTATGAAAGAATATATATATACAATCCAGATCTCAAATAACAGAAATAGTAAAACCTAGACTAAACTAGTCCCAAGACAACATAAGTAAGATAAAGCCTAACTAAACTAGTCTAGGCAGTAGGGGTAATGTCATCAGCTAGAGCTGGGTCCTCCTGAGAGTCCAGCTCACAAGTGTCGTCTAGGGCTGTCCCATAGAAGGTGTCAACACCAGCCTCATCCTCGTCCTCTGTAAACATTCAACGGTGCCCAATCACGACGGAGCGAGCACAATACATCTCAACAGTTCATAGCAGGTTAGAAAATATAATCATGCAGTAAAGTAAGATACAGGAACTGAAGAAAGTACAGAATGTGAGAGAGAACTGTAATAAAAATATCTACTATAAGTAGAGAACTAACAGTGGCTAGTGAGTCAGAGTACAATATAAACATGTGAATGGCATAGGAGATTCTGATTAGACACTACGGAGGTGATCAGATGAGATACTACTTGGGTATTATTCACATGTCTACTTCTACTCTCCCGTACCCCCAATCAATACACAATAATCCAGCCAGGTTATGTTATGATTCCATACAATGGCCCACAAAGGGTGATACATGGTAGGCCCAAAAATGGGTGATTCTAGGAATGCCCATAAATGGATGATTCAAGAAAGACTCTGTGATCATGAGAGTACATGTCATAAGTGATCAATGAACCATGAAGCATAGTGATACACAATGTAAGTAAAACACACAGAACATGTAGTATCCGATGCTCCCTGAGGGGATAACATCTCAAGAAGGGATCCATATAGTACTAATCCGTGTGACCAACGTGACAGTATCAAGTAAAGTAATTTAAAGCAGGAGAATAATTCTAAACAGGATATGAAATGATCAGAGAATGTACTCGCCTGGTATCTGAGTGTCCGGATGAAATGTACTGTCCGAGGAGAGGTGTCTGGCTCCTAATCAGAACAGCACAAGTCACAACAAGTCTAAAATGATAACAAGATGCAATTCAATGCATTCTAAATGAATCTAGGTCAATCTAGACCAAAGTCAACTCTTGGTCAACTCTGGTCAACCCTAGAAGTCAAACTAGGTCAACTAGGGCTAACAAAGTCTAAACTAGTCAAATTAGCCTATGCTAGTCTAACTAGGTCTTAACAAGTTATTCTAGGTCTAAACAAGCCCACACGACCATACAAGCCTAAACCAAGCCTATCAAGTCTATATTAGTCTAATCAAGGCTAAACTAGCCTATACTAGTCTACTAAGCAACATCACTAAGCCTCAAGCAACCCACATTGCACATACCCTATATATACATACACTCATGGATACACACATACACATATACTATATATATACACATTCATTTTTATATTGCATTTTAGCATTTCATCATGCATTCAAGTCATTCATATATGCCTATACATACATACATACATGCATAAATACATAGATGCATATTTACATACTATTCACAAGTATCTATACTAGATACATACATATACTACATATATAGATATACATATATTACATATATACATGCATATATATACATAAGTATATAGAGATATAGAGAGGGATAGGAAGAGAGTGAAAAGAGTGTCAAAGTGTCACATGTGTGTACATAGAGTGTCAAGTATGCCTACACAGGCATGTGAGTGTGTGTACAGTGAGGGAAAACAGTGTGGTGTGAGTGAACTGTTATGAGGACAGTGTACAGTGAGCAGTGCAAGAAAGAGTAAAATGTGAAGGGTGTGTGTGTTAGTTAAAATAGGGAAGAAAAAAGGAAAGGAAACCAATTCAGGAACTCAGTTTAAACTCAGGAAACCAACAGTATTCGAATTCAGTGTTCAGGATTTATGAGAAGCCAAACCATCTTGACAGTTCAACTAATGCAAATTCAAACATTCACATTAACTCTCAGTTTATAGGAAATTTCGAACCATGACAGTTAACATATGAACTTAATCTCAGATTTTTGAATTCACCAATGACAGTTAACATATACCAATTTCGAAATCAATACTCCACCAATTCATCCCAAAATCGACCCACAGCTAGAATACATGTAGGTACATCATATTAGACCCTTAAACAAGTAATTAACATCCATTAAACAGGTTAAAAAGGTTGCTAAAAATTGAATTAGAAAACTGGAATTTCAGTGAAGAACACAGTTTTCAGAAAAATAGGGTAAATGAGAATTAGAGCATCAAATTGAATTAATACAACAATTTATTGGTTGGTAAACAAGGAGTGGGGTGTGAACATGTCATTCAGTGTCAATGTGTCCCACCACGAGGACACAGACGTGTCTAAATGAAGAAAACCCAATCAGCACAACACAGACACACACTAAACAACACAGTGTCGTGCACGTGTTCCAGAGAGTCTAGGACACGACACGACATGAATCAAACCTCGTGCTCGTGTCCCAAAGTTTGCCCAACATAGGGCTACTTGCCTACCACCCTGATTTGGGTCTACGTGTCTTCGTGCCGTGTCAAAACACCCCACAACAGAGAGGAAAACCGACTGAACAAAATAATGCAATAACCAGTGTTCGGCTTCGTGCGTGTCCGACACGACACGAAAGGCCTTAAAACTTGACACACGTGGTGTCAGTCAATGCCCCATCACGTGTGGCAAAAATCTCGTATCCAAGTGTCTGAGAAATAGCACCCGAGCAGCAGGACACTGCTCACGGACTGAACGTGTGTGTTCGTGTCCAGATCCCGACACGATACGATACTAAATTAAGCTCAGCCCACTGGAAAACCATAAGCAACAATCAACCCTAAAATCCTATTCAATTACTTTCCTAAAAACAGATCGAAATCCCCTTTGGGGCATTTCATCAAACACTAGGTATCCAGTCAGATACATGTCCGATACGTACACGAAACAGGTCCATCTTGACACGAAACAAATTCCTATAGCTAGGGGACTCCTAGGGCTTACCAAATATACAAAGAAATCATGGAAACTATAGGTTTAGGGATCATTTACCTTTTGATGAGCTTTTCAAGAAAAACCCCTTTCTAGAACTTTTTCCTTTGATAGCAAACTCCACCAAATTGCTCTCCCACTGAAATTTCCTTCCAATAACAGCAAGTATAGATGAATTATGATCTAATGCAATTAGTTTGAGGGAAAAAGGAATTAAATTGGATTTTCTATGAATTTCTAAAGATGGAGCATACCTCTCTTTCCAACTTGTGAACTTTCTAAAGGAGACTAACCTAATGGAAGAGATTACTTATAGGGGGAATTCCTAGGCTAGGTGTGGCCGGCCATGATAGGGAATTAGGGTTAGGTTTACATGGTATTGGGCTTTGGGCCTCTATGGGCTTAAGTCATAAATCATGACTTGTAAAGTCATAAGCCATGGATTAATTCCTAAGTCACAACCATGCACCTATTCTAACTTGAATCTAAAAGACCAAACATGGGTTAAATTAAGTTAGGCTAGGGTCACATGATCTACCCAAGTCATTATAACTAGGGTTAGCTTCTAGGGTAGGCTCCAAAGTCAACACTAGTCAAAGTCTAGAATAACCCTCAAATAAATTATACTAAGAATCACATAAATTCCAATAAATCTAAATAGCCCATAATAATTCCAAATAAATCCCAAAAATTCAAAATGACCAAAATACCCTCAAGCTAAAAATGATAAATGAAATACCCTAATTACATGGCTAGGCTCTAGATCACTATCTCTAGGGTTACACTAGCAAAACACAAAATCACAAGTCATAATTTTTAAATAGTTTAAAAATGATTAAAAATCACCAAAAATCATAATATGAAATAAATATCAATAAATAATAATTATAATTACAAAATTACAAAATTTCAAAATTACCCTCATCTGGAAAACTAGGTGTTACACCTCGTATGAGGTATGAAGACGTCATACGGCGATTGTGGCTATCAAGAGACTAGGGGGTGCATGCTACAATCAAGTCTCCTGTGGTCTCACAGAGCTTTTATGTCTCAATCAATCAAAGCAAGAAGCAGTAAATAATGATAATATAAGACAAACCAGTAAGGCATCTCCGACGCTTCATCAAAATGATTCAAGAGACTAGTTACACAAAATGATGAGCTAGTGCCGAGAGTCAATAGTACATAACCATAGTCAGCTGCAGTCTGATTTAATTACAATTATGTAAACGAAAACTAATGTCCAGAATAGACGGCTAACAGGTGTCGGTGTCTATATGCCAAGTACAAACTGAAAGATATCAGAGCGGTGAAGAAGAAACTCACTCATGGTCCTTGGCATCTAAGCTCCTTGTGTGTGCCATTGTTCGGGTAGAAGGATGGATCATCAGGCTCTGCTATGAAATCTTGCCAAATAAAACCAGCGGGGTCAGGCCCCGAATAGCAAGTACCACAAGGAAGGACATAATAAATAAGACAAAACCCAAGGAGTAAATTAAGACCTGGTTCATGAGTTATAGGCTTATACCATATCATCGAGACATTACGGCACCCTTAAACACCAAATAAGGACAAACGGTGCCAATATCGTGCCAACATAAGATACATATTATAACCATGGTCAGGTTAAGGGCTTCTAGTCATAACTTTGGTCCATAGCCTATCGCAGCATAATAGCCCAACCCAACAACCAAACAAGGACATGGGTTAGACCACGCACCATGATAGTCTATGTTCCTCAGTTACTAACAGAAGAAACATATTACAAGCAAGTCGATTTACAAGCGGCCATTCAATTCTACGGCTTTCTATAATTTGTCTGGGTTATCTCAGTAATGCATATAATATAGGAATCCTCAGATCATATCGTATCCAAGCAGGGCTAGCCAATCCATTATTAACGCATAATATATTGATTATGCACTGGTCCCCCAAAAGGCTACCGTACGAAACATATAACACATAGCACATAGGAGCTGGATATTGTCATCTACTATAGGCAGATTAAACAATATTCGTGGTGGCCAACCCGACACATCAGGACAGGGCCTAGGGTGGTTGGTAACGTACGATCTCGAAATTCTGTTCCCTTCCAATGCTTCTACCGATTTAAGTTGCTTAGATTAACCCTATGTTGATCTTGGAATCACATGACGTGGTCACATGATCATCCTTCTAAATGTCATACCATAGTACGTGTACCCTAAGCATAATTCTACATTCGGCTCAAAAAGTTGCAAATCTAGATCCATGCTTAGTGTAATGCATCAAGCAAACATTTAATATACCACGACAATATTACTGACCAATTACCATGACTGTGCTGGAGAGGATGCATGTATTGACATATAACATGAAGAATCACTTAGCACGAAGAGTTACACCTCAGTGCACTCACTAATAGCACAACAGTGCACACTAGTATTATATCTCAATATACCCTTAGAAAAGGTACCAGCACGTATACATGTATTCAAGTCAGAAATACCGTCAAGTCAGGAACACGGTCAAGTCAAAAAGTCACATGGACCCCTCGTGACACAGAAGTCACATAAGACACATAGTCTGGGTCTTTTCATAGAACACAAGGTCGGGACATAAAATCAAAGTCAAATAAATAAACTCATCAAAACTAGATAAAGTATCAAATCATAAAATCAGGCGCATGGGACAAGACATGCGCATGCCCGAGAAATCAAAAAGTGTAAAGTCCAACAAATAAACACAAAGGTCACGTGGTCTCATGTGCCATAGGCACAACGGGTCAGGCTAAGCAAAGAAGGCACATGGGCACATAGAAAACCATGTGTTGGGACAATGTGGTGCACGGCACACGCCGCACGGGCCCACGGTGCACGGAGAACGGGTACACATCGTGTGTCACGACCCGCACCCAGTGTAAGGGCACGAGAAGTGGATACGTCCAGCCTACGCCGCAGTGTCGGCGGTAGAACATTGTTCTAGGTCACTATCTAAACAACAACTCACGCAATTATATAATGTACTTGTCAAAATCTCAACTTCGAATGGAGGACAAGTATAGATATAATAAAATCTCAATCACAGTCTAAGCACGATATGATAACACAGAAGTTTATAACTAAGACTAAATAACAACAACAAAACCAACTACTAAATAATAATAATCTCAAACAATCTCAAAACAAAACAATATCTCAACTTATTATAATTCAAGTTCTAAAATATGAAAACTAAACCAAGTCTACTAGCTAGTCTTCCGATCACTCCTGAGTGTCGGGGCCAAAGGTAGCTAAGCCATCTCCTGCTCCAAGGCAAGTAGGGCAAATGTCCTCAGGATATTCATCTGTAATATTTTTAACAGGTCCAGTCAGGACAGGAACGAGCACAACTCATCTAGAAAATCCAAGTAAATGACAGAGAACTATAAAGCAGTTAGAGACAGTTTTATTGATGAGCATGGTAGTTTATATTCAGGTGATGGTATAGAGAAACAATTAAGATACAAGAAAAGTAAGGTAACTAAAACAGGAGAAGAATCATGGCAATAAAGACTGTAAAATAAGATTCTAGCTGAACTAGAGTAACATGATAAGTCCAGACAGTAAATGTAAGACAAGTGTAAATCCTATGTAAATCCAGTATAAGACGAATCTAATACAAGATGAATCCAGTACAAGATGCTTCTAGTCAGTGATCAAGAATCCAGGTGAGACCAGCTATATTCGAACAGTTTGTTTTAAAATACCGAGATCGACATGTAAACGGCTGTAGGTATCAGGCACATCACTTACTGATCAGGCGAGGGATGGCTATGCTTCTAGTAGATTACAGTTTGGAGATTCCAGATTTGGGGTATGTCTACATGTCTTACTCAATATTTCCCCACCCCGCAATACAAATGAATCCAGAATTCGATACGAGAATCGAGATGAGTCCAGCCAAACATGATGATACCAGCAATATTTCCAGAATGATTCCAGTAATAAAGGCCAGACAAGATGGTATGTATGTCGCATACATGAATCCAGAAATATCTATACATGTTGTAACAGAGAATCACATAAAACTAGCTAGAACTGAAGTACAGTAATTGACAAGTAAATGAGAGAACTATCAGAGAATGTACTCGTTTGATACCCTAAAAGAGTAGTGTAATGTCATATGTCTGCACCGGAGTCACAATGTCCTAAATAGAGCAATATGGATTATAATGTATTTAAAATAAGATAAATGAAGTTTACAATGCAAACTATATGATTTTAGGTCAATCTAGGTCAAAGTCAACTCTTGGTCAACCCTCAAGTCAAACTAGGTCAAACTTTGGTCAATTCTAGGGTTTTGGAACTTACACTTAACAACCTTGGTCCAACTTGGTCAAAAGTCTACTATTGGTCAACTCTAGACCTAAACCACATACACTAGGCGATTCTAACCTATATCAACTATAGGCTAAAATACTAGCACAACCTATACCTTAAACCAAACCTATAGCCAATACTACCAACTCAAACAACCAAATAGGAAAACATCACATATAGATATAACATATGAAATCAACTATAGGGAAGATACCTATAATATATATACAATCAAGTAAGTATATAGGATACACACAAGGTAAAGGAAAGAAAAAGAAGGAAATGAAATAGGAAGATAGGGACTGTCCCAACCAGTCCAAAACTGAAATGAATAACAATACATGGGTACATATATATATATATATATATATATATATATATATATATATATATATATGTATGAAGTTTTAAGTATGAAGCTTACTCCTACTCTTCGGTCCAGCTTATTACTGAAGTAAAGCGCCAAGTGAAGAAGGCTATGATCCGATGCTCGCATACTGAGATCCCTCTCCTCTAGCTGTTTTGATTTGCAATTGTCGGTTGTAATTGTCCATATACTTTGATGATGGAATAAAAAGGGGTCCTTAAAAAATAAATAAATAAATATATATATATATATATATATATATATATATATATATATATATATATATATATATATATATATATATATATATATATATATATATATTTTGATAGGTATATACATGCATATATATATAAAGAGATATAGAGGGGGACTAGGTTAACTGCATACTTGAACATATGAGTGTGTGTGTAGGTGTCTTAGTTCAGGGAAACAAGAGAGCAGTAGCATATATATAGAGAATTATCAGGTTTTAAGGCTCTGTCCTTTGAATAGTAGGATAGCATATAGGGGGTTTCATTTCAGTTTTCAGAAAAAAGGGGGTACACATGTGTGTGTGTGTGGGTATTTTTTCAGGTTACAATATGTTAATAAGGTGTATGTGTAATGTGACAGGGTTTTGTATACAATACAAGTAGGTTAGTGTTCCACATATGCAAGAATGTATGAATGCAAGGCAGGTTTACATGCAATGAGGTGTACAGGCAATGTACAACATGTCAAGTGCATGTTTGCCATTGATTGTCGTAGAACAGAACAGTTTTATAGGAGGACTGAAATTTAACTCACAATTACAAACTCGCTTGTACAAAAGAGAGCCTAGAAACAAAACCTAGGAAAAGCAATCTAAGTACAATTGTTTAGTTTTGATTCTGGGGGGTGACGGTAGAGGCTCGGGAAAGTGCTATCAACTCTGCCTTACTCCTTGGACGATCGAATACAACCTCGGCTCCGGTGAAGAAATGCTCTCTCTCTGCCTGGATGCGTGTATATATCTCTGTGTGTATCTGTCTGTGCAAGGGAATAGCACCTTGCTATTTATAGGAATTCATGAGTAATGGGGTGTACAGCTACGTGGCTAATTTTAGGCCACATCCTTGTAACTGTGCCTCGAAAAGTGGGCAGCTAGGGATTGGTTAAGATTGATCATGATCTGTTTGTTGCACTAAATCCGAACTGTTAAGTGTTTCACTTAACAAAAGGCCTGAAATTGGCTTTTGAAAATAAAATGAGAAAAAGTACAAATAGTACAAATTGTTCTGGGAAGTATTGCTATGGAAGTCTGATCTGAAGTCGATCACTTTGTTCCTTGGACCATACGATGATGATGAAGATCACTGCTAGAAGATGAACAACCGGAAGAACTAAGTCACCAAAAAGGTATCGACACACTTGGGCACTGATGGCGAGGCTGAATGCTTTCCTGCTTTGCTTCACTATGTTCTGGAAGAAAAGTTGAAGAAGAATGCTCTGGAGAATCAAAATCTCTGGGTTCTGATCTCTATATATTCTCTCATGTCCCTCTCTCTGTCCCTCTCATATGAAAAAAATAAGTCTATTTATAGACTTGGCTTTTTGTGCGTAAAACTCAGCAAAAGTTCCGTCTTTACACTAATAACTGCCACCCATGACTGAAGTCATTCTTTACACACGTTGACACGTGTCCTATAATTTCAATAAGAATATGATGCACGTACACACGTTCTTTGAGATGTGTGGCATGAAAACCACGTAGGCAAACCACGTTCCAAATTAGTCAGAAAGGATAGGGCATAAAAACAACCCAAATATACCTTGAGCGTAAAGTAGTAGACTAGGCGTAAAATAGCCCTAAAATAGACTTCCCGCGTAAAGTGGTTGATAAACAACCTTGAACATAAAGGTAGCCCAAATAAACTTTATGCACACGTCAAATTTGAGCATAAAAAGCTCATATAGTATTCATGCGTAAAAGAAGCCATCCTGTGAGCGTAAAATAGCTCAGTCCACATACTAAACGACAAGTATTGATTTCTGTGTAAAACAAATCCCTTCGAATCCTGTGTTATATGCCGTCAGTAGATCTTTATGTTAGACCCATTATTACTTTACATTAAATGCATGATTTGACAACCTGTCCTTGGCGTAAAGTGGTAGGCGTGTCCCTGGCGTAAAGGTAGCTGATCTGTCCCTGGCGTAAAGTTCTATCTCTTTGACTCAGTCTATGAAGCATTTTTTTAAGGTAGATTCTACAAGACCCCCTTCAAAGTTTTCGGAATTTGAAAAGACTTCAAGAATTTCGAAATACTTTGAACATAAGAAGTCAAGAAATGGTGCCGGTCAATACTCAACCGTCATAATGAATTTTCTCTCGAAAACATTCGAACGCCTCTTTATCTCCCCGAATTGCATTAATAATGATCAGTTTCCCATAAAAAATATGAAGAGTTGATTTGATTGTATATACAAGGAAAAGTTCTTCATTCTCACTTTTTATCCTCATACTGTCATGGCACCGAAGAAAGAGACTGACAAAAAAAAAGGCTCCGAGCTCAAGGATTGACATAGAGACGGAGGTTGAGCGAGCATGTAACTTCATGGAGTGCTTTGGAATGACTCTAGCGGTCATCGGTCGTATAAATGGTGGTCCCTCAACTGCGTACGAAGGATCAGGTGATGCAAAAGCATTCTTCAATCTGATGCGTCATTCCGGGATCCACAACATGCACGAGTTAGGTGCCTCCCTTCGTCAGCCCAACGAAGGAGAGAAGAAAAATAATGTTTTATGTAGAAGTGTCGTCTATGCATTGTGACACTTCAACTTATCTGTAGGGGCCTACTCTCTTTTTTATAAAAATAAAATCTTAGTATTGATTTCATATTTATTCGTGTAGTGCATTGGTAAGTAGAATTGTTCCATACCTCTTTTGACTGTATCTATGGTTGTTCATTCCCAAGAGAAACAAATCAACACGCGGCAACTGTCCTGTGATCACGAGCGCCTTTTATTAGGATCTTTCCCGAAATAAGCTCACGCCAACCGTTTCTTCGACCTTTTATAAATAGCTGAGTTTAAAGAATGTTTTATGCATTCTCATTCTCATTCTCATTCTCATTATTTTTCTTCGAAGATAGCTATTTGCAATATTTCATTCTCCAACAAGAGATTGATAATGACGATGCTTTCCGATGTCGTTTCTCTGTATGCTCGGTCATCAAACGTTGATTCAACCACTCTTAAAGCTGAACCATCTGACCTTAATGGTAAGTTTGATTCATAAAACAATTGTCTGCCTTTGAGCTTTTTGTTGAAAATAGATGCCTATCTTTAATAGATAAGGCACATCTACTGAAAATGAGCACAAATTCTTGATAGATATGGAGCGTATAAAACACAGGCACAAAGCCTTTTAGATAAGATGCACATGAAACACGGGCGTAAAAAAGCCTTGTTGAATAAGGTGCACATAAAACACTGGCGTAAAGCCTTGTAGATAAGATGCACATGAATCACGGGCGTAAAAAGCCTTGTTGAATAAGGTGCACATGAAACACTGGCGTAAAGCCTTGTAGATAATATGCACAAGCATCAGTATTTAATTGGCCAGTATGTGGCTGATGATTTTTCTCTACTGTTTTCTGCAGAAACTTGGCTGAAGAACTTTTCCAGAACCGGTATTGGCGACTTGGTTGCTGTGAGGAGCATTCTTCTGACATCAACATCAGGGAGCTCATGCGCTTTTGACGCGCAAACCAGACAACTCAGAACTTTTCGTGGAATAGAAGGGTCTTCCTCAGATGGTAGGAAGAGCCTTTATACACGAAAAGTTGGATAGTGGAGTCAACTCTATCCCGAGAAATTGGGTAGTAGAGTTCCTTTCACGGCAGGACTAGGAATCGTATCCCAAATGCTGGATACATTCCTATCTCTTCTGAAGGGCCGCCATTTCTCCACCAATTGTATTGGCAGCAACACGTCTTCGGGCTGCCATACTCTGGGATTCTCCTCTCGTCTGAGAGAGAAGACCAGAGTTAATTCCTACTGTTCTGATCGCCATTGAGGCTCAGACAGCAAGGAATTGACACCAACAACGAATCCAAAGAAAAAAGATCCAAAGAAATAATAGATCTCCATTAGGTTATCGTTGTCGTATAGAATAAAAATCCAAGATGTAATAGATTTCCATTATGATTTGTAAGAAAGTCTAAGAAATGTAATAGACTTTTATGATGATAAAGTGAGAATGGAAATGAAAATCCTGTGAGAGATACTCTTTTGAGATTTTTCAATGTTCATGGTATTTTGATAAGTCAAAATTTTTTCCTTATCAATGAAAACTTGATCTTAGCGTACAATTCTCAGAGAATAACTTGTATCTATCCAGAAGTAATATAGGCATGATAGATAATGAAATTTCATTTTCTGTTTAGAGTATACAATACTATCAGAGGTAATATGGACATGCTAGATCGTAACAACCCAAAGAAAAAATAGATTAATATCTATTCAGAGGCCAAATGGACATGATAGATAGGAAATACAAACAGATTTAATATTTATTTAGAGGTCATGAAAACATGATAAATAACAAATCCAATTTTTTAATCAACTGATAAGATAGAAGATTAAAATTTCTCTCCAAGGAGACAAGTAATCAGCTTAACCAAACATTGGTAGCTGGGGAATAGGAAGATTGATGAAAGAATAAATGAACCAACGTATCTTTCAGGAAAAGAAAGATCAATTTAATTCCACGATTAAATGGATGAATCTGATGTAACGAATGGATAAGTCTTTTCGGGAATGAAAAGTTGTTTCAATCTCCAAGACCGGTTCGTTAATAGATCTCTCCTATAAATAGGTGAGAACTCTTTGTAACATTTCATTTTTATTTCCATTCCTCTATCGAAAATGTCTTCCAAGGACGTGCAGCAAAAGAATGAAGTCTCCATGAAAGTTGAGGACGTCATCGAGAAGCGCCCCATTGAGCCAATTGTGTCAGACCCAATCAAAATAGGCGAAAGCTCTTCTACGCCCAAGCCACCACAAGACATCCTCGCTTTCTTAGTAGAGCCAGGGAAAACTCCTGAAGAAGAAGCACTGAGGATGGCTGCCTGCAAGTTTTTTATGAACTCAGGCAATGATGCCTTCGATGCATTGGCCGACTATGTATTTAATAAGAAAGGCAGTGGTCCTCGTCCTTAATCCTTTATTCAGAACAAAAATAATAAAAAAAATTTTATTTTCATTCCGTCTCCTTTTTTTTTATACATAGTACTTCTTAAGAAATTTGCCATTGATCGGCATCATGAGTAGATCTCCATTAGGCTTGGATAACCGATAGGCGCCATTGGAAAACACAGTCTCAATCACATAAGGGCCTTCCCATTTTGCTTGGAATTTCCCTTTGCTTTTGTGGGTCATCACCATCGGTCTTCGAACAGCCAATACCAGCTCGCCAACCTTGAATACCCTATCTTTAACTTTACGATTGAAAGTTCGAGATATACGGGCTTGATATAGCTCAATATGCTGTTGTGCTTGAAGACGCTTTTCGTCCAATCCTTCAAGTTCTTGGAGTCGTAAGCGATCATTATTCTCTATAGTTAGCTCATTAGCAATGGCTATTCGAAGAGATAGAATCTGGATTTCCAATGGAAGGACATCCTCACATCCATAAACCAGTGAAAATGGTGTAAAACCAGTAGGAGTTCGGACTGTTGTTCGATAAGCCCATAAATATTCTCCAAGTTTCTCATTCCAATCACGTTTATTAGAAAAGATAAACTTTTTGAGAAGTTTGATGATCGTCTTATTGAAAGCTCGGCTAAACCATTAGCAGCTGGATTATAAGCCGTAGAAGCTAGATTTTAAAATCGATTCTTATCACAGAACCGATAAAATGCCTGACTGGCAAATTGTGGTCCATTGTCATGAATTATCCGTCGAGGAATCCTAAAGCGATAAATGACATGGTGTTTAATGAAGCTAATCACATTAGATGTTTTTACTTCAGTAAGGGGAACTGCTTCTGCCTATTTGGAAAAGTAATCGGTTATAGCCAATATAAATCGATGTCCTTTAACAGAAGGAGGGTTAATCGGACCAATGATATCCATACCCCAAGCTTCGAAGGGCCAATAAGCTACTGTAGGATGTAGAAATTTAGAAGGTTGGTGAATAAAGTCAGCATGAATCTGACATGCTTTACACCTTCTGGCGTAATCCACAGCATCTGCTATCATGGAAGGCCAATAATACCCCATTCTTCGAATGCGATCTTGTAACTTTGGACCTGGTTGATGAGCACCACAGACACCATCATGAGCTTCACGGAGTGTCTATTTAGCTTCACTTTCTGAGAGACAGCGCAGCAAGAGTCCATCGTATGAACGACAATATAATATATGTAAAGATGAATCATAATAGAATCGAAATGATCGTCTCTTAATTGATGCAGCTTCTTTTGGATCTTCAGGTAAAATCCCATGAACCGCCTAATCAATGAATGGACTTCTCCAATCCCTCTTTTGGGAACTTGACTCTGTAGTATAACTCCGTTCAATATATAAATTATTCTTGACACAGAATAAGTCTCGGTCCAACAAAGTAATTGTATTTTGTCTCCGAATTGGAACAGCCAAGTCTGCAGCTAAGCTAGCAAGAGCATCAGCTTCCACATTCTGAGAACGTGGTACAAATTCGATAAAGAATCCTTTGAATGAAAGGACCAACTCGATTACCACTTGATGGTAAGGGATGAGATCAGGATTTCTGACTTCATAAGTCCCTCTAACTTGATTAACAATCAGTTGAGAATCTCCATAAGCTTCTAGGAACTCAATGTCCAACTATTTTGCTACTTGGAGACCAATCAGCAAAGCATTATATTCGGCTACATTATTAGAGCATGGCTCATTGAGAGAATAGGTACGGTATATGACCATTTTATCAGGAGAAACCAAGACGATTCCTACTCCAGAGACAACATTACCCTTAGGTCCAACCCGTGATGCTCCATCAAAATATAATTGCCAGATATCATTCTTCAAAGTTATATTGCAATCCACGACTTCATCTGGAATGTCCTCATATAGCTTTGATGTTTCAGGTATAGGGTGAGCAGCTAAGAAATCAGCTAATGCTTGACCCTTCACTGATTTTTGAGGTATATAAACCATGTCATAAGGAGTGAGCAACATCGCCCAGGTAGCTAACCTAGAGTTAAGAATGCTCGGTTTTCTCATCAATACCCGAATGGGATTTATTCTGGAGATGACATGAATAGTCTGTCCTGTCAAATAATGTCTTGTCTTTTGGACAGCAAAAACCAAGGCCAGACATTCCTTTTCTACAGGAGTATACCTGTGTTCTGCTCCGACCATCATTCGGCTAAGATAATAAATTGCTTGTTCATGCCCCATATTACTTTTTTGTGCAAGAAGAACACCAAGTGAATGATCCAAGGCTCGAACATATATCAAAAATGGTCTTCCTACCACTGGAGGTACCAGAACAGGTGGATTTGTAAGGTATTGCTTGATGTCATTGAAGGCTTTCTGACATGCTTCATCCCAAACAAATGATACACCCTTCTTTAATAGACGGGAGAAAGGTTGACATCTCCCAGAGAGATTAGATATAAACCTCCTGATATAAGCAATGTGACCCTGAAAGCCACGGAGTTCTTTCAAATTACGAGGAGGACGCATTTCAAGAATTGCTTTAACCTTATCAGGATCAACATGGATACCCTGAGAAGTAATAACAAATCCTAAAAACTTGCCACTGGAAACCCCCAAGAAAGACTTAGTAGGGTTCATTTTCAATTGATGTTGACGCATCAATTCAAATACTGTCTTCAAATCTTGAATGTGATCATCTTTTGATCGACTCTTAACAGCAATGTCATCTACATAACATTCTACTGTCTTCCGTAGATGTTCTTGAAAGATGTTGCTCATAGCCCGTTGATACGTAGCACCGGCGTTTTTAAGACCAAACGACATAACCGTATAGCAGTAAACCCCAAGGGGTGTACGAAAAGCAGTATGCTTCTCATCTTCTAGATGCATCTTAATTTGATTGTATCCTGAGAATCCATCCATGAAAGACATGCGTTCAAAACCGCATGTATTGTCTATCATGACATCGGTAATCGAAAGTAGAAATTCATCCTTTGGACAAGCTGCATTAAGATCTCGAAAATCTATGCAAACTCAGACTTTTCCATTCTTCTTTATAACAGGAACAATATTGGCAACCCAGTCCGGGTGTTGTTCTTCACGAACAAAGCCACATGTGATCAGCTTTTTGACTTTCGCCTCAATTGCATCCATCATATCTGGTCGAAAATGCCGTTGCTGTTGTTTTACAGGCTTGGCATTAGGAAGAATATTAAGTTTATGAGTAGCAACTTTAGGATCTAGACTCGGCATATCCTCATAACTCCATGCAAAAATATCGATATAATCTTTAATCAGTTGTATTAACTCTTCCTTTTCATCTTCAGAAAGGTTCTTACTGATGAATATTGGTTTGGACATAGTTTCGTCTCCAACATCAATCTAGAGAATCTCATCCTCCGTAGGTGGCTGTCGCTGTTCAAAACGAAGCTCCCATTGAGTGTCCATATGTTAGGCCCAAGGGTCATTTTCAAATGGCTCAGATTCACCTTCAGTTTGAACCATGTTGACTGAGAATACACACTCAGATTCCTCATAATAGTCTCCTCCAGCATATGAGGAGTGGGATGTATCAGATTTAATAAATTGAATTTCTTCTAAATCTGAAGATTGTGAAGAACTAGAAGAAAATTCTTCTTGTATATCATCATTAAATATGTGGGACGGATCATATCCCAACCCATGACGAGTTTTCTGATAAAATGGATCACCACTTAATGGTAATCGTCTACCCTTGCCTTGATTGAGACCTTGCATAGTCTTCAAATCATATCCCATATTCTGGATAATCTTGAGAGATTGTTGACTATATCTGTCAATTCAGATTCTTCCTTTATTTTTATCTCTCAGATCATCTGTCTGAGCAACAGGGATATTTCTAGCCGTGCCAAACACAATTTGGTGCTTGTTTTTCTTATCAGACGGAATCACGAAATAAGATTCTTCGTGACGTCTATAGGTTACACAAGCTTGCGATGAAGCAACTACAGGAAGAAGATAGGAAGAAGATGTTAGGAACCTTTGAGCATAAGGTCCAACATCGACGTGAGAAAGAAAGGAATTTTCCTTATGATCAATGTATAAGGTTTCTTCTGTGTCTATGTCGTCTTTATACTGATGATTTTGATCATCAGAAGATAAAGTCAATCTTTCAACATATTTGACAGCCATATACTCAAAAAGGAAATCTTCATTGATATTAGAAAGTACAGAATGATCAATATTTACATCATTTACAATTTGACTGCTACGCTTCGAATTAATCACTAATGGACCATCATCCGTCTTTTGCGTAGATTTGCCAAGATTGACGATCAATGGTGATTCTGGATCATTCGTACGAGAAGTACGCCCTTTGACCTTGATCATAAGAGGTTGAACTTGGCTTTTAGCAGGAACATTCACTGATTCCTCAGATGAAGCTTGAGTTCTTCCTTTGACCTTGATCATTAGAGGTTGATTGTTGACAGGTTGGGGTTGGATTCGCCCTTTGACTTTGATCTTCAAAGGTTGCTCTTCTGGCAGATCTTCATTAATAGACTGATCTTCGGCAGATGATCGATCTTCAACTATGTCTGATATCTCTTTCATATGCTCTTGTTTGTAGAGCATTGAATCAGAAAAATAGGCTTCAATACCCTTAAAAGGATTGATATCAGCAAACTCAGTCTTCACAACCCCTTGGGAATCCACGTACTTGAAGTATTGATGGAGAGTTGAAGGCACGATATTATGCTTATGTAACCATGGTCTTCCAAGAAGGATGTTGTAGGATACATCTGAATTAATAACATAGAATGTTGCCATAGTTCGAAGATCACCAATCTGAATCTTCAGACGAATCTTCCCCAGTGGTTTACTCTTTCCAGAGTTGAAACCAACTATTGTGGTACTAGTGTAAGTCAAGTCACTAGTAGGAATCCTCAATGGTCTTAGCATACTTTGAAGAATTATGCTAATGGAAGACCCAGGATCAATATAAATCCTGTCAACTTCAGTGGATTCAATATATCCAGTGTAGCACAAAGGCCTGTCATGCTTGTTATGCTTCAACAACATATCTTCTTGTATAAAGGTAAAATTAGGAATTACCTCCATCACACTATGACATTGTGGGCATGATACTGGTGTATTATCAGGAGTCTTGAGTTGAGCTAAGCAGGAGTCAGCTTACAGCAAAGCTTCACTCAAGGTTTTGCGACTTTCTTTAGAAAGGTGAAGCAACTCGAAGATAGATAATCTAGCCGGAGTGTTAGCTAACTGGGCTAGAATATCAAATTTATAGGGTTTCATCACCACCCCCTGACTGGAAGCAGACTTCAACAGGACGTCAAAGCGTACTGCTTTCTGTTTCCCCTTTTCAACTACAGCAGGAACAAGAGACGGTTGAGTTGGTGGTGTTTCAACATTCTCTGCTTCTTTGGAGGATCCCTCATAATCTTTGTGGTACTCTTTTCCAGATCTTGTACCAGCAAAGGTTTCTTCTTCAGACTCAGAAGAAGGAAGTACCATATTGCAGGATTTAGTCTTCCTTCCCTTAGCCTTCTTCTTACGAGGATTGTTATGAAGAACCTCAGAACCCAATCCAACAGTAGATTTTTGACTTTGAATTTGTAAAGGAAGTCATATTCCTTTATCATAATTCAAACCTTCTGCCTTTTGAAAATTATAATCCATCTTCTTCATGAGAAGGACAGATTGTTGACTGTACAAGTGAGTAGGCAGCGAACTTTTAACAGGTGGTTCAACAGAGAAAGAAGAAGAGATCTCTGTAACTACAGGAGAATGAGGAATAGAATTCTCTGTAGCTACGGGAGGAGAAGGATTCAGGATAGAAGGAAAAATCCCTATAGGGGCTTTTTCATAAGCAGCGAAGACTTGTTGTGTCCTGTATAAGGGAACACTATTCATGGCTAGCCACTGCTGATGAGTAAGCCTGAGCTTGGTAGGAGGAGCCCGACTTGGAGGACATATGTTCAATCCTCTCAGTCTATCTTCTAAAGGAATGCCATCCCATAGATGATCCAAATCATCAGGATCTGGAATAACATGAGAAATCATGTTGCAGGTTTTGACTTTCTTACCTTTCTTGGATTTTAAAGTTTTACCTTCATCTTCCATTTCAGGTACTAAGTCAGGATGTACCCACATAATTTCACCATTCTTTAATGTGAGAGGCAACAATCCTTCATTTTCCTTCCTGGCAGGCGGGATATTCACAATCTTCATCGTCGCCTTCGGAATTGGGATAATTCCATCTGGTACTTGTTGAGAAGGAAAATCTCCGAATTGAAGAGAAACCATATTGGTTGTGACCGTATGCTCATCATTAGTTAGAGAGATGACATTGGCATTAATCAGTTCTTGGATTTTCTTCTTTAGGACATAACAAGCCCTGGTGGGATAATTTATGTATCTGTGATAGATACAATATTTGGGATTGTCAGTCAGATTCACCTCATTAGGCCTCTTTGGCTCTGGGATCTGGAGTTTGCCACTCTTCACCAGACATTGAAATATCCCTGGGATATCACTCTCGTCAAAAGAATATTCTTCTTTTGGCTTAGAAGACTCCTGATTATTCGACGTCGTTTTATTTTTGGAAAGATTAACCATAAGAGTGTATTTTCCTTTTGCATTACGATTGCCAGAATTATTACCAGGATTACCTTTCTTTCCTTTATCCTCTGAAGCAAAAATCATCCCATGTTCACGAGCCAACCTACCATTGGTCTCGGCAGAAACTGCTGCTATAATAAACGAAGCCCAATCTGAGAATTGGGAACCCGTGAAGACAGCAATGGATGGTCGCAGATTCATCTTGCATGTATCAATTAACGCTGAATCTGGCATACCAGGAGGCATCTTTAGAGTCGCCTGTCGGAAACGTTCAATGAACGTCCGAGAATCTTCTTTCTTCTTTTGCTTGATTTCTATTAAGGAGGACATGTTCATGTCCATACCTTCTTTATAAAAGCGGGAGAGAAATATTACCTTAAATTCGTCAAAAGATGAAATACAATTGTCGGGTAAACTACGATACCAGTCGTAAGCTGAACCCGTCAAGCACCCAATGAATACTCGAGTGAGAAGAGCATCATTTTTCTGCAAATGTACAGTCATAATATCAAAGTAATTGATATACTGACTAGGAGAAGCCTTTCCATCAAACAATACCATGTATTGTGGCTTGAATTTCGGTGGAAAGGGTACATCATTCCAATGAGGAGGATAAGGTTGCTTAATCCCTAACCTCTGGAGTTGATCCTTTTGCTTCAAAACTTCAAACTGTGCTTTGAGCTCACGCACTGCTTGAATGGCTTCACTGGTTTACGGAAGCACATTTGATTGAATAGTTGTTGGTTGTACCGTAACCCCCACCGGAGATGGTACATCTTCTGGAATGATGGGATCTGGAGATGCAAAATTTTGGTTAACAGCAGGCTCTTGGATATTCAAAGGTATATCAACCCCTTGACTATCTTGAGTTTGTGCTGCTACCTGCACTGGTGTTACTATTGTCAGTTGAGCAGTTTGCTGAGCCGTTATTATCTGGTGCATGCTTTGCATCATGTTAAGCATGTATTTTAATGATTGCTCGACGGCAATGAGACGTTGTTCTGTATTAGGAGATGACGTCTCCGGTTCATCTCCAATAGCGTAGGATTCAACCTTTCTTGAAGATACAGAGGGATTAGTATAGAGGTATGAATCAACACTATCAGTTTCAGACTCAAGAGATTGAGTACCCCCAGCTTCTGAATCAGAAGTCTGTAACTGTCTTTGTCTTCTTGATCGAGTATTCTGATATACTCCTTCAAAGGAATCAAGAAGTCTGTTGAATTGTTGTTGACCTGGAGTTTGGGACGTATTCCGTCTAGGACGTCGTCCTCTGTTGGTATGAGATGCCATGTTGACTGATGCATATGATAACTCATGTTCTTGGTCATCAGCTTGTTGTTGAGGCGTATTAAAACTTAACCGATCAAAAACTGACCGTTTGGAAGCCGAACAATAACATTTAATTACAATCTGGTGACACTCACAATGGTGATTTTCTTGGGGGAGTGTCACGAAAGATTGTCTATTTTTACGCTTTTGCATTAGCAATTCACGTAAATCAGAAGGAGTAGAAGGAGTAGTCTTCTTTATTACATTTGGGGTAGCAAAACGTTTAGTCCCTTGTGTATAAAGAAGATTACTGGCTGCATTCGCAGAACCAAACTGTATATTTTTACGTGTTTGGAGTTGCGTGCGTAAATCGTGAGATTTTTTAGCACGAAGGACTCCATCTTCATTGCGTGTAATTTGTAAATTTGGTACCTTACGTACAGCAGTATAAGAAGGTTGTTGGTTGAAAACAGAAGTTTTACCAACTATGTTTTTATGCTTCATACGTGCAGGTACATTCACTTTAGATACAGAAGCATCTTTGTGAATTTTTATCTAAACTGTCACAGACAGGAGATTTACCTTTACGCATAGAGCGCAAAACATGAGTATCTGCCACGTCACAGACGGAAGATTTTTTTTTACGCGAAGAGCATAACTTTTGTGTCTACCACGTCACAGACGGGAGACTTATTCTTACACTCAGAAATACAAGCATTAGAGTCTACCTTACCAGAGATAGGAGACTTATTCTTATGCATAGAGCGTAAATTTTGATTTTTACCCACTGGGCGTAAAACCTCATTTTTACGCACTGGGCGTAAAACTTGGCTTTTACGTGCGGGACGTAAAACCTCATTATCTTCACCGTCACAAACGGGAGATTGATTGTCACACTTAGAGTGCAACGCTGAAGTAAGGACTGCCTCGTTACGAATGGAAGCCCCTACCACAGGAGTGGAAAGAATTCCCTTGCCATCAGAAGTAACAGAGAGATCAGAAGCTGTTTTGGATTTAGGAATCCAAACTTTTCGTGCTTTGCGAGATTTTTGAACATTGGAGCGGCGAGAACCACCCCCAGTTCGGAGCATCTCTTCATAAGCAGTCTGGTCGAAGTGCACAACCAGAGTCTTCTTTGTCGATCCAATCGACACATCATCATATTGAACAATTGCCTCCTCGTCAGAGGAGAAGGTCGTCCCCAGCAGAGTCGCCATTTTGTTTCACTTAACAAAAGACCTGAAATTGGCTTTTGAAAATAAAACGAGAAAAAGTACAAATAGTACAAATTGTTCTGGAAAGTATTGCTATGGAAGTCTGATCTGAAGTCGATCACTTTGTTCCTTGGACCATACGATGATGATGAAGATCACTGCTAGAAGATGAACAACCGAAAGAACTAAGTCACCAAAAAGGTATCGACACACTTGGGCACTGATGGCGAGGCCGAATGCTTTTCTGCTTTGCTTCACTCTGTTCTGGAAGAAAAGTTGAAGAAGAATGCTCTGGAGAATCAAAATCTCTGGGTTCTGATCTCTATATATTCTCTCATGTCCCTCTCTCTGTCCCTCTCATATGAGAAAAATAAGTCTATTTATAGACTTGGCTTTTTGTGCGTAAAACTCAGCAAAAGTTCTGTCTTTACACTAATAACTGCCACCCATGACTGAAGTCATTCTTTACACACGTTGACACGTGTTCCATAATTTCAATAAGAATAGGATGCACGTATACACGTTCTTCGAGATGTGTGGCATGAAAACCACGTAGGCAAACCACGTTCCAAATTAGTCAGAAAGGATAGGGCGTAAAAATAACCCAAATATACCTTGAGCGTAAAGTAGTAGACTAGGCGTAAAATAGCCCTAAAATGGACTTTTCGCGTAAAGTAGTTGTTAAACAACCTTGAGCGTAGAGGTAGCCCAAATAAACTTTATGCACACGTCAACTTTGAGCGTAAAAAGCTCATATAGTATTCATGCGTAAAAGAAGCCATCCTGTGAGCGTAAAATAGCTCAGTCCACATACTAAACGACAAGTATTGATTTCTGTGTAAAACAAATCCCTTCAAAACCTGTGTTATACGCCGCCAGTAGATCTTTATGTCAGACCCATTATTACTTTACATTAAATGCATGATTTGACAACATGTCTTTGGCGTAAAATGGTAGGCGTGTCCCTGGCGTAAAGGTAGCTGATCTGTCCCTGGCGTAAAGTTCTATCTCTTTGACTCAGTCTATAAAGCATTTTTTAAGGTAGATTCTACATTAAGACTTGGTCAATTTTTGCCACGTGTCTCAACTGCTACTCTGTGGCGAGACGCATGAATGATGCATCCTGGCTGAGCCGCATGAAGGACTATCCCATAGCCGAGCCGTATAAAGAGTGTCTCATGACCGAGCCGCATGAAGGACGTCTCATGACCGAACCGCATGAAGGATGTCTCATGACCGAGCCGCATGAAGGTTGTCTCATGACCGAGCCGCATGAGAGTGGCCTCATGACCGAGCCGCATGAGAGTGGTCTCATGACTGAGCCGCATGAGAGTGGTCTCATGATTGAGCCGTATGAAGGTCGCATATACGATCCGCATAAAGAATCTTCTTTGGAATTTGTGAACTGTGCCAGATATCATGATGATTTTTTCATCTTTTTAGGAGCATGTCACGTCTTGTCTTTATGTCAGAGCCATCATCTCTGTCAGAGCTGTCGCCTTTATGTCAGAGTAATTATGGCCAGCTGTTTAGGCTGATTTCGAACCGCCTAAGGTTCTCTGCTATTTGTGGGCCGCATGAAGATTTTTGAGCCGCATGAAGCTTTCTGGATTTTTGAGCCGCATAGAGAATCTCCTTCTTTCCTTGCGCTTGTGAAGGATCACATCTCGCAAGACAAGGACATCTCGATCAACCTTTGCACTCTCTTTATGGGCCCGGGAATCCAGAGCACACGAATGCGTATGTATCAAGTTTGCTCCCTGATGCATGGCTAGTAAAAGCACTTGCCCTCGATCAATGTTGGGAGACTCTTGAGAACCACCCTGTCCGTTTGCTGCCGGGGGCAGGACACGGGCGGTCCTATACAACTTTCTATCAGAGGCCTGCTTAACAGTTAGCGGAACTCTCTGATGGTCAGTAGTTGGGACAGCTAACTGAGCTCAAGGAGCCAGCGCTGTCCTAGACTTCTTCGCTCTAGCACCCGAGGGTGCGTAGTAGGAAGAGTCCAAGTTGGAGAACCACCTTGTCCGTTTGCCGCCGGGGGCTGGACACGGGCGGTCCTATACAACTTTCCATCAGAGGCCCGCTTAACAGTTAGTGGGACTCTCTGACGGTCAGTGGTTGGGACAGCTGACTGAGCTTGACGAGCCCGTGCTGTCCTAGACTTCTTCGACTTAGCACCCGAAGGTGCGTAGTAGGAAGAGTCCAAGTAGGAATGAGGGAAGGAAAGTTGGTGCCCTTTTCAAAGGAGGCAAGGGGGCTCTATTTATAGAATGGAGTGAACCCTTTTTTTTTCTCCTTTCCGATGTGAGACTAAAAGCAATATTTTCCATGCTTCTACAAGACCCCCTGTCACGACCCGGTCCCAATTTCTTGGGTCGAATCGGATCATGCCCAGCCTGCACCGTTGTTGAGACGGCGGCAGTAAGCTGTTCAGTAGCAGGTAACCATACAACAACACTATATTTGTCACAACTCAACATTCGAAAATTTAAAACTTTATTAAACTTTTACAATGAAATGAAAGATACAACTTAAACCATTTTCTACATACATCATGAATAAAAGAAAACTCTAGGCAAATAGCTCATCTGTCTCGAATTCCTTGTCTTGGGACCGCGTAATAAAGCCTCATCAGTGATACCTAAAATATTGGGTCTCCAGTCAGGAGGGAGCAAAGTATAATTCATGCTAATTTTAAACAGTTAAAATAAATAATAGAATTATGCACTTTTAAACAATTTAGAAATGACCAATTTTCAGCAGTAAAACAGTGTGTTTTGAATAGGCAATGAATATGACCGGCTTGGGTTGTACAGTTGTATCATATGGATACGATATGGCTTATCCCCGTGTGTATGAGGGGTAGGCTAACACAGTCAGTATACAGTTTTGGATGTGGTCATACTCATTACACTACTCCCCCAGTCCCCAATCAGTACAGTAGTTGCAGTCAGTACTCTCCGAGAGAGTTTCGTGTTTGCATCGTGGTTTAAACTTGCAGTAAAACGATTATTAAAATAACTGTAAAACCAACACAAACTATACTTGCCTTAGAAAAAATGACTGGAGAGATGAGTTGGTACCGAGGAGGAACGTCAGGTATATGTAGGTCCTAAAAAATCAAGTTACATCAATTAACAAAGTCAACAATTCAAGATATTCATTATTTTGATGAGTTGTGCAGACAACAAATTGTGCAGACATCATTTTGTGCAGGCTGGTTTGCGCATGTTTCCAACTGCGCAGGCTGACGTGGCAGAAGTCATCATTGACTGAATCAAATCAGATCTTCCTGACAGCTGACAACACGAATAACGAGGAGGCTGTTCGTTTTTGATGCTGCACAGTGCTCGAGGGCGGCTGACAGGTGGCAGCGCAATCCGTGGTTGCGCAAACCATTCATGCGCAATCCGTGGTTGCGCAAACCATTTCTGCGCGGTTCACTTTGCGCATTCTACCAATATAACTGACTAATTACATGTGGCATTCATGCCATCAATTGCTCATTACGTGGCAACTGTCTATGCACGATCATGCGCATTTCAATCAAATGATGCCATGTGTCCCAGATAGTTGGCCCACGATCCAATAACTGTCTGCGCAATCCAGTGCTGCGCAAACCAGTTGCTGCGCAAATCAGCTTGCGCAGTCCAAAATAACTGAAAGTTATTTTCAGAACTCTATAAATAGAGTTTCAAGTCTTCATTTCAAGGGGGATCAAGATTAGAGATCAGAAATCAGAGAGTTCAGGAGTTCTTGCCAAAGTGCTGCTGCATTCTTCCGAGACTTTTGTCTTCAACTTCAGAGGCTTTTGCCTTCAATTTCTAGAGTTGTTTTCAACTTCAAAGGCTTCGTCTTCAAAGTTCACATCGTCCAAGGGATAAAGCAATCGTCATCAAGATTGGATTCCTATAGTTGTAATTTTCCCAGAATTCTTGTAATCTTTATTACAGTTTGTATCAATAAAGTTTTATACTTTTGTTTTGCAAACAAAATGGCGACTCTGCTGGGGACAACTTTCTCCTCCGACGAGGAAGTAGCAACTCAATGTGACGTAGCGTCTATCGGGAAGATGCAGAAGACGCTGGTTGTTAAGGTCAACCAGACAGCCTACGAGGCGATGCTCAACTCCAAGACCACTTCCCGTACTGTAGCCACTTCTGCCAAGAGCAAAGTGCGCTCAGTTTGGGTCTCCAAGTCTGCACAATCTGGCATTTTTGCCACCAATGATGCTGTACCAACTGTTGCACAATCTGCTAGTCAGACTGCTGCACAAAGTGCTGTGCCAACTGTTGCACATTCTGTCTCAGCAACTGCTGCACAATCTATTGCAGTCAAGGCTGTGCAATCTGTTACAACTGTTGCACAGGCTACTTCATATGCTGCCTTGTCGAAACAGAAGACTCCTATGACTCTGGCGCAATTGGCAGTGGCTTTTCCTGCGCAAAATAGTACTCCAGTAACCAAAGTGCATCCCAAGCATTCTAAGACAAGAACTCCTGATGTACTTCCTACCAAAGCTTCTAATGCACAAATGACTAGTGCACCTTCCACCCATGCGCAAACCAAGTCTGCGCAATCCAAGAAAAAAAGCCTTTTGGCTAAATTCCCTTCTTCTCACAATAAAAGAAGAGATTCTACTCCTCTTCCCAAACATCTTATTGCCTCTGCGCAATCCACTGAGGGTAGTCCTTTGACTATTCCTCCTTCTCTTCAAAGCAAAGGAAAAGGTCCATTGGTTTTTTCTCAAACTTCCTTGTCTCATGACTTGGAAAATAACAGAGGAAAATGCTCTTTAGCTAACCCTTCATCTCAAAACAAAGAAAAAGGCCCTTTGGTCTTTTCTCAGTCTTCTTCAGTCTTTACTGAAGAAGATCCATCTCAATGTGTCTCGGCACCAATCAAGGATTCTTCTTTCTTTTATAACAAGAGTACTTGTACTAATCAAAGAGGTATTCTGCCTACTCCGATAGCAGAATTCCAGGACCTCCCAACTCTCCAAATTTGTCGTTCCAGACAGGAAAAACTGTTAGTGTCTCAAACAGAAACTCCTGGGGGGTGAATTTGCTGACCTCAGAACTTATCTTAATTGACCCACTTCGGTAAAATGCAAACAGCCAATGCCGAAGGTCAAACATCATCATAAACAAATCTCCAAGGTCAAAAATCCTGACACTTATGCCAATAAAGTGAGTACTTTCCTGTATACTCAAGGGACTAAACATTTGAAGAATCGGAATCATGTTCCAAATGTTATCAAAGAACAGATCCCTCGGAACTTTCCTCGTCCTGTTGTAGATCTTCGAGAACATCTAAGACAAAAATAGGATAATGTCTCAATATCTTCATCTCAACCATCTGATCATCACTGTAATCATAAAGTCATCATCCAATGCTGTTGTCAAACGATAAAACGATCTGTCTTTAATCGTTTAACTTTTGCTAAATCTGAACCTATGTCAGAAGAAGACGAAGTTTTGTATGCTTCTGTTAACATGACTTCCCGAGACACTGGGGATAAAAGATGCTCTAAGCATGGTAGACTCCGCAAGCCAAGCCAACGGTATTTGGAATTACTTCAAGAATCTTCTGAAGGAGTATTTCAACATACCCGTTCTCGAAGCCGAGATACAATCGGTCAAAGGAATCTTCCTCAAAACCCTTCAAGTCATCTTCCTGTTTTCCAGTCAGGAGATGATTCGTTTTCTGATTATGATGCATACAGTGAAAGTTCTGAACAAACAGTATCTTCTACTGTGCCAAGAGAAGTGACGGCTTATGTTGTCACCGATGATCTAGATGCTTCAACCTCCGCAAATCAAGAACAGCGAATTGCTGCACTCGAAGACAAATTAAAAACCATGGCTGAGATGGTTGCTAGTATGCATTCCATCATTGTAGCACAGCATGTTACACCACCAACTGCACCTATTACTAGTCCAGAGATCATAGCATCTTCAATACCTGCCAATACTGGGCTGGGGGTAGTGCCTCCCCAAATGCCTCCTGTACAAGTGCAAGTACAAACTACGCCTAGCCATTCAGGAGCTGGGGGTAGTGCTTACAACGCTGTTCCTCCTCCTACCACTACAACTCAACCTGCTCCTTCTTCTTCATCAGAAGACGCCAATGAAGCTGTCAAACTCTTACGAACCCAGTTTGAAGCATTTAAAGAGAAAGACAATCTACAAAGGTTGGGGATTAAACAACCCTATTCGGTTGAATGGAAGGACGTCCCGTTTCCCCCAAAGTACAAAATCCCTACAATCTCTCTGTTCGATGGCAGTACTTCCCCGAGTCAATTCATCAATCATTTTGAGGTAATGACTGTTCAACTTCAGCCAAATGACGCTCTTCTTACCAGAGTGTTCGTCGGTTGTTTAGCCGACGTAGCATATGACTGGTACAGAAGTTTGCCCGATGGTTGCATTACATCCTTTTCATGTCTCAAACAAATCTTTCTGGAACGGTTCTATGAAGGATTTAATGATATGACTATGTCAGCTCTCAACAAAATCAAACAAAAATATAATGAAACTGCTGAGAGCTTTATTGAACGGTTCCGCCGTGAAGCTTTGAAAATGCCTCCAGGGACTCCAGCTGCTGTCACTATTGATACTTGTAAGGCGAATCTTTTACCTATTATCAGTATGTGGACGGGATCAACCCAATTTCAAGATTGGCCCTCATTCATCGTCAATGCCAAAGCTGCTGAAGTAAGTGCCGACAAGTTCAAACAATTGGGGGTACAAATGTCTAATCCTGATCGCGATGAGCATCAGAATTCAGGTGGTGGCAATCGCCAAAACAATCGCAAAGCGAAAGAGACTTTAAACATTAACTTGAACAAAAATAAAGAATCTTTGGCTGTCAATGTGGCCCCACCTACATCTACTCCTACTCCTTCTGCACCTCCACCGAGGGAACCTCGTCCGAAGGTAGAATATTCCTTTGACGAAAATGACACAGCAAGTATCTTTGAGTGTTTACTCAAAAGCAATAAAATTTAACTCCCTGATCCAAAGAAACCTGATAAAGTCAATAAGACTGATCATCCCAAGTATTGTGTCTATCACCGATTCATTGGACATCCTACTCGAGCATGCTATATGCTCAAAGGTAAGATTCAAGAGCTTGTCAATGCAGGTGTAGTCACTTTGCAACAAGATGAGAAGACTGTTACTGCAAATATGGTTTCAGTCCAATTTGGAGATTTCCCTCCGCAGATGATACAGCATGGTGTCATTCCAATTCCTAAAGCAACCCTTGAGATTGAGAATCTCCCGCTTCCATCCAGTGAAGGTCTTATTCCCTTGTCTCTTAACAACGGTGAAATTATGTGGATCCATCCTGATCTTGCTCCAGAATTTGAGATATCTTCCAAAAAGAAAACTCGTTCTAAAGGCAAAACCAAGATTTGCAACATGGTATCTTTTGATCCCATTGTTGACGAAGAGATTCTGTTAGGCACCAGATCAGGGAAAGCTTATTTGAAAGATCATTCTGAAGGTCAAAGGGATCCTGCTTCTTCTTTCGAACCTACTCCTGCACAACCCGCATCTGCTGAAGAGGTCCCTTCTACATCTTCACCAGTTGTAGTATCAATTCCTCCTAAGCCAACAACGGCTGACAAAGGCAAGCAACAAGTTCGATTTGACAAACCTCTAAAGAAGTCATTTCCTACTGGGCTTGAGAAGCCTTACAACTTTGATATATTAGCTCAATTAGCCAATACACCAGCTAGGCTGTCAATCTTTGAACTCTTGCGTCTTTCCAAAGAGACACGAGAGACTCTAAGTGAAGCTCTGATGCAGGCTAAAACTTGCTTAACTCTTCTCAAGAAGCCAGAATCAGAATCAGTCTCTTGTCATCATAGTCATAGTGTCTTGGAACTGATCCCAAATATTACCTTCACTCAGGATGATATGCTAATGGAAGATAATAGACATGATCGTCCTCTTTACTATACAGGATATGTAGATTCAATGAAGGTTGATCGTATCTTGATAGATCCAGGATCTGTACTTAGTATCATGCCAAAGACAATGCTAGATGCATTGAAGATACCAGTGCATAGTCTTTCAACCACAATCACTACTATTCTGGGATTTAACCAAGGAAAGAGTGAACCTTTGGGCAAGATCCGCCTAAAACTCCAAATAGGCAATCTTCGCACAAAGGTAACCTTTTATATCATTGACAATCATGGTTGTTCTTACAATGCCCTCCTGGGAAGGCCATTCCTACATGAACACAATGTCGTTCCATCAACTCTTCATCATTGCTTTAAATACGTTGATGACAAAGGACAAGTTCACAAGGAAGTTGCGGACCTTTATCCTTTCAAGGGTGTTGAAGATTATTGCAACGATGCTCGTATGTACAAGGATGAATTTATGAAGGTGGTATTGGCTATGGATACTGAAGAAGATCAAAAAGCAGTACCTTAAGACACTCTCATCATACCTGTTAAAGGGCGAGTTTCTCATCCTCAATCTTCCAAGCCACTGGTTATTCATTTACCAGTTCAAAAGAAATCAGTTGATGCTGATGAAAATCAAAGGGAGCTCACCTCTTCTGAGCCACTTGTTATCGACTTACGTCGTAACAAAGACAAAAAGCAGCTCATTTCTTCTGAGCCACTTGTTGTTGATCTAAATCGCAACAAGGAAAAAAGGGAGCTCACCTCTTCTGAACCACTTGTTATCGATCTCCGTCGTAACAAGCCTCCTCCATGTTCTTCTTCTCCCCCTCTTGTAATCAATTTGACCAAACCTGCTAAGGTTAAAGGTCCTGTTGTAAATACTGATGTACAAATCAATGAAAAAGCACCTACTTTTCAGTATATTGATGTTATTTATTATACTAAAAGTTATTTGGATATGTTAGATAGATTCCAATCAATTACACTGGGAGTCGTACAATCTCTTCAGACAGAAGTCTCGCTTGAAGATCCAGATGATTTTTACCGTATTAACCCTTCTTTGAAGAAAGGTAAAAGTCCAGCATTTTTATATAAAAGACCGGAAACAAAGATTGACTATACGGATGATAGCAAAGTTAACGATACGGGACGTCTCCAGTTCCATCGTTATAGTCAACAATCAAAAGACATTCTTCGAAAGATGGGTTACGACTTCAAGGGCGGCCTTAATTATGGTAAAGGTAGACGAACTCCCATTCGTACAACAGTTCCAAACAGAAAATCACAAATGTATTATGACAGGACCAAGAAAGGTCTCGGATATACTTCTCCTTCACTGTTATCCCCAGCAGCTTCTGAATCAGATAGTGAAGAACGTTCTAATTCTTCTGATTCCAGATCATGGGATTCCGATACCAGCATCGGTGAAGTCCATCGTATAATCGTATCTTCTAACATGGTCTCCGTTGAACTACCAGAAAGCTGTGATGAAGATGTTGAAGAAAGTCCGAAAACAGATCCTTGGGCTCAACATATGGATAACCAATGGGTACTTCGTTTTGAACAACGTGAACCTCCTACTGAAGATCAACTAATTCAAATTGATGTAGGGGAAAAAGAGTCACCTCGGCCAATCTTTATTAGTAAGAATCTTCCAGAAGCAGATAAGCAAGAGTTGATTCTTCTCATTAAAGAATATATAGACGTCTTTGCTTGGAGTTATGAAGACATGCCAGGTTTAGATCCCAAGATTGCTACTCACAAACTGAACATTCTTCCTAATGCTAAACCGGTCAAACAGCAACAAAGGCGATTTAAGCCTGAAATGATGGACGCAATTGATGATGAAGTCAAGAAGTTCATCGCTTGTGGCTTTATTCGAGAAGAGCAGCATCCTGATTGGGTAGCCAATGTCGTCCCAGTTCTGAAGAAAACTGGAAAAGTTCGAGTCTGCATCGATTTTCGAGATCTCAATGAAGCATGTCCGAAAGATGAATTTCCTCTTCCTATCACAGACGTCATGATTGACAATACTTGTGGGTTCGAAAGAATATCTTTTATGGATGGATTTTCCGGATATAATCAGATCAAAATGCATCCTGAAGATGAAAAGCATACATCTTTTCGCACTCCTCGAAGAGTCTATTGTTATACAGTGATGCCATTTGGTCTCAAGAACGCTGGTGCAACCTACCAACGGGCTATGAGTACTATTTTCAGAGAACATCTTCGTAAAACAGTCGAATGCTACGTTGACGATATTGCTGTCAAAAGTCGTCTAAAAGAAGATCACATCCAAGATTTAAGAACAATATTTAATCTCATGCGTCAACATCAGCTCAAGATGAATCCCACCAAGTCATTCTTGGGTGTCTCTAGTGGTAAATTTCTCGGCTTCGTCATTACCTCTAAGGGTATACACGTGGATCCCGAGAAGATCAAAGCCATCCAAGAGATGCGTCCTCCACGCAACCTAAAAGAGCTACGAGGATTCCAAGGCCGACTTGCGTACATCAGGCGATTCATTTCGAACTTGTCTGGACGCTGCAGACCATTCACTCAACTAATGAAAAAGGGTGTATCTTTTGTTTGGACTGAAGAGTGTCAACGAGCATTCGATGATATCAAACAATATCTTATGAACCCACCAGTTTTGGTGCCACCTATCTCTGGCATTCCATTCTTGATGTATGTCCGTGCTATGGACCATTCATTGGGTGCTTTACTTGCCCAAAAGAACAAAGAAGGCCATGAACAAGCTATCTACTATCTTAGCCGAACTATGATTGGTGCTGAACACCGTTATAGTCCGGTCGAGAAAGAATGCCTGGCTCTCATGTTTGCTGTGCAAAAGACGAGGCATTATATCATTGGTCAAACTATTCATGTTATATCTCGAGTTAACCCTCTCCGGGTACTCATGAAGAAACCGAGTACACTTAATTCTCGGTTGGCTACATGGGCAATCCTGCTAGCTCAATATGACATGGTGTATGTTCCACAGAAATCTGTCAAAGGTCAAGCGTTGGCGGACTTCTTAGCAGCTCATCCTGTGCCTGAGACATCTAAACTCTATGATGAAATTCCTGACGAGACATTAAAAGTCAACATGATCTCTGAAGAATTTCCAACATGGCGTTTATTCTTTGATGGTGCATCGAGAATTGGACCAAATGGTGCTATTATAGCAGGAGTTGGAGTGGTCCTCGTTTCTCCAGACGGATCAACTATCCAAAGAGCCTACTCTCTTGATGAACCTTGCTCCAATAACGTAGCGGAGTACAATGCTCTACTCATCGGTCTTCAGTTAGCCAAACAACTGAATGTTGAATATCTCGAAGTCTACGGTGATTCTAAGCTGGTTGTTAATCAAGTTAGAGGAACTTATGAAGTTCGTCATCAAGACCTAATGCCTTATCACGAAGCAGCGATCAACATAGCTATATCATTTAAAGCTTTCTTCATAGATTATGTTCGGCGAGCTTGCAATACCGAAGCAGATGCTTTGGCCAATCTTGCAGCTGTCTTAGCCATCCCTATCAAAAGACAGCAGGTCGTGGTTATCTCCAACCGAGAACTGTTCTGCATCGAAAACAATCGTAATACTGAATTTAGTAATCTTGCTGAAGTCAATGTTATTGATGACGATTGGAGAACTCCTTTTATGGATTTCGTAGTACATGACATACTCCCTGAAGATCCTAAGGAGGCTACAAGCGTTCGACGTCGATCTTTACGATTTTATTACAATCAAACCACCAAGACCCTCTATCGACGAGCTTATGATGGTCTTCTTCTACGCTGTCTCGCTGGTGATGAAGCCAAACAAGTGTTGCGTGAAGCTCATGATGGCGTCTGTGGAGCACATCAACCTGGTCCTAAATTATAGGATCGCATTAGACGTATGGGTTATTATTGGCCCTCTATGATATCAGATGCCATTGAATATGCAAGGAAATATTGTGCTTGTCAAATCCATGCAGACTTCATTCATCAACCCTCGGAATTCTTACACCCGACTGCTGTTTCCTGGCCTTTTGAAGCTTGGGGTATGGATATCATAGGTCCTATTAATCCTCCTTCTTCTAGAGGACATCGGTTCATATTGGCGATAACCGATTACTTCTCCAAGTGGGCCGAAGCTATACCTCTGGCTGAAGTCAAGACTAGCAGTGTCATCAACTTCGTTAAACACCATGTCATCTATAGATTCAGTGTACCTCGAAGAATCATTCATGACAATGGACCTCAATTCATTAGTCAGAAGTTCACTAGATTCTGTGATGATCATCGGATTAACAATGTTGCTTCGACGGCCTACAATCCTGCTGCCAATGGTTTAGCTGAAGCCTTTAACAAAACCATTATTAAGCTCCTTAAGAAATTTGTATCCACTAACAAACGGAATTGGAGCGAGAAACTTGGCGAATGTCTTTGGGCCTACCGAACTACAGTCCGTAATCCCACTGGTTTTACACCTTTCTCTTTGGTGTATGGCTGTGAAGCTGTCCTTCCTTTGGAGTTACAAATTCCTTCTTTAAGGATTGCTATTGCCAATGAGCTCACCACAGAAAATAATGACCTTCTTCGACTTCAAGAGTTAGAAGCATTGGATGAAAAGCGGTTAATGGCTCAACAGCATATTGAGTTATACCAAGCCCGCATCTCAAAGACATTTAATCGTAAAGTGAAGGTCAGAGCCTTTCAGCAAGGAGAACTTGTTCTAACGGTCAGACGTCCTATGACTATGACTCATATGAGCAAAGGGAAATTCGATGCGAAATGGGAAGGTCCCTATGTTGTGAGCAAAGTCTTCTCAAACGGAGCTTATCAACTTTCAGAACTTGATGGTCGAGTTGCTATGATGCCTATCAATGGCAAATTCTTAAAGAAGTATTATGTATAAATGTAAATACTTGTAAATTATCAGACAGAATCAAGTTCATGAATAAAATTTAAATTTTATTATATGATAGTACATATTAAAGGTCACTATCATCTTTTTCTACATTGGGACGAGGGCCACTGCCGTCCTTCTCAAAAATACGGTCAGCAAAAGAGCCAAAAACCTCCTTGCTGGATCCCACAAGAAACTTGTAGGCGGCCATCCTCATGGCTTTTTCTTCTTTAGTCGTTCCTGGTTCGAGCAGAAAGTCCAAAATGTCCCGTGGTGGCTGGGGTGCAGACGAACCTTCGCCTGCTTCTGCTTCCTTTGGCTGAACTGGATCGGCAGGGTGTTCTTCAATACCCTTCTGAACCTTCGAGACAGTCTCAACCTTCTTAGATGCTTCTCCGGAAGACATTTTTATATTGAAGAGTAGAAGTGTTCGTTTCTGTCAGATTTCTGCTATATTTATAGACAGAAGTTCTTCAATTAATGAAGCATTACATTCATCCTACGGTTCATCCGTTCATTAATACCTGACGGTTCATCCGTTCATTTATCACATTCATCCGACGGTTCGTCCGTTCATTAAACTCTTGACGGTTCATCCATTCATTCATTACATTCATCCGATGGTTCATCCGTTCATTAATACCTGACGGTTCATCCGTTCATTTATCACATTCATCCGACGGTTCGTCCGTTCATTAAACACCTGACGGTTCATCCGTTCATTTATTACACTCATCCGACGGTTCGTTCGTTCGTTAATATCTGACGGTTCATCCGTTCATCTATTTGTGACGGTTAACCCGTTCATTTATTATCATTTGACGGTTAATTCGTTCATTTCAACATCATTTGACGATTTACCCGTTCTTTCATCATTACTTGACGGTATTCCCGTTCACTCATTTTCATATACATTGACGATTTATTATCGTTCATCTTCTACATCAGCAACTTGTCGTTTTCGATTAAGTTGTCAATAAATATCTATCTATTATTTATATCTGAATAAGATATGCAATAAATAATGGAGCCACAACAAAATGTTCTTTATATCAAAACATGAGACATTACAAAAAATGCAGCTACAACAACAAAACCCAAATACAAAATCAAGAAGGAGGGACAATTAGATTGTCAATTTGCTGCTTCAAAGTCTGCAGCTCTTCTTCGTGTGTTGACGCTACTATCTTTCTTGCCTCCTCCATCCCGCTGTCCTCATCAAAAATGGGCATATCTACTGTCCTGCGGGTGATCTCTTCACCATGAGTGGTCTCATACTCATTCCTTTCTTCAATCAATGCATTAAATTGTTCAATCACCAGTTGGTGATTAACAGTTTCTTCTTCAAACTCTTGTTGGAGGCGAGTAATTTCAGCCTTCAGCTCAGCAAGTTGCCGTCCCTTACTTTCAGCTACTAGGGTAATTGATTCTATTTTAGAATTATATTCAGCTGATTTTGCTGAATGAGCTTCTAATAGATTTTGAAGAGTTAACCTTTCCATATCAGCAGCTTGAGCCAGCCGCTCAAATTCAGCTTGTACTAAAGAGTCTACATCTTTCTTCTTGAGTTCTTTATACTTCTTGATGGAAACTTCTAATTCATCCAGTATATGTTCCAGCAGAGTGGCCTGAGCTTCGTCTCCTTGGTCTCTTATGGCTCTTATTAAGAAAGAAGTGGGCTTCCTAACCATAATGAAGTCAGCCCCTTCTTTCTCTATCATTTTTCGGACGAGAGATCCCAGCGATTCAAAGAAGTATTTAGTAAATGACTGGATAACCTGCTGATTGATGGCTAAAGTTCCAGGAGTCGCTGCTACTCCCGATGAAGACGGGGTAACAGGTTGCTCGATTCTTTGAGGTTGGACAATAGGCTCTTTAAATAAGGGAGCCAGAGTAGAGCTGGTTGCTCCTCCTGCTTGATCTTCTGCAAAAGTAAAATTATTATTTTACTAATTGATTGTTGATGAACAAAAAGATCAAATTAAGAGCAATGTTACCTTGGTTTGGTTTAACAACGAGTTCATTCCTTATTGGAATGGAATACTGTTGAACAGAAGTAGCCTCCGCTGCAACAGCCTGACTGCTGCCCGCCTCAGAACCACAAGATAAATGATGACTACTGCTAATAACCACCGTTGGTATAGGTACCATAATCAGGTCTGTTGGAGGTATTGGCAAAGTCTCAAGATCTGCAAATGAAGATATTAGTTATCGGTTCCTTGTAAAACAAGAAAAGATTGTTAAATCTCGTTTTATACCTTGAGGGTCAGTGGCGGGATTTTCTTTTAGCACACCTTCGTCGGCTACTTCTTCAGGAGATATTTCTATTTCAACATCGACAGCCTTTTCTGCAGACGCCTCCACTTCAATATCCTTTTTAGGATTTGAAATATCATCGGCAGTATCAAGAGATCTGTGTTCTTCAGTTTGCTTTTCAGGATCTTATAAATACTCATCAACATTTTTGGATGAAGATCCTTCCTCGTCTTCTTCTTCTTCTTCTTCTTCTACTGCTGCATTTCCACTGCTAGTGGCAGCCTGATCTTCCTGCAAGCTATAACTGCAATCCTCCAGAGCTGCAATCATTTCACGGTCTTCGTCCTCACGAAGAGTCCTGGGAGTAGGAGGAGGTTGAGTAACATCTGCGATAGGAGAATGAGGTCGTACAACACTTTGATCTTCCTCTAAAAAATGTTCTCTAGGCTTTTCAATTCTTGGGGCAACATCTCCCCTCTGTTCATTCTCCTCGAGAGTTTTGCTCCCTGATTCAGAAGCGGGTGTGGGGGATGCCATTAAAAGTCCTGCAGCAGCATCTACTGAAGTCAGGAGTTGTATAGAAGAAGACTCTTCCAAGACTCTTCTGGTAACTACTCTTTTTTTTCTGTGTAGAGGCCTAACAGGACTCTCTATATTTTCTGGCTCTGTTCACTTTTGTACGGAAGTTGGTGTACTGGCAATTTCTTGATGAGTCTCGGCCAATTGCCGGGATTCAGATCTGGTAGTCACCTTTTCAGAAGAAACATCAAGAATCAATTTCTTCTTCGCCACAGGAGCAGGAGGCTCCTCTCTTCTTCTCTTCTTCGCATGAGATTTACCCACCTTCAGTGAAATACGAAGTGGTGCATTCACTTCTTGGGGGAATATAATATCCCTTGTAGTTTCCAGAGGTGCATCTGCCGGTTCCTGCGCCTCCTCATTTATAGGGATTGATGGAGCAATTCTCCCTCTTCTCAATCTTGTTGCAGTGGCGAAACTATCTGCGAGATGGAAATTCTCGACAAAAGTATTCGCTGATGTATAAAACACGGAGTATGTAAAAAACATTCGAGGACCCTGAGGAGTAGTCCTTGCTGGCATGGAGAAAGTGGCTTTTGTATCACGGGCATTGTAATAAGCCCGAGCCCTAGCTCCGTCTATCAGATAACCCTTGCCTTGGAGGCAGGTAATTGTGTTCCCTACGTGGAAATGATCATACCCAAACTGTCTAGCAAAACGGCTTGGGAGGTATGGTTCTAAGTAGCACTCTTCTTCGAATCGGTAGACCAAATGAGATGGTCGAATTGTCTTCAACCATTCAAAAGCGACACGAGTTAGAGGCTGCAGTTTCGAATCCACCATATTCGTGGGCATCTGATCATACCCAGTAGGGAAAGGAGCGCAGCAGAAGTTCCAGCCTCTGTTCAGATTCAACATAAATCTACATTCAGATAAGGAAGTATATTTCCATTTTCCATCGGAATACCTTCGAAGAAAACTGCCGTCAACTGGTCCCATGCCAGGATCCATTAGAGTTGGATAGTGAAGAAGCAACCATCCAAACAAATATGTATATGGCAATTCTAAGCGAGGGAATTCTCTCTCTCCTTTCGCTTTCAACATCAAGTCAACATATAAACGGAGACTGGCGTTCAGCTTACAGGTCATTGCTGATAGTAAGTCCATTTTATAGCCAAAGACCAATTTAACAGCTGCAAACAAGACGCCACGGTGAAAACGATCCACTGCACTGGATCCGGGAACCACGAACCTTCGCAGCCAGTATGTCAAGAATCTCGCCAATTGTGCTTCTTCTGACATGGGCCTATAGCCCATTCTCAAGTAACTTTCCAAATTATCTCCTCTCTTCAAAGGAGGATATTCATGGTCATCGTTCACTTCTTTGTCAAAGTGACCACTCTGTTCCATTAATTTTCTGACCTCTGTATGGCTCAAAGGTTTGAAAAAAGTTGGGTAACATTTATCGTTCTCCTTGGTTTTTTTCTCCTCTATATGATTAAGAAACAGATATGGTAGCCACTTTGAAGAATAACAAGTATTGGCAGTGGCACTCTTGTAAAATAAAGAGCAGATCTTGTAATGGCACAATAGTTCTTCGAACACTGTCACCATCTCTGGATTCTCTTTTCTGAGCTTGTTCAACTCATCATTTGTTGGTACATACTCCTCATACGGAGCATCTGCCATGGGCAAGAACGAGATATACTTCATCTCGTGGAGTGCAAAGCCCATCTCTCCCCCTGGGGTCATGAAAGTTCCGGTCCTGTAGTTGTATCTCTCAGCTAAGGCTAAGAACATATGAGGATTGGGAGCAAATCTATATACAGTGGCATGCACTGCTTCATACAGGTTGATTTGTTGGAGTCTGTCTTGGAATTTTCCCAGAACCTAATTTGTGATATAACTCCATCGCTTGTAGTCTGGATTCACCAGTCCAGTCATTCTTATATCTTGCTCCGGATATTTTCCTTCAACCTTCGCAAACTCATTTGCGAATATTGGTGTCCTAACAGGCATTAGCATGGAGGAGTTCTCTGGTGGAATGCAGCCAGGTCTTAAGCCTCTCAGTAAGACACTATATCTGTCAGAAGAACTATAAAACATATCTTTATGATGTGGCCCCTTCTTTACGAAGATTTTTCCTGCCCGAGCATCCTGAAATAGAGTGATATTCCATTCCATCTTCCTAGGGTAGCTTGCATGAGCGTACCGTGACAAAGGAAGGCATCGAGCGATGTCGGGTATAAAAAAGGATCTATCTTGCTGGTGAACTACCCTATCTTCCATCCTTGGTCTGGGCTGAGAGGCTCTCTCAAAGGCATCACCGAATAGGAATAAGGGTTTCTTGTGAATTACAGCATCAGCTGATTCTAAAGGCTGTCCGTTCATCAAACACATCAAAGTTTCATTATCCTGTGAAATCAATATAGCCTGACGGGAGGCCGGCAGATCATACTGAGGGTAATGGACATGAGACAGATCCTCTTTGTATTTAGTCTCTGTGAGGGTTCCCATAAAATGTTCGTAATCTGGATCTTCATTGACTTCAACTGCATCAACAAACAGATGAAAATTAGTCCAAGACAAAGATTTTGTTTTTAAACATGAAACATGATTTGCGCAACTTCAGACTGCGCTGACATGATTTGCACAACATTAGACTGCGCTGACATGATTTGCGCAACCTCGGATTGCGCAGACATGACTTGCGCAATATCAGTTTGTGCATCATTTAAAGGTGCGCAAAGCAATGGTTTGCGCTGACATCTGCGCAACTTAATCGTTTGCGCTGACTTCCTGTCAGCACAAATCAGCAATTTGCGCAAGAATGCAGCCTTCATAAAAATGAAGAACTGATAGTTCATGCAACCGAAACCCTAAAAAGGGTGGCACAATATGAACTTATCTCTAAAAAGAGATGAGTTTCAAGGGAGTCGAATCACCCTGAGAAGGGGTTTTCGATCGGTTCAATCACCTCTCAGAGCAGGATGTGCGGATTCGTGTCGGGAAGCTCGCCGTGCAACCCTGTCAGAAGACTCGGCCGGAGCTTTTCCCTTCGCGGCGGCAGTAGCGGCAGCATTTGATCGTCGTGGGGCCATGACAATCGTCGGAGGAGGAGAACAGTGAAGGTTCTCTTCTCAAAAAGTTCAAAAGATTGCAAAGTAAAGAATTGAAAACAAAAAGAGGGGTATTTATAGTTTTTGAAATGCGAAACGGATGCCTCGGATTGCGCCTAAACTTGTGGTCTATTCGCTTTGCGCAGACAGCTCATCATATTGCGCAAAATGATTCAACATTTGAAAATTCAAAGTATTTCGAAATATTGATTATAATTAACTTTCGAAAACTTTGAAGGGGGTCTTGTAGGTCCTAAAAAATCAAGTAAAAATCAAGTTACATCAATTAACAAAGTCAACAATTCAAGATATTCATCATTTTGATGAGTTGCGCAGACAACAGATTGCGCAGACATCACTTTGCGCAGGCTGGTTTGCGCATGTTTCCAACTGCGCAGGCTGACGTGGCAGAAGTCATCATTGACTGAATCAAATCAGATCTTCCTGACAGCTGACAACACGAATAACGAGGAGGCTGTTCGTTTTTGACGCCGCACAGTGCTCGAGGGCGGCTGACAGGTGGCAGCGCAATCCGTGGTTGCGCAAACCATTCATGCGCAATCCATGGTTGCGCAAACCATTTCTGCGCGGTTCACTTTGCGCATTCTACCAATATAACTGACTAATTACATGTGGCATTCATGCCATCAATTGCTCATTACGTGGCAACTGTCTATGCACGATCATGTGCATTTCAATCAAATGATGCCATGTGTCCCAGATAGTTGGCCCACGATCCAATAACTGTCTGCACAATCCAGTGTTGCGCAAACCAGTTGCTGCGCAAATCAGCTTGCGTAGTCCAAAATAACTGAAAGTTAGTTATTTTCAGAACTCTATAAATAGAGTTTCAAGTCTTCATTTCAAGGGGGATCAAGATCAGAGATCAGAAATCAGAGAGTTCAGGAGTTCTTGCCAAAGTGCTGCTGCATTCTTCCGAGACTTTTGTCTTCAACTTCAGAGGCTTTTGCCTTCAATTTCCAGAGTTGTTTTCAACTTCAAAGGCTTCGTCTTCAAAGTTCACATCGTCCAAGGGATAAAGCAATCGTCATCAAGATTGGATTCCTATAGTTGTAATTTTCCTAGAATTCTTGTAATCTTTATTACAGTTTGTATCAATAAAGTTTTATACTTTTGTTTTTGCAAACAGTATGTCTTCGAGTTCCTACAATTGAGAACTCGACTTAGATCCGCTATATAACCAAGCTAAGTGTGCTAGTTGCAATCTCTAGTAACAAGTCCTAGTCAGGATTTAAGTTGTTATTAAGCTACAGCTAACGTTTACGTCGCAAGCTACGTGCGTTGATTAACCGGTTAATTTGATTATTTGGGAAATAATAACAAGAACAAATTATCTTTGGAAAACTTTGTATTTTTTTTTGTAATATATCTATAAAATATAGTTTCTTCCAGTGACAAATCATGAACTAGTTATCCTACTAATATTTTATCCATTTATTTAAATTCTTAATTAATTATATACGAGAAATGATTACGCTCTAACTACGGTTATACATACAATCCAAAACCACCCAAGATCAACAACAACCACCCAGAAAAGAAAGTAAAAATCTACGCTATGCAATACAGGGGCACAGCTAATCATCCTAGAGTTATGGGCTTATGCCCTGTACAATTCTTTTACATAAAATAAGAGAAAAACTGTTTAATTCCTAAATAAAATGTGCAGTAAATAATTATCTATAATAAATAACTTAAACATTAAATAAAATAATTTAAATCAAAAGTTTGGAATCTCAGACTCGGTCCATCGTCACAACCAGCTAATACCTCAACGCCCGGTCGGACCGGTGCGTTTGCATTTCGTTAGGGCCCACAGACCGGTACGGTCGTCGCCCGAAAATCAGTTTTAAATTCATTTTCCGAAAACCAGTCTGAAATCCAAATAAATAAAGTTTTTGTAAAAATTTGGGCAGCATTTCCTCTATTTCGGGACAACCCAAAACTGGGAAATACGCCAACAAAACCTGCAATTGTTCCAACCAAAGAATAACCCATTTTTATACCGAAAATATAACCACAGAAATAATTTTCCAACCACAGAACCTTCCCGAAATACTCGGGAATCCCGCAATCAAACCAACAACATAAAAATCTCAGCAGACAATATCACAGAAAATGCTAACGTAGCTAACCGAAACTACTACGAAGCTAAGCCGAATTTCCCAAAGGGAAACCGGGGACCGTTATCATCATAGACTACCGAAAATAAACGCAACGGGGCAGAGAATTATACCTCGGGTGCTTGGCTAGAGCTCTCAGATGATAATAGAAAGAAAATAATAATACCAAGCAGCGACGTTGGCGACGAACGTCGAAAAATCCAGAAATAGGGCACGCTGGCCAGAATAAAGAAATGCCGCGAAGAGACAGCGCTGTTGGCAGACAGCGACGCTGTCGGCAGCGTCGAGGAAGCGGATCGTCGGAGAGACGATGGAAAAGCGAATCTGGACAGCGGGGTGCGCCGTCGAGCGCTGGAACCCGCGGAAGAGCACGACGCGCTGGAAAGGGGCGCACGGCCGGGGCGCTGCCGGAGTCGGAAATGGGTTTTGGAGAGTGTTGGTTTCTTCTTCAGTGAGAGGAGAAGATGGGTTTTGGTAATCCAGAGAGAGGAGAGATTGAGGGAGTTATTACTCTTTTCTCAGTTTAGATCGTGAGAGTGTGGATGAGTGGGAGAACGTGGGGAGTTTAATAGAGAATAGGGTGTTTACGTTGGGGAGACAAATGGACAGGAGAGAAAGGGGGAAAGAGAACAGGGAGAGTGGGAGAATAATTCCCACCCACACGCTGGTCCTTCGGGACCAGCTCAAAAGACTAGTTATTATATTTTTATTATATTTTTTTATTATAAAGATTAAGCCAAAATAATCAGAATTGAGAAAGAAGGAATTGGGCTCAGGCCTGGGTCTGGGTTCGAACTCGGGTCTGGGTCTGAAATCCAAAAGTCCATGTTATTTATTATTTTTGAAATCCTTTTCACTCAAAAATATTTAATAATAATATTAATAATAATTTTACTAATAATAATAACAATAATAATAAAATACTACTATTTTTGAATTACAAAACATGGGTTTCACAATCTTTCCTCCTTAGAGAATTTCGTCCTAGAAATTAAAGGCAGGGTAGGAGAATCAAACAGGTATGGGTACTGCGCCCGTAACTCAGGTCCAACAATAAGAATTTCCAAGGCAGTCGTGGATGAGACGGTTTAGGGACAAGTTTCTTTTTATGATATCATCCACGCAGAAAAATACAAAAGCGAACCAAAGTACACGAGGTTGATCAGACCATCATGCACCGGTCCTGATTAGACAATATATTAGTGGGTGCACCCAATAAAATACTGTCATGATCAAGCTTAATAAAGATATAGCTTGCAAAACTAGGCTGACTTAGCAGCATCAGTCAAGTTTAGAACGAAAAGATAAGAAGTAGGAGTTTAAAATGATGGCTCAAAATCTGATCTTCTTCTCACCTCTGACTACGCTTGCAACTGGTTTCTCTGGCACTGAAAGGTTGAGTCCAATCTTCAGCTCTAAATTATCCAAAATATGACTCGGATCCGGAATGTAGCGTCTGAGCTGTGATACGTAGAAGACATTGCACACTCTCAAGATTAGCTGGTAGAGCTAACCGGTATGCTACTTCCAACTCGTCTTAAAACTTCAAATGGCCTGATGTACCTGGCTCAATTTTCCTGCTCTGCTAACACTGATCGTTCCTCTGGTAGGAGAAAATCTTCACAAAAGACGCTATCACCTTCTTCAAACTCCACTGATTGACGATGCTAACTTGGTAGTTGTTGTAAGGAAACTCTACCAATTTTAAATGATCTTCTTCTTCATGACCCTCCAATTTCCAAAACACAAGATCTAACATATCTTCAGGCGTCTGGATTATCTTCTTTAATTGTCCGCCGGTTTGTACTCCATAAATTCGGTAGGGGTGCCTCTCGTACAATGCTGCCAACTTCTCGGTGAATAAACTAACCTTGAAGGGAATAAAGTGTACTGACTTAGTCAGTCGGTCCACTATAATCCAATTGGTGCCCTTTCCTCCTTAGAAACAAGGAATCCTTACTCAAAGTTCATTGTTATATGCTTCTACTTCCACTCCGAATTGTCCAGCGGCTCCAACAAACTTGTTGTTCTCTTGCTAAATTCCTCATGTTGACGAATTCACATCTAATCCCATACCTGGAATTGTCCTTCTTTATTCCATATCACCAATCAATGGAGGCATATTCTGATACATCTTATTATCTCCTGAATTTATGGAATACTGCGACTGGTGTATTTCTTTCATCAACTCGTTCCTCCGTTTGTCAGCCAATACGTAAAGTCTCGTACCATTCTTCAGAGTTCTACTGCTGATCAATTTAGAAACCCTCAAGTGTTCCTGCCAACACTTGATCTCTAAGCCTGCAAAGTGCCTCGTTTTGAAACTACGATCTCTTGATTTTGTCCCTCAGCCTCGAACTTCATCAATACTGAATCAGCATCCAGCTCCGTCCTTCTATCTCCAGGTAGTATATAACCTCCAGTCCAAACTTCTCGATGTCTTCTAGCAGGTGCTAGTCCTTGGTTAAGAACTTTGCCATCAGTATCGACCAAGTGCATCAGCGACCACATTAGCCTTACCTGAATGGTACTGCAGGTTGATGTCGAAATCCTTCATCTGCTTCAGCCATCTTCTCAGTCTAACATTCAGCCCTCTCTGAGTGAAGACATATTTCAGACTTTTGCAGTCCGTACATATTTTCACTCCCTTTCGATAAAAATCATGCTTCCATAGCTTCAAAGTAAAGATAATTGCAGCAAATTTCAAATTAGGTGTGGGATAATTCTCCTCATGAGTTTGTAGTTGCCTATATGTGTAAGCAATTACTTTCCCATGTTGTTGAAGAACACAACACAGTCCTTTTTCAGAGGCATTACTGTAAATTGAGAACCCACCGGTTCCTGCGGGTAGCGCAAGGATTGGTGTAGTGGTAAGTCTCTTTTTCAGCTCCTCAATGCCGCCTGACAAACTTTCGTTCAGATGAACTCTTCATTCTTCCAAGTGAGCTTCGTCATCGGCTCAGCAATCTTGGCGAAGTCCTTCACGAACTTCTGATAGTAGCCGGCCAAGTTCAAGAAACTTCCGAATTGAACTTGGGGTATACCACTCGTTAACAGCAGCTATCAAAATTTCTTCTCTTGACGACATGGCCAAAAGTCCACCTTGTCAAAGAAAATCCACGTTCAGGTAACTTACCATAAAACTTCTTTTTCCTCAAAGTTTCCAAAACTTCTTCAGATGTTCTTCATGCTCTTCTTCAGTCTTCAAATATTAGAATGTTATCTATGGAGAAGATAAACTGATTCAAATACTCATGAAAAACTCTGTTCATAAGATTCATGAACACAGCAGGAGCATTTGTCAGTCCGTCGTCATGACCAAAGAAAACTACCCATACTTGGTGTTTGAACGCCGTCTTGGAAATGTCCTGACTTTGATTTGATGGTAGTCAGATCTTAAGTCAAACTTCGAAACACCCTAACTCCACACAAACAGATCAAACAGATCCTCGATCCGGGCAGAGGGTACTTGTTCTTTAGTGTCTGGTAATCGATGCACATCCGTTGTTCCATCCTTCCTGGGCACAAACAAGATAGGTGTTCCCTAAGGTGAAGTTCCTTCCTGAATAAATCCTAGAGCCTTTATTGATCTGGTCCTTCATCTTCTATGAACCCCGAGTCTGCATCATGCCTTATTGTAGGAGGCAAGGTCTGCTGGATAGGAAGAGAGTCCCTAGGTTGTGGCCTAACAGGTGTTGCTGGGATAGGTATTCTGGTATGATGGAAAGATAAGGGGCAATCCTTTATCCGATGTTCAGCAGATCCACATGCCAAATATTTCCCAATCTCTTGCGATAAATGTTGGCTTGGTGACCAGGCCTTTTACAGTAGTCACAAACCAATAGCTTCTTATAATATGACTGCCGAATAGGGCTCAAATATCTTCTAGATTCAGGGTATCCCTCCTAGGACGAGGTTCCGCTCCAACTTGGTTTAAGATAGCTAAAGCTACATCATTGACGTTCTTCATGTCTTCTCTCGTGATATTCATCTATTTCTGCTGGGCTTCATCTTGAGCTTTCTGGAACTCCAGGATTTCTTGAAATGGGACAACCATTTGGGAGGCGTTTGCTGGTACTGGTGGAGCAACAGGAATGGGTACTCCACCAAGGAAATGCAAGTTTGAGAAGAGGTAGGAATCGCCAGTGTAGTGAAAACTTCACTGGATGCATTATGGGGACGGTCAATCAGCCGCGAGGGAAAAGACCCTGGACTTGGTTGAGGAGATGGGGTATGATCCGGAGATGACACCTCATCGTCAGCAGGATTTGGTCTTGTCAATGGTCATTCTCTGGAAGGTTTAGGATGCAAACATAAGCAAGGTAGCCTACCGGTCTATAATCAAGCAAAAATATTTATTTATATATAAATCGGACCTATGTTGTGACAAATTAATGTTCTAGTGTTCTAATTGTTTCTAGGTATGTTTTTTTAAGTTGTCGTGGACCTGCATGGGCCACCACTAAAAACATGTCACGACCCGTTCCCAATTTCTTAGGTCGAATCGGATCATGCCCAGCCTGCACCATTGTTGAGATGGCGGCAGTAAGCTGTTCAGTAGCAGGTAACCATACAACAACACTATATTTGTCACAACTCAACATTCGAAAATTTAAAACTTTATTAAACTTTTACAATGAAATGAAAGATACAACTTAAACCATTTTCTACATACATCATGAATAAAAGAAAACTCTAGGCAAATAGCTCATCAGTCTCGAATTCCTCGTCTTGGGATCACGTAACAAAGCCTCATCAGTGATACCTAAAATGTTGGGTCTCCAGTCAGGAGGGAGCAAAGTATAATTCATGCTAATTTTAAACAGTTAAAATAAATAATAGAATTATGCACTTTTAAACAATTTAGAAATGACCAGTTTTCAGCAGTAAAACAATGTGTTTTGAATAGGCAATGAATATGACCGGCTTGGGTTGTACAGTTGTATCATATGGATACGATATGGCTTATCCCCGTGTGTATGAGGGGTAGGCTAACACAGTCAGTATACAGTTTTGGATGTGGTCATACTCATTACACTACTCCCCCAGTCCCCAATCAGTACAGTAGTTGCAGTCAGTACTCTCCGAGAGAGTTTCGTGTTTGCATCGTGGTTTAAACTTGCAGTAAAACGATTATTAAAATAACTGTAAAACCAACACAAACTATACTTGCCTTAGGAAAAATGACTGGAGAGATGAGTTGGTACCGAGGAGGAACGTCAGGTATGTCTTCGAGTTCCTACAGTTGAGAACTCGACTTAGATCCGCTATATAACCAAGCTAAGTGTGCTAGTTGCAATCTCTAGTAACAAGTCCTAGTCAGGTTTTAAGTTGTTATTAAGCTACAGCTAACGTTTACGTCGCAAGCTATGTGCGTTGATTAACCGGTTAATTTGATTATTTGGGAAATAATAACAAGAACAAATTATCTTTGGAAAACTTTGTGTTTTTTTGTAATATATCTATAAAATATAGTTTCTTCCAGTGACAAATCATGAACTAGTTATCCTACTAATATTTTATCTATTTATTTAAATTCTTAATTAATTATATACGAGAAATGATTACGCTCTAACTACGGTTATACATACAATCCAAAACCACCCAAGATCAACATCAACCACCCAGAAAAGAAAGTAAAAATCTACGCTATACAATACAGGGGCACAGCTAATCATCCTAGAGTTATGGGCTTATGCCCTGTACAATTCTTTTACATAAAATAAGAGAAAAACTGTTTAATTCCTAAATAAAATGTGCAGTAAATAATTATCTATAATAAATAACTTAAACATTAAATAAAATAATTTAAATCAAAAGTTTGGAGTCTCAGACTCGGTCCATCGTCACAACCAGCTAATACCTCAACACTCGGTCGGACCGGTGCGTTTGTATTTCGCTAGGGCCCACAGACCGGTACGGTCGTCGCCCGAAAATCAGTTTTAAATTCATTTTCCGAAAACCAGTTTGAAATCCAAATAAATAAAGTTTTTGTAAAAATTTGGGCAGCATTTCCTCTATTTCGGGACAACCCAAAACTGGAAAATGCGCCAACAAAACCTGCAATTGTTCCAACCAAAGAATAACCCATTTTTATACCGAAAATATAACCACAGAAATAATTTTCCAACCACAGAACCTTCCCGAAATACTCGGGAATCCCGCAATCAAACCAACAACATAAAAATCTCAGCAGACAATATCACAGAAAATGCTAACGTAGCTAACCGAAACTACCACGAAGCTAAGCCGGATTTCCCAAAGGAAAATCGAGGACCGTTATCATCATAGACTACCGAAAATAAACGCAACGGGGCAGAGAATTATACCTCGGGTGCTCGGCTAGAGCTCTCAGATGGTAATAGAAAGAAAATAATAATACCAAGCAGCGACGTTGGCGACGAACGTCGAAAAATCCAAGAATAGGGCACGCTGGCCAGAATAAAGAAATGCCACGAAGAGACAGCGCTGTTGGCAGACAGCGACGCTGTCGACAGCATCGAGGAAGCGGATCGTCGGAGAGACGATGGAAAAGCGGATCTGGACAGCGGGGTGCGCCGTCGAGCGCTGGAACCCGCGGAAGAGCACGACGCGCTGGAAAGGGGCGCACGGCCGGGGCGCTGCCGGAGTCGGGCGGCGTGGGGCGGTCGGCCCGCTGGAAGCCGGCGAACGCGGGAACGGGGATCGCCGGAGAGGGCTCGCGTGCGGACGGTCGGAGGCGCGAGGGAAGCTCGGCGGGAGGATGGCGACGGGGCGGTCGGGCCGCGGCCGGCGAACTCGGGGGCCGGAGGAAAGTCGGCGCGGGGGATTTGGGGGTTAGGGCTCGAAAATGGGTTTTGGAGAGTGTTGGTTTCTTCTTCAGTGATAGGAGAAGATGGGTTTTGGTAATCCAGAGAGAGGAGAGATTGAGGGAGTTATTACTCTCTTCTCAGTTTAGATCGTGAGAGTGTGGATGAATGGGAGAACGTGGGGAGTTTAATAGAGAATAGGGTGTTTACGTTGGGGAGACAAATGGACAGGAGAGAAAGGGGAAAAGAGAACAGGGAGAGTGGGAGAATAATTCCCACCCACACGCTGGTCCTTCGGGACCAGCCCAAAAGACTAGTTATTATATTTTTATTTTATTTTTTTTATTATAAAGATTAAGCCAAAATAATCAGAATTGAGAAAGAAGGAATTGGGCTGAGGCCTGGGTCTGGGTTCGAACTCGGGTTTGGGTCTGAAATCCAAAAGTCCATGTTATTTATTATTTTTGAAATCCTTTTCACTCAAAAATATTTAATAATAATATTAATAATAATTTTACTAATAATAATAATAATAAAATACTACTATTTTTGAATTACAAAACATGGGTTTCACACCCCCTACAAAGTTTTCAAATTGCAAATTTGGAATACTTTGAATAAGAAGCATGGAAAGTAGAGTTGTTTTGGTGTGGCAATACTATCAGAGGTAGCATGGACGTGATAGGTTTGGGTACTTCCGCTGGAGATTTTGTGTGGACTTTTCATCCTTGGCGTACCTTGGTTTTAGGTACGAATAATAAGTTGAGAGAGGAAACCATCATATTTACTCAGAGGTGGTGAGAACATGGTAAATATGGGGTTGATGGTAATGAGAACGTGGTGGGAGTGGACTCAGTTGAGGATACATAGAACAACTCAGAGGTAATATGGACGTGAAAGTTCTACGTAACGGGTAATGAATGCCACGGAACAACTGGGTTCCAGAAACATATGATTGTGAAAAAAAGGGGTGCATGTACTAGAGGACCTAATATAGTATTTGTGGTCAACAGTGGACATTTGTGGACCTATTATCCTTTTTGTGTACTGGCGGTGCGAGTACAAATAATAAGTGGAGAGAAAACCAACATATTTACTCAGAGGTAATGAGGACGTAGTAAATATAGGTCAAAACAAAGCCTTCCTACTCAGAGGTAGTGAGGACATGGTAGGAGTAGGCCAAATGGGGATATACAGAATAAGTCAGAGGTGTTATCAACGTGGAAGTTCTGTGTATTGGGTGATTTATTTGTGATGGACAGGAAAACAACTCAGAGGTAATATGGACATGGTTTTTTTTTTCCGTTAGAGAATTTTGTGGACCTATTGCCCTTTTATGCATATGGAAATGCGAGCAAATAGATTCGAATGATATTTTGTGGACCTACTACTCTTTGGTACACCGATGGTGCGAGTAATAGATTAGGATAACTTTCATGGACCTATTACCCTTCTGCGCACTGGTGGTGCGGGTAATAGAATAGGATAACTTTCATGGACCTATTACCTTTCTGCGTACTGGTGGTACGTGTAATAGATTAGGATAACTTTTGTGGACCTATTACTCTTCTGCGCACTGGCGATGCGGGTAATAGATTAGGATAAGTTTTGTGGACCTATCACCCTTCTGCGCACTGGTGGTGCGGGTAATAGATTTGAAGGAGATTCCGGTAGGAAAAAGCATTTGGGGTAAAAGTTCAGAGGTATGATCATACATGACTTGCTGCCCAGGAGATGCGATATGAATCCACTCGGAGCGGTCAGAGAGTAAATTCAGCGATACCTGAGGGTACATAACTCAATAATCTGGGAGATTTGGGGTCAGAGTGTAAGTTCAGCGGTACCAGAGGGTACATAACTCAACAATCTGGAAGATTTGGGGTCAGAGTGTAAGTTCAGCGGTACTAGAGGGTACATAACTCACAATCTGAGAGATAGTTGGAAGATATTGTTTAGTCATAACTTTTCTTGAGGAACTTGCCGTTGTTGTTGTTGTTGGTATTAGGACGTTTGCTCTTATCCTCTCCATCCGAGATATGCAGCCCCAGTTGGCGAGCCTTCTTCAATTTTGCTTATGCGCTAGTGGCGCTGATGATGAAGGCCTTCCAGTCTTTAAATTGATCTTTGCCCATCCAGAGGCAGATTGTGGGGAGTAGCCTCTTTCGGCAGATCTCAATTAAAGAAGAGTCCGGGTTACCGGAGGGCAATTTCATCGCAGTTTGGCAAAACCGCTCAATGTAGTTCCTCGTTAGCTCTTTTTCTCCTTGGACAACGTCCATGAGGGTTGACTGTAACGCCCCAGAACCAGAATACTAGAGAGCGGGGGCGTACATAGCCAGCTATGTATATTGAAGTGCAACCCACCTCGCTATACGGTCACGGCTGTCTAGATATATGAGGGTTTAACTACAAGCCAACAGTCTCCTATGGTCATGAACAAGCCTATTGTCTCAATCTCAAGCAAACAATAATAGTTACAAGATGTCAGAGCACCAAATATATAATAGCAAGGTGTCCCATACATTACATATTAGATGATCATGAAGCTAGTCGTACAAAATGTCAAGACTAGCAAGAGTTCAGTCGTACATGATCAACCCTAGGATCTGTCAATCATGTTACAGCCCGTAGGCAGACAGTAAATAAAGATGTAATATGAGCTAACACGTGCTCGCCGGCTAAATGCCTCAAAAGAATAATTTTTACAATAAAGTAGGAGGACAAAAAGAAACCCACTCGTTGCCAGGGTTACGCCTGGTGGTCACCATCTGGCTGGAAGACAGGTGGATCCTCTGGTGCTGCTCCGATATCTGGCTACACAAAACCAGCTGGGTCAGACCCCAGAAAGAGCAAGTGCCACAAAGGAGGCTTCACTAATGAACTAAAACCAACATATCACAATAGAATATTAAAGATAATAAATAAAAAACTGATAATAATAGAGATAACAACAGTAAACTGAGTACGAGGAAACCATTCAAGTATCTAGGTCACAACACTTAAACCAAACAAGGATCGGGGTTGCAGCCCTTCACCTGAATAGAAACCCGTCTCAAATACTATTGGTACAGTAAAGACAATAAACGAAAAAAGGACACAGAACTGCTCCGGGAGCCAGGTTACAACCCTTAAACCAAACAAGGACCGGGGTTGTAACCCTTTGCCTGAACAGAACTGGACCCCCGATCTTTATTGCTAAGGCCAGTATAAATAATCATGGTATTAAGGTAAGGTAAAACATGACGAACATGGCATGTGGTTGCAATAAGACAATAAACGAAGAGAGGACACATAACTGCTCCGGGAGCCAGGCTACAACCCTTAAACCAAACAAGGACCGAAATTGTAACCCTTCGCCTGAACAGAACTGGACCCCCGATCGTTATTGTTAAGGCAAGCATCAATAATCATGTCATGTCACAATCTTGCACAGGATCAGGATAAGACTAAGCTGGAATAAACTCCATCCAATCAATCATGGCCAATCAAGAGTACGGCTTGATACTTTTAACTAACTAGGGTTATCACAGGCCTAGTTATTAGCAAGATGCAGTGAGATTATCCCAACAGCCACAAGTCCTGTAGACCATCCGGTTATCCGGGTCGAATGTCTGTTTATGAAGAATGCAACACGTGACTGTGTGCTGGAAATGTGCCCTACTCGTCGGTAGGCTACAAGTCTACTTAATGCGCCCAGATAACGGGATTGCCTGTAGCTGGGAATCTCTTCATGCCTACTGAATTATTCTAGTTTATTATCCTTAGTCAATTACTGTAGGTATCCCTGACCGTGGTACTCAGGGATCCCTATCCTAGACATGATGCAAGACAGTACTGGTTTATTTTGTATAAATAAAATCACCCACGGTGTCCAGGCCATTCAATTCTGTTATGACATGCTAGCCGTCGCAACAGCATTCGAGATATATATCATGTCAAATTTACTGTCAAGAGTACGCTGCGACGGGTCACCATTATGTCATAAAACATATTTAAAATTAACATTTAACCTGGTATAAGCGTATATGCAATAACTAAATATAAACAGGGTACAAGAGTTGTGGAGGAATCATGCGGCTCAGGGGAGACGGGGCATAACTTCCACATACGAACTCAAAATGAGATGCTCCAGAGATATTCAGAAAGACAAGACAAAGATCTAAAACTTTCATGTTTTAAGTTTTTCGAAATTTTGGCTAAAAAATAGCTAAATTTGGCAAAAACAGTCATTCTGTGCACTTTTTACGCCAAAAATTTAATTCTGCATAAAATACGCAAAAGGGGAGGGTTCCAGCATAAAATTTCACATTCTGGGTACCATCCAGCGTAAAATACGCAATTTTAGGGTTCCCTGCGTAAAATCTTACATTCTGGATGCTATCCAGCGTAAAATACGCAATTTCAGGGTTCCCAACGTAAAATCTTACATTCTGGATGCTATCTAGCGTAAAATACGCAATTTCAGGGTTCCCAGCGTAAAATCTTACATTCTGGACACTATCCAGCGTAAAATACGCAATTTCAGGGTTCCCAGCGTAAAATTTTACATTCTGGACACTATCCAGCGTAAAATACGCAATTTCAGGGTTCCCAGCGTAAAATCTCACTCAGCCGACATGAAAAATCCAGAAAACTTGTTTTGGCCATAAAAACTTCATTTTAACTCGAAATGAGGTGAATCAAAAACCAAATTCACACAAAATTTTGTGCTCTTGCTCGTGGAACTATTAGTTTTGGAAAATAACAAGTTTTAGTAGATCAAAACCAAGAAAAACTCTATTAACTTATGAAACCCCAAAGTTATAATGTAGATCTAGAAGAATATATCCATAAAAATCAAAAACTCCAAGTTCTAAAGAGGCTTATAATCATGTAAAGAAGAGAATGGAACAATAAAACTTGAAATCCATCATGAAGCAAGTTGCACTTGCCTAGGGCTCTTGGGTGTAGGTGGAGAGTAATGGTAAGGAAGAAGAAGAGTGAATGAGGAGAGAAAAAGAGTGTTGGGTTAATAAATAGAGATAGTGGTGGTAGGTAAGGGTTTTCCCCTTGGTTCATGATGAACCAATAAGCAACCCAAGCCGAACCAGCCAACCAAACAAGCCGAACCAAGCCAGGAGACATGCAATACGAGTCAGATACGTACACATATTCTAAAATACGTAATTACGAACTATGATCATCACATTGACATTGTCACATCTTGTCCCACCTCGTAGAACCTTTCTAGAAATATATGTTTAAAGCCGGCAAAGGAATGGATGCAGTTATCCGGTAAGTTGCGGTACCAATCGAATGCGACCCCCTCTAATGCCCCAATGAACAATCTCGTGAGGATAGCGTCGTCATGCGGCAGATGGTTTGTTGTGACTTCGAAGTAGGTCATGTACCGGCTTGTAGAGGTCTTCCTGTCATATAGATTGATATTGAATGGCTTGTATCGTGGAGGAAAGGGGACATCTCTCCATGCAGCGGGATACGGCTGTCGTATCCTGAGGTCTTGAGAGGTTTTTCGGGCATGAAACATTGCACGGAGCTCCTGGACCTCTCTTCTTGCCTCCCTAGCCTCTTCTGCAGCAGTGGAAGCCGATACTCCGGGTGGATTGTCACCCGGGGTTGGTGCGGTCGTGTTTGAGTCCGCATTGGCGGCGGGATCCAAGCTTGTTTGACCTGGTGTCCTTGCTTGTAGAGCCTGTAGGACCGCCTTGATCTTGTCCACCGACTTAACCAAGGTATGAAGTATGGCCTCGAGAGCGTCGAGGCACTGCCGATCACTGGGACTGTCTTGATCATTCTCAGTCATAAATGCCGTTCACATATGAGGAGAAGTGGAAGGAACTGTATAAGACGTGCCCTCCGAATCATAGCCTCGCATAGAGAAGTCGTCGGGGTATGTGGGAATATTCTCCTCTGGTTCAGACTCGGAGGAAGTGCCACCCCCTGTATAGGAGGTTGCCTCGTCTTGGCTCTTGTGGACGTTTTCAGGGACGTCAGAATCTGTTGTATCTGCTGGGGGGATTGTTTCCCCTGGTTCATCTTCTTGAAACATCGGATTATTATGGATGTTCCGAAGAGTGCTACCCCCAGCTTCAACTACCCCCAGGAATATAGATGACGAATCTCCAAGTATTGAAGATTTCGTTTTTGAACGGGTTCCTTGATAAACTCCTCCTGTGACGGCTGTAGACAACCGCTTAGATGAGAGTTTCTTGGCCGTGCTGGTTGAAATTGTCGGGCTGGAGGTATTTATTTTCTTCCCTCCTTTGTCGATAGGGACCTTCTGGGCAGAGTTACAGAAGACGACAGGAAGCGCCTCGTCTTCCGAGCTTTGTTGCAGGGCCGATCCTGGCTGTTGCAGTAGTTGGAAGACAGACTGCCAGTCCTCTTGTACTGCTATCTTGTTGCAGCAGCAGCTGACAATGACTTGAGTACAGTGATGTCCATGGAAAGACTCTTTGCACACCAGGTTTTCTTCTCTTTTCTTGCGCTTGTGAAGAATCACATCTCGCAAGTCAAGTATATCTCGATCAACCTTTACGCTCATTTTGTGGGCCCGAGAATCCCGAGCGCACGAGTGTGTTGGTATCATGTTTGCCCCTGATGCGGGGCTAGTAAAAGCACTTGCCCTCGATCATTGTTGGAAGACTCTTGGAAACCATCCTGTCCGTTTGCCGCCGGGGGCTGGACACAGGCGGTTCTGTATAACTTTCCGTCAGAGGCCCGCATAACAGTTAGCGGGACTCTCTGATGGTCAGAGGTTGGGACAGCTGACTGAGCTCGACGATCCCGCGCTGTCCTAGACTTCTTCGTTCTAGCACCCGAGGGCGCGTAGTAGGAAGAGTCCAAACTGTGCCGCATAGACTCTGGCACATTCTCATTGGAGCTTCTGATGTCAGGACCGTATGAGAGGTGGTCGAAGACTAAACCCGAGCTGCATAGAGCAGATGGCTAGGACTGGATGTCGTATAGGTTATCTCCCTGCGGCTAGGGTTGGTGGCCGCATAGGCATCTTACATGCGGCTGGAATTGGCGGCCACATGAGCCTTCTGCATACGGCTGAGATTGGTGGCCGCATGAGCCTTCTGCATGCGGCTGGGATTGGTGGCCGCATGAGCCTTCTGCATGCGGCTGGCACCCTTATGCGGCTTCTTCCTAGACCGCATAGAGTTCCCATTTGCTCCCGCAAGTCCAGCATCATAGTGTTTTCCTTTGCCGGACTTGGGGACAGCAGGGTCCTCTGCAGCCTGAAGTGGGGCTGCATGTGGGTCTTCTTTGCCATCTTGGACAGCAGAGAATACTTCTTTCAGAGCTTGGAGAGGCGCAACGGTTTTGGGCCTCCACTCCCTGCGGGCCTTTTTTGGGCTAGCTCGCTTCTGGATGGGGCTAGCACTCCCGTCGGAGAGCATCTCTTCAAACGCTTGCTGGTCGAAGCGAACAACCAGCATCTGTTGCATGGAGCCAAGTTTGGCTGTGTCCGATTGCATCACCAACTTTTCAGCAGTGGAGAAGTTAGTCCCTAGCAGAGTTGCCATCGTGTTTGCCATTGATTGTCGTAGAACAGAGCAGTTTTATAGGAGGACTGAACTTTAACTCACAATTACAAACTCGTTTGTACAAAAGAGAGCCTAGGAACAAAACCTAGGAAAAGCAATCTAAGTACAATTGTTTTGTTTTGATTCTAGGGGGTGACGGTAGAGGCTCGGGAAAGTGCTATCAACTCTGCCTTACTCCTTGGACGATCGGACTCAACCTAGGCTCCAGTAAAGAAATGCTCTCTCTCTGCCTGGGTGTGTGTTTATATCTCTGTGTGTCTCTGTGTGTGCAAGGAATAGCACCTTGCTATTTATAGGAATTCATGAGTAATGGGGTGTACAGCCACGTGGCTAATTTTGGGCCACATCCTTGTAACTGTGCCTCGAGAAGTGGGCAGCTGGAAATTGGTTAAGATTGATCATGATCTGTTTGTTGCACTAAATCTGAACTGTTAAGACTTGGTCAATTTCTGCCACACGTCTCAACTGATACACTGTGGCGAGCCGTATGAATGATGCATCCTGGCTGAGCCGCATGAAGGATTGTCCCATACCGATTCGCATGAAGGATGTACCCTGGCTGAGCCGCATGAAGGACTGTCCCATAGCCGACCCGCATAAAGAGTGTCTCATGACCGAGCCGCATGAAGGACGTCTCATGATCGAGCCGTATGAAGGATGTCTCATGACCGAGCCGCATAAAGGTTGTCTCATGACCGAGCCGTATGAGAGTGGCCTCATGACCGAGCCGCATGAGAGTGGTCTCATGACTAAGCCGCATGAGAGTGGTCTCATGACTGATCCGTATGAAGATCGCATAGGCGATCCGCATAAAGAATCTTCTTTGGAATTTGTGAACTGTGCTAGATATCATGATGATTTTCTCGTCTTTTTAGGAGTATGTCACGTCTTGTCTTTATGTCAGATCCATCATCTCTGTCAGAGCTGTCGCCTTTATGTTAGAGTAATTATGGCCAGCTGCTTAGGCTGATTTTGAACCGCCTAAGGTTCTCTGCTATTTGTGGGCCACATGAAGATTTCTGAGCCGTATGAAGCTTTCTGGATTTTTGAGCCGCATGGAGCTTCCTAGGTTTTGAGCCGCATAGAGAATCCCCTTCTTTCCTTGCGCTTGTGAAGGATCACATCTCGCAAGTCAAGGACATCTCGATCAACCTTTGCACTCGCTTTATGGGCCCGGAAATCCCGAGCACACGAATGCGTAGGTATCATGTTTGCTCCCTGATGCGGGGCTAGTAAAAGCACTTGCCCTCGATCAATGTTGGAAGACTCTTGAGAACCACCCTGTCCGTTTGTCGTCGGGGGCTGGACACGGGCGGTCCTATACAACTTTCCATCAGAGGCCCGCTTAACAGTTAGCGGGACTCTCTGATGGTCAGTAGTTGGGACAGCTGACTGAGTTCGACGAGCCCGCGCTGTCCTAGACTTCTTCGCTTTAGCACCCAAGGGTGCGTAGTAGGAAGAGTCCAAGTTGGAGAACCACCCTGTCCGTTTGCCGCTGGGGGCTGGACGCGGGCGGTCCTATACAACTTTCCATCAGAGGCCCGCTTAACAGTTAGCGGGACTCTCTGACGGTCGGTGGTTGGGATAGCTGACTGAGCTCGACGAGCCCGCGCTGTCCTAGACTTCTTCGACTTAGCACCCAAAGGTGCGTAGTAGAAAGAGTCCAAGTTGGAAGGAGGGAAGGGAAGTTGGTGCCCTTTTCAAAGGAGGCAAGGGGGCTCTATTTATAGAATGGAGTGAGCCATTTCTTCTTCTCCTTTTCGATGTAGGACTAAAAGCAATATTTTTCATGCTTCTACAGTGCAATGAGATAGCTAATATGCAGTGAATGAATGAAGAGTGTAATGGTAATAAAGTGTACATACATACATATCAATACTAACCCAAAATCAGCTTTTGATATTCAAAGTTAACATGTAAACTAATATGAAATCAAATTCAGATTTTTCTATACAACTCAGTTTTGCATTAAAACCAAACATTCATTCTCAGGTATTTACTGCTTTCTCTCAAACCAAACCCACATCTACCAATCCATTTCTGAACCCAAATGAAATCACCAACATCATGTAGACATGGAAATATACATTCAGTTATTATCCTTAAAGTTTAATATGTAACCTACAAATTCATTTTAGATTCGAAACTTAATTTTATACATTAATTCGAAACAAAACCCATCCCCAGATTTTAAAATCCTGAAACCATCTCAGGTTTCTCAACCAGTTCACAAATCTCAGTTTTTGCATCTCATTTCAAATCAAAAACCTGTTTTCGAATGTAAGCAAGGGGTCTGCTGCAGTAGTCTGAGTGTCGAGTAAAGTGTATAGAGGATGTGCCAATTAGAGAAGAGTGTGTCAATGTAGTGCAGGCATGTAGTATTAGAGTGTCACAACCCATTGTGTTGTCGAGTATTAGACCGTGTCAGTAAAATATTTCGAAAACACCAAATCAAAATCCAACCCAAATAAAACCCAAAAACAGTTGTCATACAAGGTGTGCCTCATGTGTATAAGTCAGGAGAGGGTGTACTCGTGTCTAACAAGTGGACACGAGGTGTCCAACACCACATGAATACACAGTATCAAAACTGTACAGAATGCAGTATCGTGCAGCCATGTCGTGTCCGATTGGACACGACACAGAGCTCGAGACGTGTCAAGCCTGTAAATACACATTCGCCCAAGATAGGGCTACACGCTTGAGTGTCTGCAACGTATCCACGACACGCGTACACTCGATACGGACACCGTATCAGTACACGTTTTTTCGTATGAACCAGTGTAGGCAAAAATGCGTGCACGTGTCATAGCGTGTCCGATACGACACAAACAGGTCTGGGACTTGGGGGCTGACTTGTAAGTCGTGGCCCCCACGTCCATGCCAAGTGGCATGCGGCTACGTGGCCTGTGCTGCAAGAAAATACCCCCGAGCAGCAGGGCACGTGCACGGCTGCTTGTGCAACGTGTTCGTGTCCATTTTGGACACGAACACGCCACAAAAATTGACTCAGTCCACACTAAATCCAAAGCACATGCATAAGGCTACAAATTCAATCAAATACATTTCAAAATTATCAAAATAAATTCTATTGTGGCATTCTAACAAATACTTACAAGTAGAAAATGTAGCACCCAGTTTCTAAAATGAGGGTAATTTTGAAATTTTGTAATTATAATCATTTAATAATGATATTTAAACCATGTTATGATTTTTGGTGATTTTTAGTTAATTCAAAACTATTTAAAATTATGACTTATGATTTTGAAGATTGACTAGTGTAACCCAAGAGTTTGGCTAAGCCTAGAGACTAACCATGACCAAGGGAGCCTAGTCATATGATTAGGATGACTAATTACAACTTTTTAGCCTAAGGGTATTTTGGTCATTTTGACAATTTTGTAAAATTGTAAATTGTATTAATTAAATATATGCTAAATGTTAGGTTGAGATTTGACCTAGAAATTTAGCCTAATCTAGATTAGCCTTGATTGATTAGGGTAACCTAGTAATGACAAGGTTAATAATATCTAGATATTCTAGGTAAGATATTTTTCTCTAAGGATATTTGTGAAAAAGGTAGCCTATGACAAGTTGAACCAATAGGAAGGCCTAGAATTGGCAGGACAACTCCTAGCCACTCATCTAGACCCAAAACCTAACCCTAAATCATCTAATGGCAGCCACAATTGGATTTTCCCCTTCCAATAAAATATCCTTAGTAAAAACCTTTGCCTCTTTTACAACTTCTTAGAACCCAAATAGTTCCTCCCTAAATTTCCTTCCCTAATATCCAAATCAAGCCCAAATTGGTTCTAATCAATTGCAACATCACCCTCTACCATAGTGAAAGCTAGTAGGGGCTTGCTAGCTAGGGTTTGAAGTACTTTGGTCAATTGGAGTTCAAGGAGAAACCTTATCATTACCCTTTTACATTGAGATTCAATCTCAATAGGTAAATCCCATGAAACCCTTCTAAAATCATGTTTTATTTCATAGATGCATGCATATAGGTATATCCTAGCTGTAGGGATAGTTTGGTGCTAAGTAGTGTCCATTTCGTGTCCGTATCGGACACGTATCAGCCCAAATAAATAGGTGTTCGATAAAATGTTTGTTAGAAATAAATTGTGTTAATTTCAGAATCTAATTGAATAGAAAATTAGGTTATTATGTGTATTTCACTAAACAATTAGACTGAGCACGAATTTGAGTCGTGTCCGTGTCCAAAACGGACACGAACTCACTACACGAGCAGTCGCACACATGTCCTGCTGCCACACGTGTCGTGCTCACTGCACAGACCTTGTGAACCCACCAAAATTGGTGTGGAGGTCGGGGCAGTGACTGACAATTCACTCCCAAAGTTTCACGACACTTCGTGTCGTGTCGGACACGAAAACACGATCGCACTAAAATTACACTGTACTGTGCACACGCGGGAAAACCGCACTAACACGCACTTCGTGTCGTGTCCTGTCACCATGAGGACACGATTCAGGGTGATGTGTGTGTAGCCCTAACCCCTTCTATGTGCGTGCATGAGCCCATGGGTATTCGTACCCTGTGTTGTGCGCAATCGTGCACGACACGGCTGCACGAGACAGTCTTCACTGACTGTTTCGAACTGAGTTCGAACCTTGTTTGGACACCTCGTGTCCCCTTGTTTGGACACGAGAATAACCCTTTATCACTTGTACACGTGTATAACCCCTCTGCGCACACTAATTGGTATTTAAACTTGGTTTTTGAAATCAATTTCGAGTTACAAATGACAGGTTTCATGAAACTCTGATACTCGTTTCACTGTTGGTTTTTTTTTCCAGAATTTAAATGTGTTCTCAAAACTAATCTTCATGATTATTGAAATATTATTAATCTCCCCATATGTCTGAGTGATTATATACTTGTTTGGGTTTGATGTTAACACGGGAGTGGGATTCCGAATTGCATTGGGGCTCTTAAATTGACTGTTACACTGAACCATAGACTTAAACCTGAGTTTGAAGTGAAAACTGGGACTTAGGCAAATGTGAAATTGAGTTTGGGTTTTTCCCTAGTGGTTTGGATGTGTAGATCCTTCTTGTTCAGACATTGCATTGTATCAACCCAATGATATATTGTATCAGTCACTTCCTATTAGTGTCAGTCTTGGTAGGTTGAATGAATAGGGATGTAATTAGATATATACATATAGACATATAGAAAGGTAGAAAGAAGGAAAGTGGCAGGGATAGCAGGTAAGGGGCAAACCAAGATGAAAGGTATGCAGGAATGGATGCATGAAATGAAGGTAAAATATCAATTAAATGTATATTAAAAACTGAAATGGGGATTTGAAGACTGAAACCTGTGACTGAGATATTGCATTCAATATTTCCAATTCAACAGGAAAGAAACATGGGATTGGTTTTGAGAAAACTTGAGAATGGTTGTTTGGTTTATAGGTTGGAAACTGAAATCATAATTCCTATGTTAACTAAACTGGGTATTGAGTTGAGTTCAATGTTCCAATTCGAAAATAGGGAAACATGGGTTGGTATGAGAAAACCTGAGACCCCTAGGTCCATTACACTAACCCATTCACTAATTTTAGATTTCTACTTGCCACACACACTGCCACACTAATCTAAACCCTCACATATACTTACACACAACTCACTGTCTCCTGCTTGCTACACACACACAGTCTCCTACTTGCCACACACACACACACACACTTTTACTACATACAACACTCACACATACACATGTACATCTCTCTCTCTCTCTCTCTCTCTCTCTCTCTATATATATATATATATATATATATATATATATATATATATATATGTGTGCTTGGTATTATATGTGACCTATATGTATGATGAATACATATATGTAAATTAGATGTTTAACCTTTATCTAATGCAATAATGTTTACACACACACAACCTATATATATACCCTATATACATATATTGTTTATATATGTGAATGAAATATAAATGTGATACTAGACTAGATTACTTGTTTGTGTGTGCCTAGCTAGTTAGATGTGATGCTAGACTATGGTTTAGTTTTGTGTGTAGTGAAATAGTTGCCTAGGCTATGTGTTGTAAACCTAGAATTGACTTGTTGAGCCAAGATTAGACTAACTAAGACTAGTTGACCAAGATTTACTAAATCCTAACTAGTTTGACCTAATTTGACATGGCATGACCTTGTTTGACTTAGATTGACCTAGTACGACTTAGTTGGCTTGGTGTGAGTTAGTATGACCAAGTTGGACTCCTAGTTGACCAAAGTTGACTTAGAGTTGACTTTGGTCTAGATTGACGTAGAAATCATATAGATTTCATCTTACACTTCAATTATCTTATTTCTGAATACATCATAACCTGTTTTACTCTAAATAGGACTCTGTGACACCAGTTCGAACATTATTCATCTCAGTCTTTCAGGGTGACAGGCGAGTACATTCTCTGATAATATTTCTGTTTTATGATATCGTCTTTGTTTCTAGTATTTAGTGTAGATTTCCTTGTTCTCTTGACACATTGTTCACACGGATTGGTATTTGTCTGGATCCCGTCATAAGATGTCATTCCTCTTATATATGGTATGCCTTATGCAAGTCTTCCTAGTTCCTTGTGCATTGTATAGACAGGATTCCTGCAAAGGCTAGCTACCTTCTCAGAGAATCACGTGTCATGACGTGTCATGACTGGATCCACTATATTAGTCAGGAATGTGAGTGTTAGCGTAGATATGTGATCAATACCCCACAGTATTAGCATTGTATCAAGCATTGTATCACCATTGTATCCTCACTGTATAGTGTTAATCATACACTCACGTATGATTAGCCAGGCCAAACATTGTATCAAGTTCTAAGTCGATCACATGTTAAAACTAGTGCTAAACTCACATAGATAGCGGTTCCAAATTTTCGTACATGTTATACACTGTTCTCTTGCCTTATCTTATTACAGTTTTGATATACCCTGCCAGGATGCATGTACGCTCTACTTTACCTAGTATATTCTTTCTATCTACTGCTACATTTTCAATATTGTATAACTAGAACTGTTGTTTGAGATTTTGTATTCGTTCTTGTCCTGACTGGACCTGTTGAAAATATTACAGATGATGATGGTGACTGCCCTACCTTCTATGGGGCACATGAGGGTGACACTCAGGAGCCCGAGGAGCATCTAGCTCAGTAGCGGGTGCTTACTCTAGTCTAGTATTTTTAGTTTTCAGTTTGTATCGGATTGTTCCGATTGTTAGTTGAGACTTAGTTATATTTCAGGACTTATATTTATTTGTGTTAAACATCTACTTTGTGTGGTGCGATAACTCTATTTATATTTTAGTTTCTTCCTTTTATCTGATTCCATATCGCGCTCTATCTTCTCTAGACTTGTGATTGAGATATAGAGTTGAGATGTTATATTATACCTCCGTGCGGAGATGATATGTTTATATCATATTGATGTTAGATGTTAGATGTTATAGACGAACTATACAACGTTCTACCGCCGACACTGCGGCGTAGGCTGGACGTACCCACGTTCTCGTGCCCTTCCTCAGGGTGCGGGTCGTGACACGTTTTTGTGGTGGCCCATGCAGGTCGATGTCGTAATTAGTGCGATCTCGTAATGGTGCTCGACTTAGAGTACTAATTACGAGCCTGCGACTAGGACATAGGATCTAGGATATGATAGGAGTTACTCAATCACTGTTAGGACTACTTGAGAGATTCCTTGGATGACCCTTGTGAATCTCATTATGAATATCTCGAAATTCGATTCCAACAGCTTCTGTTTATCTTTCTTGTTTGTTGATGAATTTGATTCTTGGTAATCAAGGTTAATTTGAAATATTCTACCAAGATGAATCTTATGGGTTAGGCCGACTTAGTTATGGAATCTAGAATCTTCTACAGTCACATTAGCAAGCATGGTAAGGACATACAGTCTGATTTAGGATATATTTCTCGGGTGTGGGAATTTAGGTTTTCGCGGCCAAGTATGTGGCAATGCGAAAATTTTAAATACCATGATTCTAGAGGTATGTACCTTAGTCGAGGACTCTGTGAATATCGTACCCTTGCTTACAAGTATGACGAAGATTCTGATTATCATGATTTTGGACAGACGCATATGATTATCAGATTTTATCTCAAGAAGGTTTATAAAATATCATTCTACCTTTTTAATTCAGTCTTTTTTTAAAAAATTGTTGTTTGTTCTTCTTCAATTAACTTAGGAGCAGGAGTAGTTTTAGTTGTTAGTATAATCCTTTGTGTAACTTCCTTTGATATAAATTTCTTCTAAAATATAATAAATTGATGATTTGTGTTAGGACTTTTTGACTTAGAATTGATAGTGTACTTCTGACCTTATAATGGTGACCATTGTAGCTATTTTCCAGTTTCATATAAGATGATACTGCCTAACAGCCCTGATTGATTCATTATTTTCCTTATCTTTCCAGTCTGGCACTCATGACCAGAGTCTGTCCAACTCAACTTGTTCCCTTGTACTACTTTTGCATCACAACTACCGGTTCAATTTAAGCCATTCGACCATTTCTACTTAAATTATGATTATCATATGTACATTACCTGACTTTTAATTTAGGAGCACAAGACTAGTTGTTTTCTCAAAACCGATTTCACATGCATGACCTAAACATAACACCCTACACCTATGACCTTCATGTCCCACTCGGATACACCATCTTGTGCTTCATTTGCTTCACACGACTTTCCTGACACAAGATCCCATATTGATTTACCCCACGGAGTCACTTTTATTTCCGACTCGAATCGGGGACACCTTTTCAACCTAAACCTGTCGAGCCAAATTTTGGACATGACCCATTTTAAGCCTACTATCCATATTTTATTTGTTGATCTTGTGTGCTGCTAGGAAGAGGCTTCGACCTTATTGTTGGGGGTTTGACCTAGAAGGAGTACGACCATCTTAATTTCGAGGACAAAATTCTTCTAAGGAGGGTAGACTTGTAGCACCCAGTTTCTAAAATGAGGGTAATTTTGAAATTTTATAATTATAATCATTTAATAATGATATTTAAACCATTTATGATTTTTGGTAATTTTTAGTTAATTCAAAACTATTTAAAACCATGACTTGTGATTTTGATGATTGACTAGTGTAACCTTAGAGTTTGGCTAAGCCTAGAGACTAACCATGACCAAGGGAGCCTAGTCATGTGATTAGGATGACTAATTACAACTTTTTAGCCTAAAGGTATTTTGGTCATTTTGACAATTTTATGAAATTGTAAATTATATTAATTAAATATATGCTAATTGTTAGGTTGAGATTTGACCTAGAAACTTAGCCTAATCTAGATTAGCCTTGATTGATTAGGGTAACCTAGTAATGACAAGGTTAATAATATCTAGATATTTTAGGTAAGATATTTTTCTTTAAGGATATTTGTGAAAAAGGTAGCCTATGACAAGTTGAACCAATAGGAAGGCCTAGAATTGGGTGGACAACTCATAGCCACTCATCTAGACCTAAAACCTAACCCTAAATCATCTAATGGCAGCCACAATTGGATTTCCCCCTTCCAATAAAACATCCTTAGTAAAAACCTTTGCCTCTTTTACAACTTCTTAGAACCCTAATAGTTTCTCCCTAAATTTCCTTCCCTAATATCCAAATCAAGCCCAAATTGGTTCTAATCAATTGCAACATCACCCTCTACCATAGTGGAAGCTAGTAGGGGCTTGCTAGCTAGGGTTTGAAGTGCTTTGGTCAATTGGAGTTCAAGAAGAAACATTATCATTACCCTTTTTCATCGAGATTTAATCTCAATAGGTAAATCCCATGAAACCCTTCTAAAATCATGTTTTATTTTCATAGATGCATGCATATAGGTATATCCTAGCTATAGGGATGGTTTGGTACTAGGTAGTGTCCATTTCGTGTCCGTATCGGACACGTATCAGCCCAAATAAATAGGTGTTCGATGAAATATTTGTTAGAAATAAATTGTGTTAATTTCATAATCTAATTGAATAGAAAATTAGGTTATTATGTGTATATCACTAAACAATTAGACTGAGCACGAATTTGAGTCGCGTCCGTGTCCAAAACGGACACGAACTCACTGCACGAGCAGCCGCACACATGTCTTGCTGCCACACGTGTCGTGCTCACTGCACAGACCTTGTGAACCCACCAAAATTGGTGTGGAGGTCGGGGCAGTGACTGACAATTCACTCCCAAAGTTTCACGACACTTCGTGTCGTGTCGGACACGAAAACACGATCGCACTAAAATTACACTGTACTGTGCACGCGTGGGAAAACCGCACTAACACGTACTTCGTGTCGTGTCCTGTCACCACGAGGACACGATTCAGGGTGATGTGTGTGTAGCCCTATACCCCCTCTACGTGCGTGTATGAGCCCATGGGTGTTCGTACCCTGTGTTGTGCGCAATCGTGCACGACACGGCTGCATGAGACAGTCTTCACTGACTGTTTCGAACTGAGTTCGAACCTTGTTTGGACACCTCGTGTCCCCTTGTTTGGACACGAGAACAACCCTTTAACACTTGTACACGTGTATAACCCCTCTGCGCATATTAATTGGTATTTAAACTTGGTTTTCAAAATCAATTTCGAGTTGCAAATGACAGGTTTCATGAAACTCTGATACTCGTTTCACTGTTGGTTTTTTTTTCAGAATTTAAATGTGTTCTCAAAACTAATCTTCATGATTATTGCAATATTATTAGTCTCCCCATATGTCTGAGTGATTATATACTTGTTTGGGTTTGATGTTAACATGGGAGTGGGATTCCGAATTGCATTGGAGCTCTTAAATTGACTGTTACACTGAACCATAGACTTAAACCTGAGTTTGAAGTGAAAACTGGGACTTAGGCAAATGTGAAATTGAGTTTGGGTTTTTTCCTAGTGGTTTGGATTTGTAGATCCTTCTTGTTCAGACATTGCCTTGTATCAACCCAATGATATTGTATCAGTCACTTCCTATTAGTGTCAGTCTTGGTAGGTTGAATGAATAGGGATGTAATTAGATATATACATATAGACATATAGAAAGCTAAGAAGAAGGAAAGTGGCTGGGATAGCAGGTGAGGGGCAAACCAGGGTGAAAGGTATGCAGAATGGATGTATGAAATGCAGGTAAAATATCAATTGAATGTATATTAAAAACTGAAATGGGGATTTGAAGACTGAAACCTGTGACTGAGATATTGGATTCAATATTTCCAATTCAACAGGAAAGAAACATGGGATTGGTTTTGAGAAAACTTGAGAATGGTTGTTTGGTTTATAGGTTGGAAACTGAAATCATAATTCCTATGTTAACTAAACTGGGTATTGAGTTGAGTTCAATGTTCCAATTCGAAAACAGGGAAACATGGGTTGGTATGAGAAAATCTGAGACCCCTAGGTCCATTACACTAACCCATTCACTAATTTCAGATTTTTACTTGCCACACACACTGCCACACTAATCTAAACCCTCACATGTACTTACACACAACTCACTGTCGCCTACTTGCTACACACACACACTGTCACACACACTTTTACTACATACAACACTCACACATACACATGTACATCTCTATATCACTATATATAAATATAAATATATATATATATATATATGTGCTTGGTATTATAATGTGACCTATATGTATGATGAATGCATATATATAAACTAGAAGTTTAACCTTTATCTAATACAACAATGTTTACACACACAACCTATATATATATATATACCCTATATACATATATTGTTTATATATGTGAATGAAATATAAATGTGATACTAGACTAGATTACTTGTTTGTGTGTGCCTAGCTAGTTAGATGTGATGCTAGACTATGGTTTAGTTTTGTGTGTAGTAAAATAGTTGCCTAGGCTATGTGTTGTAAACCTAGAATTGACTTGTTGGGCCTAGATTAGACTAACTAAGACTAGTTGACCAAGATTTACTAAATCCTAACTAGTTTAACCTAATTTGACATGGCATGACCGTGTTTGACTTAGATTGACCTAGTACGACTTAGTTGGCTTGGTGTGAGTTAGTATGACCAAGTTGGACTCCTATTTGACCAAAGTTGACTTAGAGTTGACTTTGGTCTAGATTGACTTAGAAATTATATAGATTTCATCTTACACTTCAATTACCTTATTTCTGAATACATCATAACCTGTTTTACTCTAAATAGGACTCTGTGACACCAGTTCGGACATTATTCATCTCAGTCATTCAGGGTGACAGGCGAGTACATTCTCTGATAATATTTTTGTTTTATGATGTCGTCTTTGTTTCTAGTATTTAGTGTAGATTTCCTTGTTCTCTTGACACATTGTTCACATGGATTGGTATTTGTCTGGATCCCGTCATAAGATATTATTCCTCTTATATATGGTATGCCTTGTGCAAGTTTTCCTAGTTCCTTGTGCATTGTATAGACAGGATTCCTGCGAAGGCTAACTACCTTCTCAGAGAATCACGTGTCATGACGTGTCATGACTGGATCCACTATATTAGTCAGGGATGGGGGTGTTAGCGTAGATATGTGATCAATACCCCACAGTATCAGTATTGTATCAAGCATTGTATCACCATTGTATCCTCACTGTATAGTGTTAATCATACACTCACGTATGATTAGCCAGGCCAAACATTGTATCAAGTTCTAAGCCGATCACATGTTGAAACTAGTGCTAAACTCACATAGATAGCGGTTCCAGATTTTCGTACATGTTATACACTGTTCTCTTGCCTTATCTCATTACAGTTTTGATATACCCTGCCAGGATGCATGTACGCTCTACTTTACCTAGTATATTCTTTCTATCTATTGCTACATTTTCAATATTGTATAACTAGAACTGTTGTTTGAGATTTTGCACTCGTTCCTGTCCTGACTGGACCTGTTGAAAATATTACAGATGATAATGGTGACTTGGTGACTGCCTTACCTTCTATGGGGCACATGAGGGTGACACTCAGGAGCCCGAGGAGCAACTAGCTCAGTAGAGGGTGCTTACTCTAGTCTAGTATTTTTAGTTTTCAGTTTGTATCGGATTGTTCCGATTGTTAGTTGAGACTTAGTTATATTTCAGGATTTGTATTTATTTGTGTTAAACATCTACTTTGTGGGGTGCGATAACTCTATTTATATTTTAGTTTCTTCCTTTTATCTGATTCCATATCGCGCTCTATCTTCCCTAGACTTGTGATTGAGATATAGAGTTGAGATGTTATATTATACCTCCGTGCGGAGATGATATGTTTATATCATATTGATGTTAGATGTTAGATGTTATAGACGAACTATACAGCGTTCTACCACCGATACTGCGGCGTTGGCTGGACGTACCCACGTTCTCGTGCCCTTCCTCAGGGTGCGGGTCGTGACAGAAAATGGTACGTGTCCGATACGGACACAAAACCAATACAAAACTTCACTAAACACACACCACAGCTAGGGGACACCTAGATCTAGGCTATCATGCAAAGAAATCATGTTTAAATGATAGTTTAAGGTGTTTACCTATAGAGTATCAATCACAAGGAAAAAGCCCCAAATAGGAAGATTCCTCTTGCAAGCCAAAAGCTCCAAATTGTACCAAATATGAGATTTCTCTCCACGAACAGTAAATAGAGTGGGATTAGGTTCTAATGCAAGAGACTATAGTCAAAAATGAATTAAAATGAAAGAGTTATGAATTGAGGAAGAAGGACCAATACCTCTTTCTTTCCAAAAGTTGTTTTGATGCAAAAGAGGCAAGAACTAGGGAGAGAGATTAAATAGGGGAGATTCCCTATGTGGCCGGCCATGTAAGGAAGAGATTAGGGTTAGGGTTGTGGCTAATGGGCTTGGGCTAAGTTTCAATGCTAAAAGAATCAATCCATAAGTCAAAAGTCCATGAACCTAAATCACTTATTCTCTATATGAAACTTGATTCAAATAAGTCAATTTGAGTCGACTTAAGTTAGACTAGGGTCCTACCATGCTAATCAAGTCACCATAGCTAAAGTCAACATCTAGGTTAGTCTCCATAGTCTCAACTAGCAAAGGTCAAAAATAACAATCATCATTCAAACAATTTACAAATAATTTCCATGAAACCAAAATGACCAAAATATCCCTAGGCCAAAAATGATAAATAAAACATCCTAATCACACGGTTAGGCTCTAGGTCAAGTAGTCTCTAGAGTTTCACTAGCAGCACATCAAAATCACAAGTCATGACTTAAAACAGTTTTAAATTGATTAAAAATCACCAAAATTTATAATATGATATAAATATCAATAAATAAATGATTATAATTACAAAATTTTAAAATTATCCTCATTTGGAAAACTGGGTGTTACATCGTGCGGGGAACGAGCACGGACGAGATGGCACAAAACTAGCCCACGGTGCGCGGGGAACGGGTGCACAGCACGCGGGCGCGAGGCGCGAGCACGTGGGGCGCACAGACAAAACTGCCCACGACGCACGAAAGCCTAGCATGCGGGCGCGCATCGTATGGGCGTGTGGGCGCGTGGCACGGGCCCACGGCAAGCGGAAGCACGACGTGCAGGCACGAAACGTGCAGCATATGGATGCACGGCACGCGGGATGCAGATGCATGATGCACGGGCGCGCAGCAAACGAATCGCGTAGGGGCACGACGCACGAAACGTGTAGCGCACGGATGCACGATGCGTGGGGCGCAGATACACGACGCGTGAGCGCGTGGCAAATGAATCGTGCAGGCACGCGGGGCATAGATGCACGGCGCACGGGCACATGTCAAATAAATTGTGCAGGCACGCTACGCACGAAATGCGCAGCACGCCGATGCACGGCACATGGGGCACGGATGCATGGCGTACGGGCGCGCGGCAAATGAATCGCACAGGCACGCTACGTGCGAAACGTGTTGTGTGCTGATGCACGGCGCGGGTGGCATGGATGCACGGCGCACGGGCGCACGACGCACGTAGAAGGGTCATCGTTCCTGGCAGCAAGCTTTTGGCCACGGAGTTCTTAAAACTTCCAATGTCCTTAACTTGAGCTATAGGAGTCAAAATCAAGCAAAATAAAAGCCAAAATTGAATGAAATTAAATTCTCTACAACATGGAACAACTAATTTTCGAAAACAACCAAGTTTGATAGATCAAAACCACAAAAATCCATAAAATCCTAGTTTTAGAAACTTAGATGTACACAAAACTAGCCTTTAAAATCAAAAACTCTAAGAACTAAACTTGTAGAGAATAAAGAGATAAACAATCTAGACTAATAATATAAAAAAATAAGAAATGAAAATTGCAAGTGGTCTCTCATTTGTGCAAGATGTACTTGCCTAAAAAGTTGTTGAGAGAAATGAATGAAAGAGTGAATAAGGAGAGAGAGTGAAGAAGAGATTATTTATAGTGGGTGAGGGTTGGCTCCACTAAACCGTAATCCCTAACATGACCTAGCCATATGACTAATGATATGTTAAATGCTACATGATACAACTAATCAAATAAATTAATTAAATAAAACCCTAACCACAACACGGTCCAAAAATCCTGTCATTGAAGCAGTGAACCACGCCTACAACCAAACAAGGGTTGGCACACTAATCCATGAGGAGATACTGTTCCATGTCATGGTCAGGTGCAAATATTGGTTATATGCAATCAAGATACAGGTGCCAGATATCATATACAGGAAAAAACAAAATTTTACGTATTTCGGGAACGGGGAGTGACATATCTACCCTCATTAAAAAAAATTTGTCCTCGTAATTTCGATAAGGCTTGTCGAGCACGCTCTCTGATCACGAAATACACTCAGGACATATAGCTAGCACAATTACCAAGCAACACATGACACATGGACAGATTACGAAAGAAACAACAAATAAGTAAAAGTACAAGCAATAATCATACCCTATAAGGAAAGTGATCGGAGGCATATGAAAAAATATACCTCCCGAGTCAGCTGGATAAGGATTCGTCCTCGCGGTCCTACGCTGACTCCCAAATTGGACAAGGGTCAACGCTTGAGATAAGTCAGTACTAATGACTTAATTAAAAAAGAGACTCTGCCCAGGACGTACCCTCGTAATCAAGACACATGATTAATATCACATATCACGTGATACGGGAGCAGATGAGTAAGATGAGAAAGTTGTCACTCTCCGAATATAGAACTCAAGAAAAATATAACAATGAGTACTCAAAATATACCTACAATCTGACCGCCTTCAGCCAACCTCTGCTCAAATACTCCAAATTCTACCTGCATCTGCCCATACTGGACTCCCTATTGCTGCCTTCCCTGGCCATGCTGCTGTGCCTCTGCTGTCCTGTCTGATGCTACACTTATCAGTATATCTGAGCCTGTGTCAGTAATGGACGTTGGGCTAATGGCCTTACTGCTAGTACTGGCCCTTGGTACAGTGCCACCTCCGGAGCTGGCAACGTCGAAAACTGTTGACCTAGCCCTCCTGGCCTCTGTATCTGTGGGCAAGTAGCGATATGGTGGTTTGAACTCCCATACTTCAAGCATAGCCCATTTGCTAATCGACACACTTTCTGAGTGTGCCTTCCTTTACCATAATAATTGTAACCTACTAGTGCCTCCTGACGTTGTAGTCGCCTCGGCTGCTGCTGCCGAACTGGTGCTGTTATCTCTTATACCGCCGACCTCCACGGTGCTCTTGACTCATGGATACGAACTCCAGGTATTGGTGCCGATGTTCGCTGTATTGCTCTTCTGCCCCCACTTTGGGAATGAAACCTCTTCTGGCCCCCAATCCTAGTCGCCAACCTTTGTTGTGTAAGCTCGTACCTTAGAGCTTCCGTTAAAACAACATAAAAAATCTGATAGTCGTGCCCTTCTACCAGTTGTAGAATCTCAAGATAAAGTCCCTGCTAGAACCTAATAGACATTTTCTACTCCAAAGCCACCATCGCGGGTGCAAACCGACTCAGTCTATAGAATTCTGCTGTATACCCGTCCACCATCTTACCAGCTTTCTTAAGACTGATAAACCTCTACTGTAGCTCATGCCGTGCTACCACGCCAAACTACTTGGCCCTGAACCTGGTACTGAAGCTATCCCAAGGAACATGACGCTCCATTCCAACCTTTTCTGATGCCCACCAGTCGCGGGCGAGATCCTGAAGTAACAGCCTGACCTGGTCAACCTTCTATTCTGTTGGAACCTTTGTTGCTACCAAAATGGTCTCAATATCTTGAAGTCAAGCATCCGCCGTAATGGCATCCTCCATGCCATCAAAGTACCTTGGGTTAAGTCAACAAAACCTCCCCGACGCTCCCGAGTCAGTCCTGATGCTCCTCTCAAGAGCTAACTGTAACCCCTGATTCAGTAATATATTCTCTTCTTGCTGCTGAGTCTGCTGTTGCTGTTGGAATGCCACCTGACGTTGTTGGGTGGCCAAAAATCCCCTGTTAACCTCTAGGAGTGCTGCAACATCGAGCACTACCATCGCTGCCAACATCGCTGGTGGTACAGGAGTCTCTGGTACCTGCTGCTCCACTGGTTCTGACAATACTTCCACTCAAATCTGCGTAGGAGAAGGTACTCCTTCATGTTGCTGTCCTGTCGAGCCATGCTCTGCCGGACGTTCCTCTACGTTGGCCTTGCCAGCTACTGAGAAAGAAGCACCCCTATAGGGAAAGATATAGGATATCAATTGACAGGACGAGAAAGATTCGAGGATGCATTTCCAGTTATCAATCAAGGTGAGGAAAGGAAAGACAAAACAAGAGATTAAGGGGAACAGATTTGATTGAGATTCCTATAATAATAACACCCCACAAGTTTGAGAAACAGACCTGCATGGGCTACTAATAAAACCTTGTCACGCTCCAGTACCGAAATACGGAGACGGCCTAGGCCAGCTACCCCGTATGAGGTATAAAGACGTCATACGACGATTGTGGCTGTCAAGAGACTAGGGGTGGATGCTACAATCAAGTCTCATATGGTCTCATAGAGCATATATATCTTAATCAATCAAAGCAAGAAGTAGTAAATAATGATCATATAAGACAAACCAGTAAGGCGTCCCCGACGCTTCATCAAAATGATTCATGAGACTAGCTACACAAAATGATGAGCTAGTACCGAGAGTCAATAGTACATAACCATAGTAAGCTGCTGTCTGATTTAATTACAATTATGTAAATGAAAGCTAATGTCCAGAACAGCCGGCTAACAGGTGCCGGTGTCTAAATACCAAGTACAAAATAAAAGATATCAGAGCGGTGAAGAGAAAACCCACTCATGGTCCCTGGTGCCCAAGCTCCTGGTGTGCGCCATTGTTCGGGTGGAATGTTGGATCCTCAGGCTCTGCTACGAAATCTGGTCAAACAAAACCAGCAGGGTCAGGCCCCAAATAGTAAGTACCAAAATGGAGCACATAATGAATAAGACAACCCAAGGAGTAAATTAAGACCTGGTTCATGAGTTATATGCTTATATCATATCATCAATACATTACGACACCCTTAAAACCAAAGAAAGACAAACGATGCCAATATCGTGTCGAGATAAGATACATGGTCAGGTTAAGGGCTTCTGGTCGTAACTTCGGTCCATAGCCTATCGTAGAACAATAGCCCAACCCAACAACCAAACAAGGACGTGGATTGGACCACGCACCACGATAGTCCATGTTCCTCAGTTACTAACATAAGAAATATATCACAAGCAAGTCGGTTTATAAGCGGCCATTCAATCCTACGGCTTTCTATAATTTGTCCGGGTTATCCCAGTAATGTATATAATATAGGAATCCTTGTAGAAGCCTAAAAAGTATCCTCAGCACCCTGCGCTACTCATAGGAAGCGCCAACATTCAGATCAGCAATTGGAACCAACTATCAGATGGCGCCAGACATCAGATGATGCCAATCATCAAGTAGCGCTGTCTGCCACGTGGCCACCTTCTCGAGAAGCTAAACAGTTATCATCATGACTGACAGCACGTCAGTCGAGAAAAATTTGTTCAAATTCCGAGCGTGTGGCGCTCGAGAAGATTTTGTCAGACGTGTCAGATCCACTATAATGACCATCAGTTGTCCTGCGCCATCTGTAGTTGGCGCAGGATGATCATTAGTATCATATTAATTAGTGGAGTACCACTCGACAAGTAGCGCCTGGCGCCACTCAGCAGTTGGTACTACCTGATCAAATCATCCTGAAGCAGTTAGATTACGTGGCACACATGCCACTAATCTCGAAGAACATGAATGTGACACTGGCCATGACCAAGCGCATATCAATCACAGCATGCCACACGATCAAGCAGTTAAACTAACCGTTTACGCCAAGGGATGAATGGCGTGCCACTTGCAGTGTGCACCAATCAGAATAACTGGTTGGCACTTATTTTAGAACTCTATAAATAGAGTTTCAAATAACTTATAAATCATCACTAATGATCATAATCTTTTGAGCACTTGCTGCAGCACTCTCCAAAGGCTTTGTTCTTTGACATCACATCATCCAAGGGATAAAGTGATCGTCTTTTGATCAGATTTCTATAGTTGTACTTCTCCAGAAATTAATTGTACTCTTGTACTTTCTTTTTTCTTGTTTGTAAAGGAACACTTTTTGTTCTTGCAAACAAAATGGCGACTCTGCTGGAGATGACTTTCTCCTCTGACGAGAAAGTGATAACTCAATGCGATGTTGCGTCGGTTGGCACGACGTAGAAGACATTGGTCGTGAAAGTGGACCAAACTGCCTATGAAGCTATGATTGGCACAGGGGGTGCCAAGCACACTACTGTTGCTGCCAAGAACAAGGCGTGCACTGTCTGGACTACGAAGTCCTTCAGTGCACCAATTACTGTTGCTGTACCAGTTATGTAGAAAAGCTCTGAAGCCACTTCTTCTTCCTCGCCGATTCTGAAATTAATGGAGAGTGCTTCTATTACTACCTAGGCGCCAACCAAAGGACAGCGCCGCTAGGCCACTTCTTCTTTCTTACCAATTCTGAAATTCGCAGAGGGTGTGCCAGTCAATGCTCAGGCGCCAACCAAAAGACAGTGCCACCAGGCCACTTCTTCTTCCTCGCTAATTCTAAAATTGGCAGAGGGTGCGCCAGTCAATGCTCAGGCGCTTGTAGAAGCATGGAATTTCTGGCGCATCTACTATGCGCCCTAAAACAAACATGCACCGAGAGCTCAATACATCAGAAAATAGCAAGGGTCAACACAAAAAAGCGGCTCTTGACTAAAGACTGTTTTTTTTTTACATAAAAGACCCTTTACAGAAAGTGAAAGAAAGCCTAAAAATAGTAAGGCGCATTGAAAAAGCTACTGCACAGACGCATCAGCTAGGTGCATCAAGACAGCAGCTACACAGGTGCATCACTCCAGCGTCTCAATCAGGCGCGTCATCTCAGCGTCTCATTCAGGCGCATCACGTTGATGTCTCAGTATAGGCCCTTCACTTCGTCTCGACCAAGTGCCTCGGCTAAATGAAGCAGTCCTTTGAACATAATGCGAGCGGGCGATCAACCCCACTCTAGCAGGAGGAAGAGCTCTCCAAAGCCCAAGGAAGATGGGAGCACCACAATTTCGATATGGGGCTCTTCCAGCCTAACAAAGACGGGACACGAATGTCCCGATCTTTGGATGCAACAGGCACCTTCGGCCTGCGTCGGGACCCCACGATCCCGACTTTTGGATGTAACAGTCACCTTCATGAGTGCGTATGAAGACAACTCGACACATCTTCACCTTCGGGAGCATCTCGTCGACAGAACGTACTCAGGCAAAGAGGCACATCTCTACACTGAGCAAATAGAAGAAAATAGGGAACAAAACCCTCTCCTTGCTGCTATTTATAGCTTGGACAAATCAGACCCATGCACCAAGTGGCAGGCTCTCCGAAGTCCGTGCAACGAATGTACATTTATGGAATGAATCTATCTTTTTTTTGAAATCAGCCCAGTCAATATGCACAATCAAAACATTGGGAACTCAACAGTCGGGCCTAGGTGGATGCGCCATGTGGCTAATCCCTGCGCCTTCTTCTGATGCGCCCAAAACAAAGATCGAGCCCATGCGCTCACAATCTGAGCATTTAATGCTGAGTGACAGGCTGGACAGAACCCTATGAGCCTGTCACATCGAGCATTTAATGCCGCGTGACAGAGGCGACAATACGTCCCCCGAAGAGTCTCCAACCCTTAGTAGAAGACGAGGGATCGATGACATCAGCACATCACTTCGTTTATTCGGTCGAGCTGCCTTGCCACGTGGCCAACCAAAGCGCATGCGCCACCACAGCCATGCGCCCAAATCTTTGCGTGCACCCTAAAGCCATGCGCTTGGACTCGCTCTTGATCCCTAAAGACAACATCTAAAGTCCTCTCCATGTGCCCAATCCTAGGCGCATCCTGTCAGATCACTCTCCACCAAATCTGAGATCTTTGAGCCATGGACATACGCCACGTGTCCTTTGACTCAGTTCAGTCCACGAAGGGGTGCTAACCACCCAAGATCTCAGCAACCGAAGAATCCTCTCAGCTGTCACGTGTCGGCTCTTCCGTAGCCCATAGGCGCAACAGAAAGGATTAAATCCCCAAATCAAGGCGCATCGTCCATGCGCCTCCCTCAGCTCTAGCCACGTGGCTTTCCCACGCACAGGCGCATCCTATATATGCGCACATGAGTAGCCCCAGCCGGCTGCTATAAAAAGAAAAAAAAAGAAGACAAGGGACAAGAACGCTCCGACATCCAGAGCAATCCAGTCCTTCAGAGAATCTAAAATCGTCGTCAGATCGTCAACGTAGTCAACGCATTACCACTCGCTCATTCGACACAGTACCCAGATAAAAACAAAAGTGTACTCCTAGGACTACATCTGAGTCCTAAATTGTAACACTGTTCTGTTTGTGATTGAAATTTCAATTCAAAAATTTTAATGGCAAACAACAGGAAATCAAAGCCAAATCAATAAACTCATCAAAACTAGATAAAGTATCAAATTATAAAATCAGGCACATGGAAAAAGACATGAGCATGCCAGAGAAATCAAAAAGTGTAAAGTCCAAAACTGGTCAACGGCGTGCGAAGAATGGGTGCACGACGTGCGGGCACACGAGGCACGCTGTTCGTTCAGACAAAACTGCCCACGGCACGCGGACCGCGGAAGCACGGCGTACGGGCACGCGATAAAAGAATCGCACAGGCACACGACGCACGAAACTTGCAGAGCACGGATACAATGCTCACGGGGTGCAGATGCACGGTGTGTGGGCACACGACGAACGAATCATACAGGAGTACGGCATGCGAAATGTGCAGCACATGGATGCACGACATGCGGGGCGCAGATGCACGTCATGCGGGCGGATGCACGGCGCACGGGGCGCAGATGCACAGCGCGCGGGCATACGACAAACTAATCGTGCAGACGCGCTACGTGCGAAATGTGCAGCGCACGGATGCACGGTGCGCAGGCTTGCGACGCCCGTAGTAGGGTCATCGTCCCAGGCAGCAAGCTTTTGGCCATGGAGTTCTCAAAACTTCTAATGTCCTAACTTGAGATATAGGACTCGAAATCAAGCAAAATAAAAGCCAAAATTGAATGAAATCAAATTCTCTACAACATGGAACAACTAGTTTTTGAAAACAAGCAAGTTTGATAGATGAAAACTACAAAAATCCATAAAACCCTAAAACTTAAATCTACACAAAACTAGCCATTAAAATCAAAAAAAGCTCTAAGAACTAAATTTGTAAAGAATAAAGAGATGAACAATCTAGACTAATAATATCAAAGAAATAACAAGAAATAAAAAATGCAAGTGGTCTCTTATTTGTGCAAGATGTACTTGTCTAAACAGTTGTTGAGGGAAATGAATGAAAGGGTGAATGAGGAGAGATAGCGTGGAAGAGATTATTTATATTAGGTGAGGGTTGGCTCCACTAAACCCTAATCCCTAACATGACCTGGCCATATGACTAATAACATGTTAAATGCTACATAATACAACTAATCAAATTAATTAATTAAAAAACCCTAACCTACAACACGGTCCAGAAATCCTGCCATCGAAGCAGTGAACCACGCTTACAACCAAACAAGGACAAGGGATGGTACACTAATCCGCGACGAGATATTGTTCCATGTCATGGCCAGGTGCAAATACAGGTACATGTATGATACAGGTGCCAGATACCATATACAGGAAAAAGCAAAATTTTATGTATTTCGGGAACGGAGAGTAACAGATGTGCACGAAATTCCAAAAATATAAATTTTTGTGTCCCCGGGTCCGATCCCGAGGATATGAGTACTCTCAAAACTCTGCCTCCTCCTTTGTGCTACGCGAAGAGTCGTATCCAGCCGTGACACGTTTTTCGACCCCGTTGAGCTCGACCAGCCGATCTCCACCAGTGCCGCCACTATTCTATCACGGGCGCTCTCTTACGACTACAGCCACCGACTGGCTGATCCCTGCTCTACCATCTCTACTATTCTCGATCATCACCTCGTCGTCACCAGCTATTCCCCCATCTCCTATCACCACCAACTTACCGTTAAAGACACCATCCTCACCACCCACCATTCTGGCATTGCGTCAGTTTTGTGTCGTGTCTACAGACCACGCCGGGTAGCTCCATATTCACCACCACCTCGAGTCCTCCTCCGCCCAGCGCCAACGAACAGATCTAGCACCGACAATCTGCTCTCTCCCTTGATCCGAGCATTGTGCCCTCATGCTTGACAACCGTACCTCGATCGACTCGCCGTACGTCCATCTATCGACCCTTACGTCGCCTAGTTGATAACTGCCCCTTGTCGTTCACTACCGTCCGATCCCTCTAGATCCATAGACCAGCCACCTGCTCGAGCTCTGCGATGATCGCGCCTCTGCCAAAACCCTAGGTTCAGATCCCGAATCCGACCACTCGTCGCATCCTCCCCTTCTTTAACCCTATGTTCCTAAATTTCCTATTTTATTTCAATTCCTATTTTTTGATTTATTTTATTCAGTAATTATTATTTTGATGCTTATGAAAAGGTAATAGCGAAGTCGTAATTATTGAAGGTGGAGTGACAACATGGTAATCATTTAGAAGCCTATAGTTTAGGGGAGTGGCATGATTAGTTCTGTCACCATTTCTCAATTTGTGTATTTTCTGTGGATGGTTCTGTCAGCACTGTCAAAGGCTTTGCAACTCTTGCTGAATGTTTTGCACCTATTATGGCTATCTTTTCAGGAGAGGCTAATATATATATATATATATATATATATATATATATATATATATATATATATATATATCTTTTCATCATCTTGTTGTGAAGATCCCCCATGTGAAGACCTTCTTGGGGATACTAATTTCTGCAAATCAACAGAAGATTCAGCCGATTTAAATGCAATGGGTAATAAATGCTCTGCCATTGCATCAAGGACTGGATCTACCTTAGATGTAGGAGGGGAGGTTTTCTCCGACTCTTGTAAGGAGGGCTTCCGGACAGTCCTCTTTCGGATAGTACCCTTTGACCCAACTCCTTCTTGTGCCACCTTGGCCTTCTTGGGTGATGGGGAGGCATTGGTCGGCCTCTCCTTTCTCTTTCAACAACCACATAATCTTCCTCCTTTGTAGATGACTCATTTTCGTCAGCTGACGGTGCAAGTTCGACCCCTTTGCCCTACCTGAACAACTTCATGACTGATGTATGTCATCGGCAGAGGCCTTCAACCTTGTACCTTTGATAAAGCTCAACTCTCTATTATATTCAGTTGAAAGAGAGTTTATTGAGCAATAGAATTTCCCAGCAGCATACACAATATTGGTTTCAGTTGACTTTTCCGGCATAAAGAACTCAGCACCGATGCAACCTGTGTTGTAATATTTCCAAGCCTGAGCACCATCAAGCAAGTTTCCTTTAAATCCAAGGCACGGGCTAGCATTCTTCAAGAATAATTGACTATAGCCGAATTGTCGGGCAAAACGGTTAGGCAGATAAGGTTCCAGATAGATGTCAATCTTCGATCTGTAAACCAATTAAGAAGGATGGATAGACTGAAGCCAACAAAAGTTCCCTATGACAAACTGGAAATGGAGTCTATTCCTTCATCCTTCATCTTGTCATAGTCTTCACTGTCGGTGAACTTGGGGAATGTCTTGAAAAAGTCATATCCACTCAAACGGTTTAACATCTTTCTGTAAGATACTATCCGAGTATAATTCAACTTTTTGCTCTGATAGCGGCGAAGAATAGCATCTCCTTCGATGGTGTCAGTCTCCATCCCTGGAGCCATCAGCTTGGGGTAGTGAAGTATGAGCCAACACATCAAGTAGTGATAGGAAAACTCAACCCTTAAAAATTCGCTTCTCCTAAATGATGTAATACTTTCTCAATGAAGTTCCGTATCCCTCGGTGGATGTTGTAGACCATGGCAGGAAGTAAGGCTAACTTGTAGCTGATGATTAATTTTACTGTAGGAAGAATCAGACTTCGGTTCAGTCTCTCAATGGATCCTGCACCTCCAGAGACCACGCAGTTTCAAAGCCATATTATTAGAAAAACTGCCACCACTGCTTTATCAGATAACTTAACAGTGCAGTGGTAGAAAGAATTGTAGGCTGATGATTCTTCACCATCACCCTCATGATTTTTCTCCTTATTCTCCTTCATTAAATCCTTAACCTCCTGCTCCGTCAAAGGTTTTCGAACAGTGAAGTAAACATTCTCCGGGTCCTTGTCATGATAGTTGAAAAGATAATTAATCCAACTATTGGTGTGCGAATTCGAGCCTTCGGTTTTTTCCTACCTTGGCTATTTTACGGCAAATATAGTGGTGGCATAACACTTCTTTGTACGCTGCTACCATTTCTGGGTTTGTCTTCTCCAAAACTGTCAGCTCTTTATCTGACGGAGTATACTCTTCATAGGGCAAGTCCCATGGAAGTTTTGAGATTGAGTGCATCTAATGAAGGGCTAAACCCATTTCAGCACCAGGTGTGAAGAATGTGTCGATGTTGCGATTGTACATTTCAACAAGAGTGAAAAACATATGGGAGTTCATCTCTAATCCGTGGCATGTAGCCCTAACGGCATAGTATAAGCCGCAATCCTAGAATATTTTCTTATACTTGGTCAGAACAAATTCGGTAGGATCACTCCAAAAGTCTCCATTGTGAGTCCAATTCACCAAACGCAGAGAACCGGAAGGATACAATATCTTCTTCTGTAGCTGATTTGTGAAAATCTCAACGGCATACTCTGGGACATTGGGTCCCACATCACTCACTGTGGCCCCAGGAGTCAACCTAGCAGGCTGTATGAGCTGGATCCTCTAGTATATTTGAATATCTCTCTCTTGAAATCACCAAATTTATGATGGATTCTCCCTACTGGGGTACCTGTCAGTTCATGCGTTAATAGAAAGTTCAACTTCCTTCGAGAGGTGATCGGTTCATAGGTCGATAGAGGCTCCTGGCATTCTATCTATGGCAAGAATAAAGTCCGGTCGTTCAAGTTGAAGACCCAAATTTTCTTGTCCTTTTCACCTTAGAGACCTCTGGAGCAACCAGAGTTAATACATCCCCGAATAAGAAGGTTGGCTTCTGAAACTCTTGAAAACCTTCTGTAAGTTTCCTACTGTTTAGCATTTGTCCCAAGAAGGTTCTGTACTATTCAGCAATAATGATTTGTCTGACAGTATGCTGATCTTTATTTATTTGGGCTTCTAGATTTGCCACTATATCTGAGTAATTGGTGTGTAATAAGCCTTCAGGAGCTTCCATATGAGAATCTCCAAGAAGATTTACTGGAAATGTAACTGCAAAATAGAAAAGAGAACGAGTTGAAAGGACTCGGTTCGAATCCGACTTTGTATTTTTAAAAGATAGAATCTCTATGCGCGTAGGTACTCAGGCTCATAGTATCCTATGTGTTCAGGCGCGCATAAGGACTAGGTCTCCCTAAAAATAAGTGCATCTTTGCCCAAACACAAGTTAACTCATGTATGAGGACAAAAGTTGAAGTATAACGCATAGATACACTATGCATAGTGCAGATCAACCATATCTATAAGACAACAACCAGAGGTGCATAGACCAAACGTACATGTTGGAGCTTTACAACAACAACTATGCGCGTGGTAAGTTAGTCAGTCTATGCATATTCGAAATGAGTTTCCTCACTCATGCATCTGAAAGTTGAGCGCATAGCTCAAAGACCGATCATCCTCCAAATGAAGAATGAGGGTTTTTAAACCTATGATCGAACGCTAAACATCGACGCAGACTATCAACGACGAGTCGGCGGCTGCCTTGTCCTTGGGCGATGACTTAACCTAGGATCATGAGGATTTAGGGGACATTATTGTTGTTGACTAAAGGAGAAAGAAGGGGGAGTTCAAGAGTCTGAAAAGAGAGAAACTTTTAGAGAGTAAAGTTTTCTCTCTCTCCTTACTGCTATTTATAGACTTTAGATGGAGCATGTCGCATAGGGGTTTTGTGACTCCTCGATTCCCATACTATGTAGCTCATCATATCAAAACTCCTCGATTCTCGTACCCATTTGACGGCATCATTTTGAATTGAATACAAAGAAGTCGAAGAAGATTTCATAGTCTAGCTATGATTTTGAAACTTATGCGACTCAGTCTTTTACGGCTGAATGAAAGTATAGCAGTGATCCTATACAATAATGTCTTTAGCGACGAATTCCTCTCCCATGCTTTTTTCAAAGTATTTCAAAACTTGTTCAAGTTTCAACAACTTTAAAGGGGGTCTTGTAGAAGCATGGAAAATCTTAGGTGCATATCAAGGTAGGCGCATGACTTACACATGCGTTCATGATTTATGCGTATAAACCAAGAGCCCACAGAGTAGGACTCCCTGAAGATTATGCAGCAATACTTTAAAGTAGTAAATTTTGAGGTGATAGGAGTATAACAGCAAAGGTGCATAACTATTCTGACAGTTCGTTCTGACAGCTAAATCATCCCCTACAGTATGCAATTGGCAGTTATGAGAAGAGAAGTTAATATAATCATTACACTTTATAGCTGTAAATTGCTGATACTATGCCGCAATGTGTACTATGCAGTAGGTGTAATGACCCACACCCACTTTTCGGGATGCGAGTGCATGCACAAGCCAGCTACGTATCAAGCGACTCCAGTCCAACTCGAATACGTATACGCTATCCAGAATAGGGTATCATGTCTAATATGGTAAGTTAAACTATATCTCATTTCACAAGAACAATATAAAACAAGAATGAACATTATGGTTCATGGTCTACAGCCCACTAGCATATATGTTCGATTAGACTCCAAAGAAATAACATGAGTCTATAAATCTAGGCTAACAAGTAGAGTACAAATAACATATGTGAATATGTAATCATGTAAGATACCTGAGTCTGAAGTAATCAACTACTATCATGATCAGCTAACTAACTCCGTACAATCAACTACCTGAAGAGATCATCAGGTCCTCAAGGGACTAAAAAGATCATAAAATATGCCTATCAACAGTTTATCATACATGAAAAAAATTCAGGATATAATTAAAAAAGGACTAAGCAACGACGAAACATGAATATGTGAACAACTACGCATAAATGAACTGCTAAAAAGGAAATATGAACACATGACAAGAAACGGATAATCAACCCTCGCCCGTAGTGTGACCTCGCAGGTTTGAAAAAATAACTAACCCTCGTCCCTAGTGTGGACTCGCAGGTTAGCTTTAAGGAATAGACTCTCGCCCCTAGTATGGACTTGCAGGTTTGAACGAATAACTAACCCTCGCCCCTAGTGTGGACTCGTAGGTTAGTTCAAGCAAATCAAACCTCGTCCCTAGTATGGACTCGCAGGTTGAGAAAAGTCAAAATCAAAAGTAGCAGTTTAATTATAACGCAATTATTCTATGATACGGTATGACTCATTCAAAGTATAGTGAGAACAGATCCATTACGAACTATAATACTAACCGTAAATAAAGACGACATGTGAACAAGACCAGTAAACTAGTATGCATGAAAGAAACTCACATCAACAATCATCCCAAGAACTAAATGATGACATGTAACAAAAGAAGAAGGAATATAAGCATGTAAATAAACTGTAAAGAAAGGCAATGTATACTTGCCTGGTGGTAGCATATAGAACTAACACTATCCAGTAAATCAACGAGCCACAAAAGTCAAACTCTCACAACAGTCTTCGGAAGCTGAAACAGATATTACCAACATGTTTAAAATAGTCAAATTAGCTAAAATAGCCTACACATAAGTCCAATTCTGGATACAGGGGCAAAATGGTAATTGCGGGTCAAAACGGTGTCCGCCGTTGGATCCACTTTGCATCGAAAAATGTGCTAGAGCCTATGGTCTATAAAGTCATCAAAATATATATATCTAGGGGTCCGATTTGACGATACAAACCCAACGGTATATCCAAAGTTGGATTTCGGTGGGCCGAGCACAAATTCGTCCGTTGGATCGGGTCACGGGCCTGCCAAAATAGAGTTCCGGTCAACCTTCTCAGAATCAGACCAAACTTGGCATACAAGACAAAAAAAGGATACGGTCCTGTTGGCGTAAGTTTCGTCTCGAGATGACGAACGTGTTCCAAGTAATTGGGTAGTTTGCAAAGAGACAGATACGGGGAATTTTGACGGATACGTCTTAAATTCGTCGTGCACACGCAACTAATTCGAGTTCCGTCAAAGTCCACACATCCGCAACATCCGTATGCGTCTTTCAATACTTGTGGGTTGCGACCAAGTCGTCCAGTTTATTGGAACGGATCCCGTATCAGAGATTTTCAAAGTTTTAGAAACAGTTTTAAAAGCAATTTTTCTCCGTTTTAGAAAACAGATTACTCGGCATATAGGCAATGAAATTAGAAACTACAAAAAGAGTTATAGATTCCTATAGGTTGTCTAGATGGTTGTTCAGGTAGTTCCTTAAAACTCATAATATATTGGTCGAAAGTGGCTTTGAACATGGGTGTTTGGGTTTAGAAACATGTCATTATGACAGTAGTTTTTTTTCGAACTTTCAAGATTTTTTACGAAGAATCCAGGGACAACTAACATAATCTACCTAAACAGGTTTATAGAGGGTTAACTAGACTTCACTCAAAAATTTATAGAACAAAAATCGGTTGATCATAGAAGGAGATATTTGGGTCGAAACATGAGCACCTGGATGTGAGCGTTGCTGGTGCTGCTGCTGCCTGCTGCCGCGCGTACGGCCTCCGGCGGTGTCCAGGCGGCCGTGGGCGGCACAAGTTTGTCATGGTTGTTCGTGAGGGGGTTGGGGTGCTAGGGTTTACAGTTTTTGAGAGATTTCTCTCTGTTTTGCTTCTCGATTTTATATAGAAGCGGCTATACAGGGTCGGGTCTTTGAGGGAATCCTCATCTCGCGAGATTTTCCTAAATTTTGCGAGTTGTAGGTTTTGTTTTTCATTTTATCTCTTTCTCTCTCTCCTTCTATATATATATACACCTACACACATAAATGATAACTATATGAAATATTCATAGAAGTATAATAAAACCAAAAAAAAGATTGTAATATATATTCATAATTTTTATTTACTAAAATGTACTAATACTTTACTTATGTATATTCCAAATTATAAATACATAAAATATATATGCTTTTTGTTATATATATTTATATATATAAACCTAGTATATATAGTAGTCAAAGTACATTTCTGTATACACATGCACTACCATAAATTCTAAAAATCTTCTTGGCATGAAATAACAATTTTAATATCAAATAACCCTTATATTTTATATACATATATACATTAAATATTTAGAAAATATTTTACTTAGGCCACTAACATTAGGTACGAAACATATATGTATACAATAATATAGACCTATATGGACGTCTCTGGACTCACTACATGCCTACATGGGCTTAGATTGGGTTCGGTCAAGTCCGGGCTAAATTGGTACAACCAGGTCTCCTAAAAAGTCGTATTATTAATAAATAACCAATTAAATCTTTTATAGGGGTCAAGTCACAACTTGGCATAGTTTTCCTAGTTAGAACACACCTATGGCTCGGCCTTCCCTACCCTAGCTAAAGCACTAGTCAAAGCACTCGATTACACTCTCCGTGCCATAATTCTTAGTCATTTTGTACTTAAATCTTAACCATGACTAAGCCTTGTATCATAATAATTACTTAACTAAATATTTATAAAATTCCAAAAATTACCATTTAATTCAAATAAATAATAATTAAAAAAAATATTTTCAAATTTTTGGGAAGAGGGGTTACAAATCTACCCACCTTAAAAGAATTTTGTCCTCAAAATTTAAAGAAAAAGCCCATCAGTGATGGTAGAAGACTGGGTCCCACTAGCTATCAATTATTCTCATGGTCATGACATTTGATAAGGATTTATAAGATAACTAGTCTACATTGCAAATAATAAACTAGTGTAAGGCCATATCTTATTTTGTAAAACCCATATACTACTATGACGATTCGTGATGCATCACATACGTCCTTTTCTCTTCGTCGTATACTCGACTATGTAAATTCAACATTTTTCCCACTAATCGACCAAATCTTGAAAATTTCATCATTATTCTCAAGATATTTTTTTTCCAAATCAACTTTCCTACTGAATTGTCTACCCACCTTAAGTTACACCTACTCCATCAAAACTTCAAATTCCCGTAAGATTTTATCTTCCAAAATAAATTCATAATTTTATCTACCAGTGGTCGTCCAAAAAAAAACTTTCAATAACACTACCTTCCTATGACATATAGTATCCCTACCACCCCCATTTTATCTACCAAGGCAATTATAAACTAATTATGCAAATTACATAAGGATATTTAGTAACCAATTTTGTAAGTTCCACCAGGCACGATCTTTTATCTCTCCGAAATAGGGAAGATGAGAAACAATAATAAGAAATTCAAGAAAAGTATGATCGAGTTTGAATATGGAGTTCAAAGGTGATAAACGAATTCAAGGAGAAATTTTCAAATTAGTGTGGATTGAGATCCCTAGTCATGTTTAATCCTTACGCAGGCTCACTCGGTACAGTAACGTAACCGAAACGATATGCTCTGACCTATATGGGCCACCACAAAAACTTGTCACGATCCGCATCCGCTTTTTGGGATACGAGTGCGTGCACAAGCCAGCTACGTATCAAACGGACTCCAATCCAACTCGAATACGTATACGCTATCCAGAATAGGGTATCATGTCTAATATGGTAAGTTAAGCTATATCTCAATCAACAAGAACAATATAAAACAAGAATGAACATTATGGTTCATGGTCTACAACCCAATATCATATATGTCCGATAAGACTCCAAAAAATAACATGAGTCTATAAAGCTAGGCTAACAAGCAGAGTGCAAATAACATATGTGAATATATAATCATGAAAGATACCTAAGTCTGAAATAATCAACTACCATCATGATCAGCTAACTAACTCCGTGCAATCAACTACCTGAAGAGATCATCAGGTCCTCAGGGGACTAGCAAGATCATGAAACATGCCTATCTAACAGTTTATCATGCATGAAAAAAATTTCAGATATAAGCAGAAAAGGACTAAGCAACTATGAAACATGAATATGTGAACAACTACGCATAAATGAACTGCTGGAAAGTAAACATGAACACATGACAAGAAACCGATAATCAAACCCTCGCCCCTAGTGTGGACTCGCAGGTTTGAACAAATAACTAACCTCGCCCCTAGTGTGGACTTGAAGATTAGCTTCAAGGACTAAACCCTCACCCATAATGTGGACTCACAGGTTTGAACGAATAACTAAACCTCATCCCTAGTGTGGACTCGCAGGTTAGTTCAAGCAAATCAACCCTCGTCCCTAGTGTGGACTCGCAGATTGAAAGTCAAAATCAAAAGTAGCACTTCAGTTATAACGCACTCATTCAATGACACGGTACGACTCAGTCAAGGTATAGTAAGAACATATCCAATATGAACTATAATACCAACCGTGAACAAAGACGATATGTGAACAAAACCAGTAAACTAGTATGCATGAAAGACACTCATATCAACAATCATCCTAAGAACTAAATGATGACATGTAACAAAAGGAGATGGAATTTAAGTATGTAAAAAAATTATAAAGAAAGACAAGGTATACTTGCCTGGTGGTAGCACGTAGAACCAACACTATCCAGTCAATCAACGAGCCACAAAAGTTAAACTCTCACAATAGTCTTCGGAGACTGAAACAGATATTATTAACATGTTCAGAGTAGTCAAATTAGCTAGAATAGCCTTCCCATAAGTCTAATTCTGGATACAGGGGTAAAACGATAATTTTGGGTCAAAACGGTGTCCGCCGTTAGACCCACTTTGTACCGAAAAAGGTACAAGAGCCTATGGTCTCTAAAGTAATCAAACTATATGTATATGAGTCTGGTTTTATGATACAAACCCAACGGTATGTACAAAGTTGGATTCCGTGGGCCGTGCACAAATTCGTCCGTTGGATCGGGTCGCGGGCCCGCAAAATAACCTTTCGGTCGACCTTCTCAGAATCGGACCAAACATGGCATATAAGACCAGAAAAATGATACGATATTGTTGGCGCAAGTTCCGTCTCAAGATGACGAACATGCACAAAGTAATTGGCTAGTTTGTAAAGAGGCCAATACGAGAAATTTTGACGGATACGCCTCAAATTCGTTGTACACACGCAACCAATTCGAGTTCCATCAAAGTCCGCACGTCCGCAACATCCGTACACGGCTTTCGATGCTTGCGGGTTACGACCAAGTCATCCAGTTTGTCGGGACAGACTCTGTATCAGAGGTTTTCAAAGTGTTAAAAACAGTTTTAAAAGCAATTTTTCTCAGTTTTGGAAAACGGATTACTCGACATATAGGCAATAAAATCAGAAACTACAAAAAGGGGTCTAGAGTCCTATAGGTTGTCTAATAGGTTGTTTTGGTAGTTCCTTAAAACTCACAATATGTTGTTCGTAAAGTGGCTTCGAACATGGGTGTTTGGGTTTAGAAATCTGTCATTACGACAGTAGTTTTTTCCGAACTTTTGAGATTTTTCACAAAGAATCCAGGGACCACTAACATAATCTACCTAAACAGGTTTGTAGAGGGTTAACTAGACTTCGCTCAAAAACTTATAGAACAAAAATCGGTTGATCCTAGAAGGAGATATTTGGGTCGAAATAGGGGTACCTGGAGGTGAGCGCTGCCTGATGCCGCATGTACGGCCGGCCTGCGGCGGTGTCCAGGCGGTCGTGGGCGGTGCGAGTGTGTCAGGGTTGTTCGTGAGGGGGCTAGGGTTCTATGTTTTATAGTTATTGAGAGATTTCTCTCTGTTTAGCTTTTCGATTTTATATAGAAGCAGCTATACAGGGTCGGGTCTTTGGGGGAATCCTCATCTCGTGAGATTTTCCTAAATCTCACGAGATGTAGGTTTTGTTTTTCATTTTTTTCTCTATATACTATGTTTATATTTTTTTTTTCTCTATATACTATGTTTATATATATGTATATATACATATAGAAATATATTTACACATAAACGATAACTATATGAAATATTCATAGAAATATAATAAAACCAAAAAAAGATTGTAATATATATTCATAATTTCTATTTACTAAAATGTACCAATACTTGACTTATGTATATTCCAAATTATAAATACATAAAATATATATATGCTTTTAGTTATATATATTTATATATATAAACCTAGTATATATAGTAGTCAAAGTACATTTCTATATACACATGCACTACCATAAATTCTAGAAATCTTCTTGGCATAAAATAACAATTTTAATATCAAATAACCCTTATATTTTATATACATATATACATCAAATGTTTAGAAAATAATTTACTTAGCCCACTAACATAAGGTACAAAACATATACGTATACAATAATATACACCTACATGGACGTCTTTGGACTCACTATATGGTGCCAACATGGCTTAGATTGGGTTCGGTCAAGTCCGGACTAAATTGGTACAACCGGATCTCCTAAAAAGTCGTATTATTAATAAATAACCAATTAAATCTTTTATAGGGGTCAAGTCACAACTTGGCCTAGTTTTTCTAGTTAGAACACTCCTATGGATTGGCCTTTCCTATCCTGGCTAAAACACTAGTCAAGGCATTCGACTACACTCTCCGTGCCATAATTCCTAGTCATCTTGTACTCAAATCTTAACCATGACAAAGCCTTCTATCATAATAATTACTTAACTAAATATTTATAAAGTTCCAAAAATTTCCATTTAATTCAAATAAATAATAAATAAAAGAATATTTTTAAAATTTTGGGAAGATGGGTTACAGTAGGCAGTGAAAGACCTTGTGTGCCAATGTAAGGGAGGTGCATAGCCAATTCCCATATAAAGATCGTGTGCTACAGGGCAGCATTTTGTGTGGCACATCTCAGAAAACTGAAGCCACGTGGCAGTTCATACATGATTCATGTACACATTCACCCCCCACAAATTGCAGGAGCCTATGCACCTACCTTAGCTCATGCGTCTCTGAGATAGAAAATAGTATTTTTTTTGCCTATGTATGCATAGTCATTTCTAGTATTGAAATGCTATATATAGAGGGACAATGTCTTTCTCACAGATAGAGATACAGCTATAGGTCCTACCTGCTGCTGAAATTCTGCCAGTGAGCCAGAGTTAGCAAGCCTTTGCAATATTCACATCTGATCGTCAACGGAGTAAAGAAGTCGACCTCGGAGTTGACTTCCATCGCCCCAATCCCTATAATCACTTTGTAGTTAGAATTCTTGTATACGGATTCATTTGTACTCCCTTTCTTTTTTTGTAAGTTTTAATACAAAAGTTTTTACAATTTTTGTATCGAAACAATCCCAATATCCAACCACACAAGTAGAAGAATTTGGTTATCCCGTGTAGATGAAACACAACTCTCTTCTCCGTGTAGTCGATCATCGCATGACATGCACCGAGCCAATCCATCCTAAAAATAATATCATATTTTATGTTACGGATTATTAATTTAAATACAACTTTCTAGCTCCAAGACAGATATAACCATCTCGACAGATTATACTAGTAGGTATATCCACCCTTGATGGTGTTCTAACACTAAGATCCATATCTAATAACGTCATATACATTATATTATCCTTGATATAATTAGCTGATATAAAACTATGTGCAGCACCATAATCAAATAAAATTCTTACAGGAATTTCAATAAACAATAGTATACATGTCATGATAGTATCTGAGGTAAGATTGTCACGACCCGCACCCGTTTTTTTTTTCGGATACGAGACGTGTCCAAGCCAGCCTACACCGCAGAGTCGACGGTAAACGCTGTTACGGCCATGATGATCCAAATAAATAAAATAATGCTCATTCACAAAAACTAATTTAACTTACAATATTCACAAGTTTTACATTTGCAGAAAATATAAACTCGTACAAATGTTGGAATGACTACAACTCATCTATCTAGCTAGTCTCTAGGCTTTTCATCTGCAAGTACACCCATCACTCCCCAAGCTAAGTAAATCCACGGCTAACCTGAAAAATATTGGTTTCCAGTCAGGAATGGAACGAGTACAATTTATTGAATGCAGTTTCAATATATGAAAATGACTTTACAACAGAGGTTAGTCTTTAGACATATGATTCATAAAAACAAATGAAGAAAAACAGAATAAACTAAATACCGAAACAGCAAATGAAAAATAGGAAATACTCACCGACTGACAGACTGAAATACCTTTGATATGTGATCGGTCTCGGGACAATTACACGACACTGTCTACACTATCTAAAGTTACACTGTCTATACTGTATAAAGTTACACTGTCTACACTATATAAAGTTACACTGTATAAAGTTACATTATCTATACTGTATAAAGTTACACTGTCTATACGAAATAATGCAATAGAAATCACTGTCTATACTGTCTAAGGTCAAATCACATATCTTCGGTACTTCACCTCCCCCGACACCACAAAGAATAAAATCAACATAAAGACTGAAATCACATCTCTATCGACTAACAATGATGCATAGTAAAGATCAATACTGAAAACAAACAATAAACTGTACTCGCCTGTAGTCCTTTGCTAGTGAAACCGACTATCCAAACCACTTAGTGTGCCACAATAGTCAAAACCTGTACAACAGTCTCCGGATAAAATAAACATTACCAATATTCTCAGAATAGTCAAAATAGCTAGAATTGTCTGTCCTTAAGTCCAATTCTGGACAAAAGGGCAAAACGGTAATTTTGGGTCAAAACGGTGTCCGCCGTTGGATCCACTTTACACCGAAAAATGTGCCAGAGTCAATGGTCTCTAAAGTCATCAAACTATATATCTATGAATTCGTTTTGATGATACGAACCCAACCGTATGTCCAGAGTTGGATTCCGACGGGCCGTGCACAAAATCGTCCGTTGAGTCGGACCGTGGGGCCCGCAAAACGGTGATCCGATCAACTGTCTCAGAATCGGACCAAACTTGGCTTACAGGACCAGAAAAATGATACGGTTCTGCTGGAGCAACTTTTATCTCTATCTGACGAGCGTGCACAAAGTAATTAAGAAATTTACACAGGGGCCGATACGATGAATTTCGACGTATACGCATCAAATTCGTCGCGCACACGCGACCAATTTGAATTCCGTCAAAGCCCACACGTCCATGAACCCATTACGCACCTTTTGATGTTTTCGGTTCGCAACCACGTCGCCCAGATTGGTAGGACGCACGTCGTATCGAGGAGATTTTCAATATTTTATAATTTTAAAAACATGTTTTTTACGATTTTCAAGCCGATTTTTGTTCTGTTTATAGGACTAAAATCAAAACTAAAAGTAGGGTTTTTTTATGTCCTACATCTTCAAATAGATTTTCAAAATCGTGCATGGTTTGGGAGAAAACTGGCCGCGAACTAGAGTAGTTGGACTGGTTCACGTGTCCGGTTTCGATAATTTTTTTCGTCAACTTCAACTCGATTTCTCTCGAGTTTCGGGTCACTAGAATTTAAACCAACTAACAGGGATCAAAGATGGCTATATTGTGGTCATACCAGAGTTTACGGGAGGGAAACGATCGGACGATCGTTGAGATTTTGCGTCACGAAGTTGGCTCCTCGGCTGTTACGCGCGGCTGTGTCCTGTGTGCGCGCGAGGCTTCCTGGCCGATTCCGACCGTGTGTGGTGGCGGCGCCAGCGATGAGCGGCCGCCCAGGGTGGCTGGGGTGCACGCAGGTGAGGGAAGTTGGATTAGAGTTTGAGCTCTTCCCCTCGGTTTCGATCGAAACCATTATATACGGCGCTCGGCCGGTTCTCAGGGTCGGGTGTAGCCCTTAGAACTTATTATATATATATATATATATATATATATATAGTCTCCATAAAACCCAAATAAATCCCAATAGTATTTGTTTCTAGTGTAGGGCTTATTTATATAAAGTTATACTGTCTACACAACTCTCACCATTGGGTATCATGTCTAATATGGTAAGTTAAACTATATCTCAATTCACAAGAAAAATATAAAACAAGAATGAACATTATGGTTCATGTCTACAGCCCACTAGCATATATGTCCGATTAGACTCCAAAGAAATAACATGAGTCTATAAATCTAGGCTAACAAGCAGAATACAAATAACATATGTGAATATGTAATCATGAAAGATACCTGAGTCTGAAGTAATCAACTACCATCATGATCAGCTAACTAACTCCGTACAATCAACTACCTGAAGAGATTATCAGGTCCTCAAGGGACTAGAAAGAGCATAAAACATGCCTATCTAACAGTTTATCATACATAAAAAAAATTCAGGATGTAATTAAAAAGGACTAAGAAACTACGAAACATGAATATGTGAACAAGTACGCATAAATGAACTGTTGAAAAGGAAATATGGACACATGACAAGAAACAGATAATCAACCCTCGCCCCTAGTGTGGACTTGCAGGTTTGAAAAATAACTAACCCTCCTCCCTATTGTGGACTCGCAGGTTAGCTTCAAGGAATAGACTCTCGCCCCTAGTATGGACTCGCAGGTTTGAACGAATAACTAACCCTCGTCCCTAGTGTGGACTCGTAGGTTAGTTCAAGCAAATCAAACCTCGTCCCTAGTATGGACTCGCAGGTTGAGAAAAGTCAAAATCAAAAGTAGCAATTTAGTTATAACGCAATCATTCTATGACACGGTATGAATCATTCAAGGTATAGTGAGAACAGATCCATTATGAACTATAATACCAACCGTAAACAAAGACGATATGTGAACAACACCAGTAAAATTGTATGCATGAAAGAAACTCACATCAACAATCATCCCAAGAACTAAATGATGACATGTAACAAAAGAAGAAGGAATATAAGCATGTAAATAAACTGTAAAGAAAGGCAAGGTATACTTGCCTGGTGGTAGCATATAGAACCAACACTATCCAGTAAATCAACGAGCCACAAAAGTCAAACTCTCACAACAGTCTTCGGGAACTGAAACAGATATTATCAACATGTTTAAAATAGTCAAATTAGCTAAAATAGCCTACCCATAAGTCCAATTCTGGATACAGGGAAAAATGGTAATTGCGGGTCAAAACGGTGTCTGCCGTTGGATCCACTTTGCACCGAAAAATGTGCTAGAGCCTATGGTCTATAAAGTCATCAAACTATATATCTAGGGGTCCGATTTGATGATACAAACCCAACGGTATATCCAAAGTTGGATTTCGATGGGCCGAGCACAAATTCGTCCGTTGGATCGGGTCACGGGCCCGCCAAAATAGAGTTCCGGTCAACCTTCTCAGAATCAGACCAAACTTGGTATACATGACCAAAAAAAGGATACGATCCTGTTGGCGTAAGTTTTGTCTCGATATGACGAACGTGTTCCAAGTAATTGGCTAGTTTGCAAAGAGACCGATACGGGAAATTTTGACGGATATGCCTCAAATTCGTCGTGGACACGCAACCAATTCGAGTTCCGTCAAAGTTCACACATCCGCAACATCCGTATGCGTCTTTCAATACTTGTGGGTTGCGACCAAGTCATCCAGTTTGTTGGAACGGACTCCGTATCAGAGATTTTCAAAGTTTTAGTAACAGTTTTAAAAGTAATTTTTCTCAGTTTTAGAAAACGGATTACTCGGCATATAGGCAATGAAATCAAAAACTACAAAAAGAGTTATAGATTCCTATAGGTTGTCTAGAAGGTTGTTCAGGTAGATCCTTAAAACTCATAATATATTGGTCGAAAGTGGCTTTGAACATGGGTGTTTGGGTTTAGAAATATGTCATTATGAAAGTAGTTTTTTTTTTCGAAATTTCAAGATTTTTCACGAAGAATCCAGGGACAACTAACATAATCTACCTAAACAGGTTTATAGAGGGTTAACTAGACTTCGCTCAAAAATTTATATAATAAAAATCGGTTGATCATAGAAGGAGATATTTGTGTCGAAACATGAGTACCTGGAGGTGAGCGCTGCTGCTGCTGCTGCTGCCTGTTGCCGCGCATACGGCCTCCGGCGGTGTCCAGGCGGCCGTGGGCGGCACGAGTTTGTCATGGTTGTTCGTGAGGGGGTTGGGGTGCTAGGGTTTACAGTTTTTGAAAGATTTCTCTCTGTTTTGCTTCTCGATTTTTTATAGAAGCGGCTATACAGGGTCGGGTCTTTGAGGGAATCCTCATCTCGCGAGATTTTCCTAAATCTCGCGAGTTGTAGGTTTTGTTTTTCATTTTCTCTATTTCTCTCTCTCTTTCTATATATATATATATATATATATATATATATATACACACACACACACACACACACATAAATGATATATATATAACATACACACACACACATAAATGATAACTATATGAAATATTCATAGAAGTATAATAAAACCAAAAAAAAGATTGTAATATATATTCATAATTTTTATTTACAAAAATGTACAAATACTTTACTTATGTATATTCCAAATTATAAATACATAAAATATATATGCTTTTTGTTATATATATTTATATATATAAACCTAGTATATATAGTAGTCAAAGTACATTTCTGTATACACATGCACTACCATAAATTCTAAAAATCTTCTTGGCATGAAATAACAATTTTAATATCAAATAACCCTTATATTTTATATACATATATACATCAAATATTTTGAAAATATTTTACTTAGCCCACTAACATTAGGTACAAAACATATACGTATACAATAATATACACCTATATGGACGTCTCTGGACTCACTACATGCCTACATGGGCTTAGATTGGGTTCGATAAAGTCCGGGCTAAATTGGTACAACCGGATCTCCTAAAAAGTCGTATTATTAATAAATAACCAATTAAATCTTTTATAGGGGTCAAGTCACAACTTGGCATGGTTTTCCTAGTTAGAACACACCTATGGCTCGGCCTTCCCTACCCTAGCTAAAGCACTAGTCAAAGCACTCGATTACACTCTCCGTGCCATAATTCCTAGTCATTTTGTACTTAAATCTTAACCATGACTAAGCCTTGTATCATAATAATTACTTAACTAAATATTTATAAAATTCAAAAAATTACCATTTAATTCAAATAAATAATAATTAAAAAAATATTTTCAAATTTTTGGGAAGAGGGGTTACAAATCTACCCACCTTAAAAGAATTTTGTCCTCAAAATTTAAAAAAAAGCCCATCAGTGATGGTAGAAGACGGGGTCGCACTAGCTATCAATTATTCTCATGGTCATGACATTTGATAAGGATTTCTAAGATAACTAGTCTACATTGCAACTAATAAACTAGTGTAAGGCCAAATCTTATTTTGTAAAACCCATATACTACTATGACTATTCGTGATGCATCACATACGTCCTTTTCTCTTCGTCGTATACTCGACTATGTAAATTCAACATTTTTCCCACTAATCGACCAAATCTTGAAAATTTTATCATTATTGTCAAGATATTTTTTTTCCCAAATCAACTTTCCTACTGAATTGTCTACCCACCTTAAGTTACACCTACTCCATCAAAACTTCAAATTCCCGTAAGATTTTGTCTTCCAAAATAAATTCATAATTTTATCTATCAGTGGTCGTCAAAAAAAAACTTTCAATAACACTACCTTCCTATGACATATAGTATCCCTACCACCCCCATCTTATCCACCAAGGCAATCATAAACTAATTATGCAAATTACATAAGGATATTTAGTAACCAATTTTGTAAGTTCCACCAGGCACGATCGTTCATCTCTCCGAAATAGGGAAGATGAGAAACAATAATAAGAAATTCAAGAAAAGTATGATCGAGTTCGAATATGGAGTTCAAAGGTGATAAACGAATTCAAGGAGAAATTTTCAAATTAGTGTGGATTGAGATCCCTAGTCATGTTTAATCCTTACGCAGGCTCACTCGGTACAGTAACGTAACCGAAACGATATGCTCTGACCCATATGGGCCACCACAAAAACTTGTCACGATCCGCATCCGCTTTTTGGGATACGAGTGCGTGCACAAGCCAGCTACATATCAAGCGGACTCCAATCCAACTCGAATACGTATACGCTGTCCAGAATAGGGTATCATGTCTAATATTGTAAGTTAAGCTATATCTCAATCAACAAGAACAATATAAAACAAGAATGAACATTATGGTTCATGGTCTACAACCCAATATCATATATGTCCGATAAGACTCCAAAAAATAACATGAGTCTATAAAGCTAGGCTAACAAGCAGAGTGCAAATAACATATATGAATATATAATCATGAAAGATACCTAAGTCTGAAATAATCAACTACCATCATGATCAGCTAACTAACTTCGTGCAATCAACTACCTGAAGAGATCATCAGGTCCTCAGGGGACTAGCAAGATCATGAAACATGCCTTTCTAACAGTTTATCATGCATGAAAAAATTTAAGATATAAGCAGAAAAGGACTAAGCAACTATGAAACATGAATATGTGAACAACTACGCACAAATGAATTGCTGGAAAGTAAACATGAACACATGACAAGAAATGGATAATCAAACCCTCGTCCCTAGTGTGGACTCGTAGGTTTGAACAAATAACTAACCTCGCCCCTAGTGTGTACTTGCAGATTAGCTTCAAGGACTAAACCCTCGCCTCTAATATGGACTCAGATGTTTGAACGAATAACTAAACCTAATCCCTAGTGTGGACTCGCAGGTTAGTTCAAGCAAATCAACCCTTGTCCCTAGTGTGGACTCGCAGATTGAAAAAAGTCAAAATCAAAAGTAGCACTTCAGTTATAACACACTCATTCAATGACACGATATGACTCAGCCATGGTATAGTAAGAACATATCCAATATGAACTATAATACCAACCGTGAACAAAGATAATATGTGAACAAAACCAGTAAACTAGTATACATGAAAGAAAATCATATCAACAATCATCCCAAGAACTAAATGATGACATGTAACAAAAGGAGAAGGAATATAAGTATGTAAATAAATTATAAAAAAAGACAAGGTATACTTGCCTGGTGGTAGCACGTAGAACCAACACTATCCAGTCAATCAACGAGCCACAAAAGTCAAACTCTCACAATAGTCTTCGGAGACTGAAACAGATATTATTAACATGTTCAGAATAGTCAAATTAGCTAGAATAGCCTTCCCATAAGTCCAATTCTGGATACAGGGGCAAAACGATAATTTTGGGTCAAAACGGTGTCCGCCGTTGGACCTGCTTTGTACCGAAAAAGGTACCAGAGCCTATGGTCTCTAAAGTAATCAAACTATATGTATATGAGTCCGGTTTTATGATACGAACCCAACGGTATGTCCAAAGTTGGATTCCGTGGGCCGTGCACAAATTTGTCCGTTGGATCGGGTCGCGGGCCCGCCAAAATAGCCTTTCGGTTGACCTTCTCAGAATCGGACCGAACATGGCATAAAGGACCAGAAAAATGATACGGTATTGTTGGCACAAGTTCTGTCTCAAGATGACGAACGTGCATAATGTAATTGGCTGGTTTGTAAAGAGGCCAATACGAGAAATTTTGACGGATACGCCTCAAATTCGTTGTACACACGCAACCAATTCGAGTTCCAACAAAGTCCACACGTCCGCAACATCCATACGCGGCTTTCGATACTTGCGGGTTGCGACCAAGTCATCCAGTTTGTCGGGACAGACTTTGTATCAGAGGTTTTTAAAGTGTTAAAAACAGTTTTAAAAGCAATTTTTCTCAGTTTTGGAAAACGGATTACTCGACATATAGGCAATAAAATCAGAAACTACAAAAATGGGTCTAGAGTCCTATAGGTTGTTTAGGTAGTTCCTTAAAACTGGCAATATGTTGGTCATAAAGTGGCTTCGAACATGGGTGTTTGGGTTTAGAAATCTGTCATTACGACAGTAGTTTTTCCCGAACTTTCGAGATTTTTCACAAAAAATCCAGGGACCACTAACATAATCTACCTAAACAGGTTTATAGAGGGTTAACTAGAATTCGCTCAAAAACTTATAGAACAAAAATCGGTTGATCCTAGAAGGAGATATTTGGGTCAAAACAGGGGTACCTGGAGGTGAGCGCTGCCTGATGCCGCACGTTCGGCCGGCCTGCGGCGGTGTCCAGGCGGTCGTGGGCGGTGCGAGTGTGTCAGGGTTGTTCGTGATGGGGCTGGGGTGCTATGTTTTACAGTTTTTGAGAGATTTCTTTCTGTTTATCTTCTCGATTTTATCTAAAAGTGGCTATACAGGGTCGGGTCTTTGGGGGAATCCTCATCTCGTGAGATTTTCCTAAATCTCACGAGATGTAGGTTTTGTTTTTCATTTTTTTCTCTATATACTATTTTTATATATATGTATATATATATATATACATATAGAAATATATTTACACATAAATGATAACTATATGAAATATTCATAGAAATATAATAAAACCAAAAAAAGATTGTAATATATATTCATAATTTCTATTTACTAAAATGTACCAATACTTTACTTATGTATATTCCAAATTATAAATACATAAAATATATATGTTTTTAGTTATATATATTTATATATATAAACCTAGTATATATAGTAGTCAAAGTACATTTCTATATACACATGCACTACCATAAATTCTAGAAATCTTCTTGGCATAAAATAACAATTTTAATATCAAATAACCCTTATATTTTATATACATATATACATCAAATATTTAGAAAATAATTTACTTAGCCAACTAACATAAGGTACAAAACATATACCTATACAATAATATACACCTACATGGACGTCTTTGGACTCACTATATGCCAACATGGCTTAGTTGGGTTCGGTCAAGTCCGGGCTAAATTGTTACAACCGGATCTCCTAAAAAGTCGTATTATTAATAAATAACCAATTAAATCTTTTATAGGGGTCAAGTCACAACTTGGCCTGGTTTTCCTAGTTAGAATACTCCTATGGATTGGCCTTCCCTATCCTGGCTAAAACACTAGTCAAGGCATTCGACTACACTCTCCGTGCCATAATTCCTAGCCATCTTGTACTCAAATCTTAACCATGAAAAAGCCTTCTATCATAATAATTACTTAACTAAATATTTATAAAATTCCAAAAATTTCTATTTAATTCAAATAAATAATAATTAAAAAGAATATTTTTAAAATTTCGGGAAGAGGGTTACAGTAGGCAGTGAAAGACCTTGTGTGCCAATGTAAGGGAGGTGCATAGCCAATTCCCATATAAAGATCGTGAGCTACAGGATAGCATTTTGTGTGGCACATCTCAAATAACTGAAGCCACGTGGCGGTTCATACATGATTCATGTACACGTTCATCCCCCACAAATTGTAGGAGCCTATGCACCTACCTTAGCTCATGTGTCTCTGAGATAGAAAATAGTATTTTTTTTGCCTATGCATGCATAGTCATTTCTAGTATTGAAATGCTATATATAGAGGGACAATGTCTTTCTCACAGATGGAGATATAGCTATAGGTCCTACTTGCTGCCAAAATTCTGCCAGTGAGCCAGAGTTAGCAAGCCTTTGCAATATTCACATCTGATCGTCAACGGAGTAAAGAAGTCGACCTCAGACATGACTTCCATCGTCCTAATCCCTATAATCACTTTGTAGTTAGAATTCTTGTATACAGATTCATTTGTAGTACCTTTCTTTTTTTGTAAGTTTTAATACAAAACGTTTTAAAATTTTTGTATCGAAACAATCCCAATATCCAACCACACAAGTAGAAGAATTTGGTTATCCCGTGTAGATGAAACACAACTCTCTTCTCCGTGTAGTCGATCATCGCATCACATGCACCGAGCCAATCCATCCTGAAAATAATATCATATTTTATGTTACAGACTATTAATCTAAATTCAACTTTCTAGCTCCAAGTCAGATATAACCATCTCGACAGATTATCCTAGTAGGTATATCCACCCTTGATGGTGTTCTAATACTAAGATCCATATCTAATAACCTTATATACATTATATTATCCTTGATATAATTAGCTGATATAAAACTATGTGCAGCACCATAATCAAATTAAATTCTTGTAAGAATTTCAATAAACAATAGTATACATGTCATGATAGTATATGAGGTAAGATTGTCACGACCCATACCCATTTTTTTTAGATACGAGACGTGTTCAAGCCATCCTACACCGCAGAGTCGGTGGTAGAACGCTGTCACGGCCATGATGATCCAAATAAATAAAATAATGCTCATTCACAAAAACTAATTTAACTCACAATATTCACAAGTTTTACATTTACAGAAAATATAAACTCGTACAAATATTGGAATGACTACAACTCATCTATCTAGCTAGTCTCTAGGCTTTTCATCTGCAAGTACACCCGTCACTCCCCAAGCTAAGTGAATCCACGGCTAATCTAAAAAATATTGGTTTCCAGTCAGGAATGGAACGAGTACAATTCACTGAATGCAGTTTCAATATATGAAAATGAATTTACAACAGTGGTTAGCCTTTAGACATATGATTCATAAAAACAAATGAAAAAAAATAGAATAAACTAAATACCGAAACAGCAAATAAAAAACAGAAAATACTCACCGACCGACTGACTGAAATACCTTTGATATATGATCGGTCTCGAAACAATTACAAGACACTGTCTACACTGTCTAAAGTTACACTATCTATACTATATAAAGTTATAGTGTCTATACTGTATAAAGTTACACTGTATAAAGTTACACTATCTACACTATATAAAGTTACACTATCTATACGAAATAATGCAATAGAAATCACTGTCTATACTGTCTATACTGTCTAAGGTCTAATCACATATCTTCGGTACTTCACCTCCCGCGACACCACAAAGAATAAAATCAACATAAAGACTGAAATCAAATCTCTATCGACTAAAAATGATGCATAGTAAAGATCAATACTGAAAACAAACAATAAACTATACTCGCCTGTAGTCCTTTGCTAGTAAAACCGACAATCCAAACCACTCAGTGTGCCACAATAGTCAAAACATGTACAACAGTCTCCGAATGCTGAAATAAACATTACCAATGTTCTTAGAATAGTCAAAATAGCTATAATTGTCTGTCCTTAAGTCCAATTCTGGACACAGGGGCAAAACGATAATTTTGGGTCAAAACGGTGTCCACCGTTGGATCCGCTTTACACCAAAAAATGTGCCAGAGTCAATGGTCTCTAAAGTCATCAAACTATATATCTACGAATCCGTTTTGATGATACGAACCCAACCGTATGTCCAGAGTTGGATTCCGACGGGCCGTGCACAAAATCGTCCGTTGAGTCGGACCGTGGGACCCGTAAAACGGCGATCCGATCAACTGTCTCAGAATCGGACCAAACTTAGCTTACAGGACCAAAAAAATGATACGGTTATGCTGGAGCAAGTTTTATCTCTATCTGACGAACGTGCACAAAGTAATTAAGAAATTTACACAGGGGCCGATACGATGAATTTTGACGTATACGCATCAAATTCGTCGCGCACACGCGACCAATTTGAATTCCGTCAAAGCCCACACGTCCATGAACCCATTACGCACCTTTTGATGCTTTTGGTTCGCGACCATGTCGTCCAGATTGGTAGGACGCACGTCGTATCGAAGAGATTTTCAATATTATACAATTTTAAAAACATATTTTTTCACGATTTTCAAGCCAATTTTTGTTCTGTTTAAAGGACTAAAATTAAAACTAAAAGTAGGGTTTTTTTATGTCCTACATCTTTAGATAGATTTTCGAAATCGTGCATGGTTTGGGAGAAAACTGGCCGCGAACTAGAGTAGTTAGACTGGTTCACGTGTCCTATTTCGACAGTTTTTTTTGCCAACTTCAACTCGATTTCTCTCATGTTTCGGGTCACTAGAATTTAAACCAACTAATAGGGATCAAAGATGGCTATATTGTGATCATACCAGAGTTTACGGGACGGGAAACGATCGAACGATCGTTGAGATTTTGCGTCACGAAGTTGGCTCATCGGCTGTTACGCGCGGCTGTGTCCTGTGCATGCGCGAGGCTTCCTAGCCGATTCCGACCGCGTGTGGTGGCGGCGCCGGCGGCGAGCGACCACCCAGGGTGGCTGGGGCGCACGCAGGTGAAGGAAGTTGGATTAGGGTTTGAGCTCTTCCCCTCGGTTTCGATCGAAACCTTTATATACGGCGCTCGGACGGTTCTCAGGGTCGGGTGTAGCCCTTAGATTAGTTTTCGTATAAGTCCCTATATCTGCAGTATTTGCATTTGGGTCCCCGGCTAAGTCAATTTGAAATTTTAAATTACAAACAAAACTTATTCTATTATAACTATATATATATATATATATATATATATATATATATATATATATATATATTTCTTTTTTTAAAAGAAACCTCCTTTTTTTATAAATCAAGGCTCAAAAAGCTAAAGCCTGACACGTATATAAGACAAAAGTATACCACAAAAGGAAAGACAGGGGCGGAGGGGCGGTCACAGCTGTTGAGACTAAGAAATGTACGGATGTCCGAATGCCAGAGAAATGTGAGAGCAGAGTGAACTCCTTTTGCGACATTGCCGGTGAATTTCCCGTATAAGCTGATCGGCAGAGTATTGGTGGCCCTCGTATCTCGCTTTGTTGCAATTTTTCTAGATTGCCCAGGCAGCGGCCGCTGCAACGATCTGGTGGCCGTGGGAGGCAGCTCCCCAGTAGGCCAGAAGATCGATAAAGTTCTCGTCTCCTGGAGAGGTGTTGAAGTTGTGGTTAAGGGTGTTCCAGATTTGGTCCAGGAGGCTACCATCCTGGAAGATGTGGTCGATAGTTTCCGTCTGGCGCTCAGTACAGTAATTGCACGTGGACGCTAGGCTGAAACCGATAGAGTTAAGGTTGTCGTCGGTAGGCAGCTTCTTATTCATGACTCTCCACAGAAAGAAGGACCTTTTCTTAGGGATACAAGAGTGCCAATACCGCTTGATGAATAGGTCAGGCCTGTTCTCTTGGATTATGAGTCTCGTCGATCGTACGGAGAAGCAGAGGCAGCTGGCGACCACCTCAGTTTGTCTGCGTCGGGCCCAATAATAAGACCGTGCTGACGAATGCTGTCTACTGTTTCGTTGCCTGACCACTCACGAATCCTGTCCCAATTCCAAGCATTGTTGGTGGGATTCCAAAGGTCTTTGATCTTCGTGTTTCTGGGGGAATCGGTAATGTTTGGGATAAGGCAGTCACCTATCTCCCTTTCCAGGAATGGGTTGGCCTCGCCGGAACCTAGCCGGAGTCTGATCGCAGGCTCAGCCAAATCTCGGCCTCGTAAAATACAACGCCAAGCCGCTGAGGATCTGCTGTTAGTTGTAGCCGTCACTGGGTGGATGTGTTTGAAGTACCTGGCCTCCATAAACTTGGTCCACAGGTTTCGGCTGGTGCGTAATTTCCACCACAGTTTCATGGAGAAAACATTGACGATGTGATCGAGTTTGGTGAAGCCAAGCCCGTCGGTCTCGATTGGGGTCGCCATAGTCTTCCAGCTGGCCCAGTGGTGTTTGTCATGCCCCTTGTTGTGCCCCCAAAAGAAGTTACAAAAGATCTTCTCGATCGACGCAATAACCTTCCTGGACGAAGAGCATGCCGCCAGAGTGTGGATGGGGACTGAGTTGAGCATATGTTTGATGAGGCTAATTTTGCCTCCATGGTAAAGGGTGGTGTTATGCCATCCTTCAATTTTGTTCCTGATTTTGGTGATCAAGTTCTCGAAGATGCTGGCGTTAGATTTCCCGTACACCAGAGGGCAGTCGAGATAGTTGAAAGGAGGATGAGCCATCGCAATGGAAGTTAGGTTGGTGAGTCTGGTCGCGTTCTTGATTTTGATGCTGTGGTGGGCATAGATGACGCTCTTGGAAAGGTTGATCTTCTGGCCTGAGCATCTGGTGTACCGCTCCAGGGTGTTGTGAACCACCTCCATGGATCCGATGTCCCCGGAAGAGAAGATGAGTAAATCGTCGGCAAAGGCCAGGTGGGTGATGGTGGGGCATCCACTAGCTGTGTGGTAAAGCTAAAAGTTGGGGGTGTTTACCATATTATTGAGGTTTCTGCTCAGGGCATCGGCGATAACGATGAAGACCGTGGACGATAGAGGGTCTCCCTGTCTGACTCCGCGGCTAGATTTGAAGAAGCCTTCTGATTGGCCGTTGATAACTGTGGAAAACTAAGAGTTGCTGATGGATCTCCACACGATGTTGGTCCAATTCTCGAAGAATCCGAAAGCTCTGAAGACCCATATCATGAATTGACAGTCGAGTCTGTCGTATGCTTTTTCCATGTCGATTTTGATGGCGATGTTGTCCCCTCTGGCTGAAAATTTCATGCAGGTGATAAGTTCTTGGGCCAGCATGTTGTTGTCTTGGATGTTCCTTCCGCGAACGAATCCGCTTTGCTCCTCCGAGATGATTTTGGGAAGAGTTTCTGTCATTCTAGTGGCGATGATCTTGGAGACAATTTTGTTGGTGAATGTGCACAGACTGATGGGTCGAAAATCACGAAAGGAGTTAGGGTTATCTTTTTTCGGGATTAGGATGAGATTGGCGCTGGAGATGGCATTGGGGTAAGAAGTTCCTTCAAGGAAGGCGATAGCCGCTTTTGTGATGTCCTACTTGATGATTTCCCAGCAAGTACGAAAGAAGGTGCCAGAAAAGCCTTCTGGGCCGGGGGCGCTATGCGCGTTCAAGGCCCATACCGCATCTTTCACCTCTTGTTCGGATAGAGGGCGTTCTAGCAGCGCATTGTCGGAGTCGTTAATAATGGTGGAGATTTGGTCAAGGAAAGAAGTGTCTTTGTGGACCGTCTCCTTGGAGAATAATTTAGTGTAGAAATCTGTGGCCGCCTCTTGGATCCCTTTATGGTCCGATCTGATGATGCCTTGCTCGTCCGCGATGTGGTGTATCGATAGTTTATTTCTTTTGCCGTTGACGCAGGCGTGGAAGTATTTAGAGTTTTTATCCCCGTCGCTGTCCCATTTCAGTCTGGCTTTCTGCTTCCAAAACTCGATCTCGACTCTGAGCCTGAATTTGAGCATGGCCTTTGTGAGATTCAAGGCTCTCCTAGCCTCAGGGGAACGGTCGGAAAGGAATAAAGCTTCTGCTCGGGTAACATCGTCCTCTGCAATGCGGATGGCTTGAACAATGTCCCCAAAAGCTTGTTTACTCCAATTGGAAAGAGCTTTTCTGGTGGCTTTGAGCTTGTAGCTGACCCGAGAAAGAGGGTTCGGGGAGTCCTGACTGTTCCATGCTTCAGTCACGATGCTCAGGAATTGCGGATGGTCGGTCCAAAAGTCGAGGAATTGGAAGTTCTTTTTGGATGAGTGGGATTTGTTTTTAATTTCCACCAGGATAGGGGCGTGGTCTGATTCAGTGGAGTTGAGGTGGGACATGATGGAGCTGATCCTCATACCGTTCCAGCAAGCGTTGGTGAGGGCTCTGTCCAATCGGGAGTATTGACGCCGGTCTTCGTCCTGCATGTTACACCATGTGAATTCGCTGCCTTTGAACTGGAGAGGGGTGAGGTGAGCATTGAAGATGAAGTTGTTGAAGCCCTGCATGGCTGATAGAGACGGGGGACGGCCTCCGATCTTCTCTTCTCTGCAGGTGATGGCGTTGAAGTCCCCTATGCAAAGCCAGGGGGTGTTGGTGTTGAGGAGATAGGTGTCGAGGAGATCGTTCCACAGGTGTTTTCGTTCTGCGATGACGCAGCTATCGTGGACCGCAGAAAGGATGGCTCGTTCCGGAAGGGTGGGGTGAGTGATCCAGCAGGAGAGTGCTTGATGGGTGTCCTAAATGATGTCGATTTTAACTTCCTTCGACCCGAGAATCCAGATGTCGTGCCTTCCAGCAATAGCCGTTGGATGGCCCAGCGCTAGCTGGGTGGATTTAAGGCATTTGGAGGGAATTTTAGGTTCAATGATGATGAAGATGTCTATCTTGGGAATTTTTCGAAGACTGGAAATTCTCCTAAGTGTAGGTTTATTAGCCAGACCTTGAACGTTCCAAGATATGATGTTAAGCATTTAAGGGATTGTGGGGGAGTTTTTTGTTCCGTCTTGCGGCGGATCTGGTTAGTATGGTGACTGTTTTGTCGGTGCCTGAGTTGCTCCGTTGGAAGTTGGCCGGGTCTGCGGTCGATGATAAGGGAGGATTGTGGTTGTGGCGCTCGTGCGAGCCAGGAGGGTGGCCTATCAGATTGCCAGCTGAGTCGACTGCCGTATCCTCCGGTGGGATGGCTATTGAGTCGTGAGCACTCTCGATCAATAGATGCTGTAGGGGGCTCCTGCGGCAGAGACTTGTAGACCTCTCCTCACCTGGTCGGGTCGGAGGATAGCTAGGGCGTCTTCGACTGGGATGGTGCTGAGGGATAGATGGGTTTCATGGGAGGGTGGGTGGGCTTATGGATCGTCCCCCTGACAGGTGGTGGGTTGTCGGTGATCTGCTTTGCCTTAGTCGTTGGCGTCTTTGGCTCGCGAGAAGGAGAAAGACAGAGTCACGTGGGTACTGGATCCTTCTAGAGGGTTGCCGGACTCTGGGTCCTCTGATTCAAGAATGGCGAATTGGTTGGAGATCTCTAAGTGTTGAGGAATGAAAGGGATCAGGGCCCTGCTCGGTTTTTCGCTGGAGGCTGGCTCTCCGTTGCTGGAATCGAATCGAATGTGAGAATTCGGAAGAGGAAGAATGGGCGACTGGGGGTGCTTCCCCTCCGAGAGATCGCTGACTTTTCTGGATGGCTTCTTTCTAAGCTCCGGATGCAGGCGGTGACAGTGCTTGGGTAGGTGTCCTCTAACGTGGCAGTGGTTGCAGAACAGTATGTGGTTGTCATAGAGGATTTGTTGGGTGTGGGTGTGGTTTCCTAGCTCGATGGTGATGAAGTTGGGTACTTCTGAAGAAAGATATAGTTCAACAAAGATTTTGGCGTAGTGGGCTTTGGTGAGGTTGCTAGTCTCGGGCGCCGACGCCACGTACGTCCCGAAAGAGTTGGCGATGCGCTTGAGCGCTACAGGGACAAAGCAGATGAGGGAAAGGTTGGGGAGGGTAACCCAGGCTGCCACCGTAGCTGAGTCTACTTTGGTGTTGAAATCAGGAGACCACTTGATAATCTTCATCTGGTGGGTGTCGATCTTGCAAGCACCCTTGGACCAGACAGTCCTGTGATCTAGATCTGAGGATAGGTGTAGAAGAATGTGTCTGGGGTCGAGGGGAGCCACTCGATAGTCAGACGAGAGATGCCATTTGGCGATCGCTTCCTGCACCCTGGGAAGTTTGGGACATTCGGTGAAAAATTTAAGGACAAAAGTGTGTGGGAAGGCTGCTGACAGCGACGACAGTTCCATATCGAAGAATGGGATGACGGGGGTGGAGGACTCGAGAGAATAAGCAATCTCCGACAGCTGAACGTCTGGGAAGATAAAGCCCTTCGAGGTGGAGAGGTCCGGGCGAAGCATGGTGGCATAGGAAGATAGGGGCGGTCCGGAGGGGGCGGGGCCCGATGGGGTAGGACGGGAGATCGGATGGCCGATCTGGGGAGGGAAAAGCCCGGTCTCGGGGGGGATGAGAGAGCTGGGGCCTGCTGTCCTGGCGAAGAGGCAGGGGGAGGGTGAGTAACCGCCCCAGGGGGAGGGGCCTGGGAGGCCGCGGGAGGAGGTCGGATGCCGGAGGGCGCGGGCTCGTGGGAGGAGGCAGGGGAAGAGGGGGGGCGGAGAGCGGGTATGGAGGGTAGAGGATCCTGGTGATCGGGAGGGAGCCTGGGTGGCCGGGCCGGAGGCTAAGGGAGGCAGAAGAATGGCGCAGAGGGAGCCGGAGGGGAGTGCGCAAAGGAGGAGAAAGAAGGATGGCAAGAGGGTGGAGGAAGGGTGGCACCAAGGGGGACGGGATGGCGCAGGACCGCGAAGGTGGAGGGGGTGGATTGCGCATGGGGAGGGGTGGTGGATTGCGCCAAGGGGGCGGGGTGGATTGCGCCAAGCGGGGCAGGGTGGATTGCGTACGGGGAGGGGTGGTGGATTGTGCCAAGTGGGGCGGGGTGGATAGCGTCAGGACAGGGGTGGTGGATTGCGCCAAGGGGGAGGTAGATTGCGCCAAGGAGGGAATGATAGCGCCAGGATGCTGCGCAAGGGAGACATGGCCCTCAAGGGCTAGCGCAATCCTCTGCTGCTTCTCCCAAAAGGAGGAAACGAGTGCCTGGAGCTGCGCAACGGATGAAAAGAGCTCGGCTTGTGCAACAAAGGAAGAGGGCTCCGCGCAAGTGAGAGATGGCTCCTCGGGGAATGCGCCCGAGGAGGGAACTCGAGGCGCCCAGAAACGGGGGCCCGAGGCTAGCTCTGTATGGGGTGCGGCTCCCGATGGGGGGAAGTGGGATTTGAAAAGCTGAAGAGAGCGGGAGCTGGAGGAGGCTGCGACAGGAGGCTGTCGGCGCCGGCTCCGGCGGAGCCGAGCTTCGGAGCGGAGGGATGCAGGGGGACTACCTCCGAACTCAACGGGAAGAGTGGGGGGCCACTCCACAGCGTCTGATCAGGAGCGGCTGACGGCACGGCGGGAGGAGAGACAGGCTGGAAAGGGGAACTGGGAAGGGGAAAGGGGGGATCGATGATGAAGGGCGGCGGAGAAGAACTGGCGAGGCAATGTCAACACCTCAGGGGGCCATGGGGGCGGCATCGGAGGAGGCGAACGGAGAGGGACGACGAGGGAACACACACGGAGGGGCGGCTGATGATGGGGGAAGGAAGGGGGCGGCCGGCCGAGGGAAGAGGGACAGACGCACGGAAGAATGAAGGAAAAAGACCATAGAAAAAAGGTACATTATATATTATATTATATTATATATATATATATATATATATATATATATATATATATATATATATATATATATATATATATATATATATATATATATATTCTCCATAAAACCCAAATAAATTCCAATAGCATTTGTTTCTAGTGTAGGGTTTATTTATATAAATATGAGTATATAATAATATAACATTTATTTGACAAAAAATAGTATAACCAATAATAATAACCTTGATAATAATAATAATAATAATAATAATAATAATAATAACAAAATTCAATAAAAAAATAATAGTATATATATACCATTATGTGCAGTCGAATAACCCCAAAATATACCAGGACCTAGTTTATACAATTAGCATTGAATATCAACTAATACTAATATTTACAATATTTAATTTCGAATACTAGAAAATATTCATTAAATCATTAAAACGAAATACAACACCCTCATACCAAATTTCATCAACACGGATGTCATTTGACGTGCCGCATGACTACATGAGCTTGGGCTCAGTTCGGGCTAAAATGGTCTAATCGGTCTCCCTAAAACTCAATAATATAAATAATAAATAAATAAATCTTCGGTAAGGGTTAAGTCGCAACTTGGTCTGGTTTTTCTAGTTAGGACATCACTATGGCTCGACCTTTCCTACCGGGGTTAATATACTAGCCAAAGCACGCCATGGCACTATTTGTGCCATAATTTTTAGTCACTTGTACTCCAAAACTCAACCATGGCTAAAGTCATCTACTGTAATAATTAACTAAATAATTACTTATAAAATCTAAAAATCACCATTCCAACAAAATAAATAATAATAAAAATATTCCAAATTTACTGGGAAAGACAGCTACAAATCTACCCACCTTAAAAATAATTTTGACCTCGAAATTCTAACTCATAACTATTCCTTAAATTTTAATTCCTCAAAATAGTTTATATCCTCCTCCTAGCCATTTTGTAACTACGAAACTCTGAGGATCTCTACCCACCTTGGGTCGTACTACTCCATCAAAGGTATGTCACTAAAACTTTATAATCTTCTAAAATTGCTACTAATAGATACCAACTTGCATCTATAATCCTCTCCTATCTATCAAGCAATCCAAAATTTAACAAGAAACAAAATTTACACAAGTAGCAAAAAATATTGGTAAATTCTAATAAGCATGACCATTCGTCGCTCTGCAATAGGAAGGACCTGATGATAAGGAAGAATAATCAGGAGCAATATAAAGTTTCAAGAGCGGTAGAGAGTATCCAATGATGCTGTCAGAAGAAAGTTTATGAACCATTGACTCATTTGCTAGGGTGGGCTACTCTAGCCCAGTCACTTGCCAAATCGAAGAACCCTTATTTCTTAGAGGGCTTGCAATCCGTTCCATACAAAAGTTTCGTTCTCGAAATTTTGAACAGGTTCCATAATAGAACGGAATTTGAGAAATCAAGATTGTAATTTTTTCCCGTAGTTATTTAAACACACGAGCAAGGGATATAAATGTGATGCAAGATCGTATCGCAACTTCTAGATAGATGGAATAAGGGTTACAATGACCTCATATTCTAAGAGGTGGGGACTACATAATAGGTATAGGGACCTATTTCAAATAGTTCGATTTTATAGTCCAAATATGGTGGTATGCATGGATGAGTTTTATTGGGTCTTAATGGGTTCCCTGATTGATATCAATCATTGGTTGGATGAACCCTGAATTTCAATCTATATGGACTGGACAAGATCGCAATGGTGAAACTATTTATACTAGGTTAGGGTAACCTAGAATAGGTTTCCACCCAAGTGGTTGAGCTAAATGGGCAGTCGGATAGGTTAAATAGGTTCTGTAAGCCCTAAAGATGCGCCTTCCATAACTTTTATGTTTAAGTAGCACGAGAAGACACAATTGAGTGGCACACCAGTGACATGTGCGTAGTGGGCTTCGAGTAGATCACAACCATATATTAGGTCCAAAGGTTTGAGTCGAGGTTGAGTCTTTAATTATAGTCGGAAGGTTTATCGATATTATGGTAAGGGTTATAGCTAGTCCTTTTGACATGAAAGTCGTACCCTAAAAATAGAGTACAAGGGAATGTATTTGAGTGGGACATGATATACCTAGGTGAAGATGGACTCGTCTAGATCTTACATATGATATTTATTGAAGGTAACAGCTGGTCTCGTGCTCCGATTATTAATGTCACGGACGGGGACACTAAATGATCTAAATAGAAGGTGGGAGTCCACGGGGCACTAATTATCATCCTGATAGAAATTATCCTAATCAATCGGTAATTCTCGTATATCCTAAAATTTTAGAAGGCTTACAGTCTATTCACCTTAGAAGCTAGGACATAGTTTTAGGAATAATAAGGTTAGAAGAATTCCAAAGTCCGGATATTGTACTTCGACTCTTGTTAATAAAGAATAAGGCACGACGTAATGGGATACGGTAGATATAAGTCAAGTCAAGGTTCGTTCCTCAATAAATGGAAAATGAGTGTGTTCAATGACACTTGCTCGATAAAATAGAATGGTCTACTCGCCCATAGTATACAAGAGTTGTCGACGGGGTAACCAACTCTAAGGCACATCCTATGAAGGGATTTCTAACAACTGAGTCACAAATTTCTATTTGTGTCAACCTGCCAGACTATCGTCACAAGAGTTGTAGTTATCATGTATTGCTGTTAACAACTGGTAGATCATAATATGACAGGGTATTTAAGCTATGGTATTGGCTAAGCTAGTGACTGTGGTGTTCCAATACTAGTTAGGTCTTAATAATAAAATTTGCATAACTAGGGCAATACTTGTTGGAACCCAATCTCGGGATGAGTGTCTATCATAGTCAAGGTAAATGATTGTCCTTTTCTTTGTTCACTCATCTCATGTCTAACTGTGGCTTTGGTTAAGGAAGGGTTGGGTTAAGGCTTAAGAGTTTCTAGTTAAGGCAAGCTTCAAGCAATAATTAGAGACTCACAATAATTGGTTCTTGAGAAGAAATAGTCTCCTAGGTTGGCATTTTGACTAAGAGTACAACCCTAATCATTCTTAAACTCAGATGGCTAGATGGTCCCAATAGCAGTTTCGGGGTCGAAAGGAGAATGAGTAACTCAAGGCAAGGTTCTAATTATATGGCTGGCCGATGGTAGCTATACTTGTGTATACAACTATCATAGCCATGGGAATACTCTGTACCCCTCTACCAATTATGAGCTTTCGTCTTTCCAAATCAGTAAAAGACAAAAAGCCATAAAGAGTTCAAGAAGGATGTCACTGAATATAATTACGTGATTTAAAGGCGAATGTATCATTCAAGAGGAATTATCAATAAGTCGTGGATGAGATCCTAGAGACATCTACATCTCAATCCACGTAGGTTAATCAGAGGGAGAGCGAACCAAGTGCACTACGGTTGATCAGACCGTAATACATCGATTCTGATTAGACAACATGTTAGTGGGCATCCCCAATAAACATATGTCTTGAATAAAGCTCGATAAAAGAGTAAGCTTGCAAAACTAGGCTGTAATAGCAGCATTGGTCAAGATAGTCAAAATACAAGCATGCGAGATATTTGAAGGGGGTACAAGTAGTTCGAGTTTTATGAGCATCAAAAATTCACAAGGTATTCTTGCTTATGCGGTCTTCCTATTATCTTCTTGTCCATAAGGCCTTGGTCGACTAATGGGTTATGACCTCTAAATTCTATATTCTAGGTAAACCTATTAGTGTCTGTCAATTACCTCGTCAATAGATCATAAGGACCATGGAATGCTAGGTTGGAAGACATGCTACCCGACCTGCAGAACTTCCACTAGTGTTGGTTTTGGATCTTAGGGGACATACGTGGCATTTCCTATCCTCTATAGTATCCTAACTTGTAATCATGTCGGAAGTCATTTCACTGAGAATTATGCCTCATCCGTATACCCGAGCGGTGGTAAACTCTTGGTTTCGTAACTCAAATATGATACAAAATCGAACACTTCTTAACTCTATCCAATAATGACTCAAGGGTAACTATGATCAAACGAGGACCACTAGTCATAGTTTTAGCAATATTCTATAACCTATATTTTCTTAAACTAATTTCACTCTAGGGATCGTACCTTGCCAGTGCGCTGCTGGCTGCAGTGAATCCGTAGTCTCCAATATTCAAATAAATGGCAGCAATGCGCTGTTGTCCTGCCATTATGAGTTAACTAACATTCCTTTAGCTATATCTGTAAAAATTTATGAGCTTCTAGAGATTCAAACAAGTTGACGAACTAAAGCGTAAGTATTTGTCCTATCAGTCATCACCCTTCAAATGAAAGATCGAACATAGAGGAAATAACTGAAGACAAAGGAATACAAACATTCTAGTATCTACTTCATGTGTATTCAAACCACAGAAGAAAACTTTAAATCGAAACAAACTCAAGGTTCGTATATGGATAACATAATCAGAACATAATAACTCCTAGGGTAAGATAGGAACTAAATAGACAATTCAGACTAAATATGAGGATGATATCTAAAGGGGTAAGGAGAAAGAATTGAACAATTTATCAAGGTTAGATCATTAATTCTATGAAACTCTGTCTCACCAAGCAAATAATCTATCCACATTGGATCATATCGTCATATCAAGAGGTAATAGTGTACCTATGGTGATCTGACAATCTATCAAAATTAATAACTCCTCATCTAAATTGTATGGCCTAGACTATCCATCGGTAAATTTGCATAGGGGACTCCTAGTCCTAGTCATTCTCTTAATTTAAATTAACCCTAACATGTGAATGAGCATTTCCTAGTCGCAGGCTTGCAATAGTACGACTACTTAAGTACTACCACGAGTTTGCATGATTTGCGAAAACGGAACTACATGGGCAACCATAAAAACTTGTCATAACCCGCATCCGTTTTTTTGGATACGAAATGTGTCCAAGCCAGCCTACGCCGCATAGTCGGCGGTAGAACGCTATCACGACCATGATGATCCAAATAAATAAAACAATGCTCATTCACAAAAACTAATTTAACTTACAATATTTACAAGTTTTACATTTGCAAAAAATATAAACTCGTACAAATATTGGAATGACTATAACTCATCTATCTAGCTAGTCTCTAGGCTTTTCATCTGCAAGTACACCCGTCACTCCCCAAGCTAAGTGAATCTACGGCTAACCTGAAAAATATTGGTTTCCAGTCAGGAATAGAACGAGTACAATTCACTGAATGCAGTTTCAATATATGAAAATAACTTTACAACAGAGGTTAGCCTTTAGACATATGGTTCATAAAAACAAATGAAGAAAAACAGAATAAACTAAATACCGAAACAGCAAATGAAAAACAGGAAATACTCATCGACTGACAGACTGAAAATACCTTTGATATGTGATCGGTCTCGGAACATTTACACGACACTGTCTATACTGTCTAAAGTTATACTGTCTATACTGTATAAAGTTATACTGTCTACACTGTATAAAGTTATACTGTCTATACTGTATAAAGTTATACTATCTACATGGAATAATGTAATAGAAATAACTGTCTATACTGTCTAAGGTCAAATCACATATCTTCGGTACTTCACCTCCCCCGACACCACAAAGAATAAAATCAAAATAAAGACTGAAATCACATCTCTATCGACTAACAATGATGCATAGTAAAGATTAATACTGAAAACAAACAATAAAATGTACTCGCCTGTGGTCCTTTCCTGGTGAAACCGACAATCCAAACCACTCAGTGTGCCACAATAGTGAAAACCCATACAACAGTCTCCGGATGCTGAAATAAATATTACCAATGTTCTTAAAATAGTCAAAATAGCTTGAATTGCCTGTCCTTAAATCCAATTCTGGACACAGGGGTAAAACGGTAATTTCGGGTCAAAACGGTATCCACCGTTGGACCCGCTTTGGACCAAAAAATGTACCAGAGTCAATGGTCTCTAAAGTTATCAAACTACATGTCTACGAATTCGTTATGATGATACGAATCCAACCGTATGTCTAGAGTTGGATTTCGGCTGGCCGTGCACAAAATCGCCCATTGAGTCGGACCGTTGGGCCCGCAAAACGACGATCCGATCAACTGTCTCAAAATTAGACCAAACTTGGCATACAGGACCAGAAAAATGATACGGTTCTGCTGGCGTAAGTTTTATCTCGATCTGACGAGCGTGCACAAAGTAATTGAAAAATTTGTACAGGGGCCGATACGATGAATTTTGACGGATACGCATCAAATTCGTCGCACACACGCGACCAATTTAAATTCCGTCAAATCCCACACGTCCATGAACCCATTACGCACCTTTCAATGCTTTTGGTTCGCGACCACGTCGCCCAGATTGGCAGGACGCACGTCGTATGGAAGAGATTTTTAATATTTTATAATTTTAAAAACATATTTTTTACGATTTTCAAGCCGATTTCTGTCACTGTTTAAAGGACTAAAATTAAAACTAAAAGTAGGGTTTTTTATGTCTTATAGTTGTCAATAAATGCCTTCAGATAGATTTTCGAAATCGTGCATGGTTTGGAAGAAAACTGACCGCGAACTATAGTAGTTGGACTGGTTCACGTGTTCTGTTTCGACAGTTTTTTCGTCAACTTCAACTCGATTTCTCTCGAGTTTTGGGTCACTAGAATTTAAACCAACTAACAGGGATCAAAGATGGCTATATTGTGATCATACCAGAGTTTACGAGACGAGAAACGATCGAACGATCGTTAAGATTTTGCGTCGCGAAGTTGGCTCCTCGGCTGTTACGCGCGGCTGTGTCTTGTGCGCACGCGAGGCTTCCTGGCCGATTCCGACCGCGTGTGGTAGCGGCGCCGGCGGCGAGCGGCCGCCTAGGGTGGCTGGGGCACACGCAGGTGAGGGAAGTTGGATTAGGGTTTGAGCTTTTCCCCTTGGTTTCGATCGAAACCTTTATATACGGCGCTCGGCCGGTTCTCAGGGTCGGGTGTAGCCCATAGGTTATTTTCATATAAGTCCCTATATCTGCAGTATTTGCATCTGGGTCCCCGGTTGGGTCAATTTGAAATTATAAATTACAAACAAAACTTATTCTATTATAACTATATACACACACACACACACACACACACACATACACACACACACACACACACACACACACACACACATATATATATATATATATATATATATATATATATATATATATATATATATATAGTCTCCATAAAACCCAAATAAATTCCAATAGCATTTGTTTCTAGTGTAGGGCTTATTTATATAAATATGAGTACATAATAATATAACATTTATTTGACAAAAAATAGTATAACCAATAATAATAACCTTGATAATAAAATAATAATAAAATAATAATAATAATAATAATAATAATAATCATAATAATAATAATAATAATAACGAAATTCAATAAAACAATAATAGTATATATATACCATTATGTGCAGTGGAATAACCCCAAAATATAACAGGACCTAATTTATACAATTAACATTGAATATCAACTAATACTTGTAGAAGCATGGAATTTCAGAACCAGAAATCCTATACACCTAACACTACATGCGCCAGGAGGCTCAGATGAAGTACTTGGCACAGCAAACAACAAAAGTATAGACATTAAAAGGAGATTTTTATTTCATATAAAAGTCTATTACATGTCTAAAAAAGGCTGTACAAAGGAAAACTTCTACAAAAAGAAAAGACCCTAAGTCTACAGCCAGGCGCAACAACCACCATGCGCTCTCAAACAGGCGCATCTCGCCATGCGCTCTCAGCCATGCGTAGCAACCACCATGCGCTCTCAAACAGACACATCTCGCTATGCGCTCTCGACCAGGCGCATCCCTTCAGCAGCTCACTTCAGTAGCTCAGTTATGTGCCGCCCTTCAGTCAGGCGCATCATGAAGTCTCAGCATATGCGCCATCAAATGCTTCGACTAATGAAGCATTTATTGTGCAGAACGAGGGTGGACAATCAACCCTCTAGCTGGAGAAAGAGCTCCCCAAACCAAGGAAGAGGAGAGCACCGTAATCGACCCGCGGGAGCAGCTTTCAACCCAACCAGAATGGGTGACACTCACTCTAGCAGGAGGAGGAGCTCTCCAAAAGCCCAAGGAAGATGATCGGAGCACCGCAATTCTGACCTGCTGCTCTTCCAGCATAACGAAGACGGGGCTCGAGCATCTCGATCTTTGGATGCAACAGGCACCTTCCGCCTGCCTCAGAAGCCCTCAACTCCGACTTTTTGATGTAACAGTCACCTTCAAGTGCATCAATAAAGACAATACGTCGCATCCTCACCCTAAGGGACATCTCGTCAACAAAATATCCTTGAGCAAATAAGTTTATTTTGGGAGGACGTGAGAGAACGAGAAGTAAACTCTCTCCATGCCATTATATATAGGCCGGGCAAATCAAACCCATACGCCAAATGGCTGGCCCTCCGAATCTCGTGCAATAAATTTGCATTAATGGTGATGAACCTGACGCTTCGAATTCAGCCAAGTCAAAATGGCTATTTAAAGCACTTGAAGAACGTAACAGTCGGGCCAATAAAAAATTATCATACAAACAGATGCGCTGGTCAGACCGCGCATCATACAGATGCGCCCATCAACATCAAACGCCTTATGAGGATGCGCCCCCATTCGCCTAGTGGAATACAGATCGATGCGCCCACTCAAAGGCCCATCACCTGTCAAAGAACATTAAATGCTGAAGTCTGACAGAGTTGGCAGTACGTCCCCCGAGGACTGAACAGTTGACAGCTTTTTCAGAAGATAAAGCGTCGCCGACGTCAGCATCATCATTACTTTCCTCCGGCGGTTACAAGCCACGTGGTCGCCCAACCATTTCTTATGCGCCTCCGTAGCCATGCGCTCAAATCTCTGTATGCGCCTTAAAAGCCATGCGCCTCAGACTTTTCTCTGATCCCTAAAGACAGAAGTCAAGTCACTACTGAAGCCCCGTTTGCGCCTCAAAAGCCACTCGTCCAGACTGATTCGTGACTCCTAAAGGTTACAAGCCTAAGTCTCCTTATGCGTCCAATTCCAGGTACATCCTATCTGATCATCCTCCACCAAATCCGAGATCTTTGAGCCATGGACCTACGATACGTGTTCTTTGACTCGATTCAGCCTATGAAGGGGTGCTAATCACCCAAGATCTCAGCAACTGAAAGATCCTCTCCATTGCTATGTGTCAGCATGGTCGAAGCCCACAAAGGCAACAGGAAGGATTCAACTCCTCAATCAGAGCGCATCGCCCATGCACCTCCATCAACAATCACCACGTGGCATCCCCACAAACTGGCGCATCCTACTTATGAACGCATGAGCAGCCCAACCTGCTGTTTATAAATAGAGGGAGCATCTCCTTCTTCTACATACATCGACGGACAGAGAGATCCACGAACGGACCTACGAACATACACACAGAGAGGCAGATACAGACACTCAACGTCTTCTTCTTCTCCGTGAGCTCCAGCACCCAGAGCAACTCAGACCTTCAGAGAACCGATAACCGTCGTCAGATCGTCAACAGAGTCAACGTATTACCACTCGCTCCATCGCCACAAGGGACCCAGATAAACAAAAGTGTTCTCCTAGGACTACGTCTAAGTCCTACATTGTAACACTATTCTGTTTGTAATTAAAATTTCAATCAAAAGATTTTAATGGCAAACAAGCTGGCGACTCTGCTGGGGACCTCTTTCTCCTCTACCGAGAAAGCTGTGTCGCAATCCGACGACGTGAAGGTGGACTCCTCCCACAAGATGCTGGTCGTACGCCTCAATCAAAAGGCGTATGAGGAGTTCATCTCTGAAGGCAGTGCGAGTCCTTCGAAGCGGCTGCCGAAGCCGAAGAAGACTCGCCAGGTCTAGGTGCGCAAGAGTCGACGCCTTTGGTACCATCACCGAAGGGAATGCGCCGATACAGCCGACCCTTTCTGCTGACGTCCTCAGCAGCCAAGATGCACCCTCCGGTGCAGCGCATCTCTCGGAGAAACGTACGGCTGACCATATTCCCCAGCCATCTCCCTCTCAGGCGAGGAAGATGCATCGACGGAGCTGGGGCGCAGCCAATGCCCCGTGCATCACTTCTGATGCGCCATAAAAGGTCTCTGTCTTTGACAGACTCACTCACTGTAGTGGCGAGGAGAGTTTGGACTTTGAGTACTATGCACCACTGTGGGTTAGTACGAAGAAGTCCAAGGCAGCACGGGCCATACGCCTTAAACGTGCTATGCCGGTAGTAAACCAGAAGCATGCGCTCACAATCATGTGCGCTGCTGATGGTAAGCTGTATAAGGTCGACTCGGGTGCTTCTGCGCCAGAAATGAGCCGATCTTCAAAGTCCTTGTCTCACTTGGGCGCATCTACTGTGTTCACAACCAAGTCGAGCAAGGCAAACCCTGTGGTCTTGAACTCCCGCGCCTCCACTGGTTATGCGTCTGAGGTTCGTTCAAGTCACTGTAAATGTTGTTCTCCTACTTCTGATCTGAGCACCTGTTTGGTGTTGGATCAGGGGGCGCAACATTCACTTGACCACCCCGGCGCTTGGCCTTGCCATGCGCCTGATGGGGGTGCGAAGGTGGCACTCTCCTCCAACGATCTGCTTAACGTGATCACTCACAAACGCCGGTCAGGAGAGTCGACTGATGAGCAAAATGCGTCCCTCACAGGGTACGTCTGTGCTGTAGTCACCATCAACTGTTGTTGCAAAACAGTAGTCCTGCCACCAAGGCAGTCGGTGTTCCAGCGGCTGCAATCATCAACACCTCTCCGACGTCACCTCGGGAAAAAGGTTTCAATTGAAGAGGAACCAGAACTAAAGGTTGCTTTATGAAACATAATATGTAATTCCTCGTCAATCCGAAAGGCGACTGGTCATTCCTCGTCCTCATCCAAGAGCCAGTCGAGGAGAACCAAGACAACTGTCCCATCCTCTGGAGTGTTTGAAGGCACTCGGGGGAGAAAGAAGATCCTGGAGGAAGCTGGGGGTAGTCAAGCCCTTGTTGATCCTCCTTCTGAAAATGAAGATATCCTCCAGAGCACAGCTGGGGTGGATCTTCATCCTGGGGACAAAATCAGCCTCCAGAGCACAGCTGGGGTTAGTCTAGCCCCTGTGAAACTGTGCCTCGAGGACGAAAAAGTCCTCCAAGACAGAACTGGTGGTAATCAGGCCCTTGCGGATACTTCTCCCGAAGACGAGGGTGTCCTCCAGAATATAGCTGGGGATAGCCAGGACGAAGCTCCAGGAAAGGCAACTCCCCTACAGAAGAGTGAGGCCGAGAGTGAAGCCTCAACCGATCCATCCACTTCCAGCCGTGTCATGACAGTATACATGACTGGGGGTGATACCGAGCCAGATATGCCGCCAACAGACCTCGTCCAGTGCATGGATACCCTGGAGGGAGAACTCTAAACCCTCTCTGCCTCCATACAAACACTGACTCAAGCAGTGTTTGAAATACGGTCTGCTTTGGCCAGAGCGCCTTCTACCGGTCCTGACCCAGGGGCCAATGGAGAATCAAGTGTACCCCTTCAATGGGTATCCTTGGATACAGATCGCCGCGAAGCACCATGGACGTCGAAGCCTTCAAATGCTCAACTCCAGCCGGTACCACCTTCCCCGACTCTCAGCTCCACGGAAGACGTGGTCGAGATGATCAGGTACTTGCGCGAGCACTTTGAGTCCAAGAACAGGCAAGAGGAGCGCCAGAAGATGGGGATCCCCCAACCATATCCCCTCGAATGGAACAAAGTGGTTTATCCTCCTAAGTATAAACCACAAACATTGACGCCATACGACGGAAAGGACTCTCTGCGTCACTATCTGACGTACTTCCAGTCTCAAATAGGACATCTTTCGAAGGAGGACGCCCTCCTCACCAGCATATTTGTCGGGGAACTGAAAGGAGTGGCTTAAGACTGGTACTGCAGTCTCCCCGACAACTCCATATCTTCCTTCGACGACTTGACGTATCTCTTCCTCGATCGTTTCTACTACGGAGGAAAGGACATGACAATGGCATCCCTCATAGAGATATGTCAGAAGGAGAAGGAAACAGTTCGAGTATTCATCGAACGCTTCCGACAGGCCTGCTTCAGACTGCCCCCGGCGTGCCAGAACATGTACTCCTCTCCTCCTGCAGCATGAACATGCTGGCTACGATCAAACTATGGCTCAACTCTACTCCTCCTCTCGACTGGAGTTCCTTGATCATCAAAGCCGAAGCAGCAGAAAAGAAGGCGTCTAATGCTCGCCTTCTGGGAGTTAGTTTCCCTGCCTTTGACGACAAAGGGAAACGGCCTGCAGCCAACAACCCCAGACGAGAGACGAAGGGGAAACATGCATTGACCGTCAATGCCTCCAAAGGTGCATCAGTACCTACCCAGAAGCCTCCACTTGCACCAAGGCCAAAGGAGGTTTATTCTTTCAATGATGAAGACACCCTGCAACTCTTCGAGATACTGAAGCAGAGTGACAAGATCAAGTTGCCGGACCCGAAGCGTCCCGACGAGGTTGGGAAATTGGACAATCCGAGGTATTGTCACTACCATCGGTTTGTTAGACATCCAACTAAGGACTGCTACGTCCTCAAAAACTATATCCAGCTCATGATCAATACGGATGTCATCTCCGTCGACTACGAGGAGAAAACGGTCTCGGCCAACCTGGTGTCGCTCCAATTTGGCACCGTACCACCAACCATAACACAAGATGGTGTCGTCCCCATCCCTAAGGCGACAATGGAGGTGGTCAATCTACCACCTACTCGTGACAACGTGAGTGGACTTATCCCACTCACCACATCCTGAGGAGAGGTCTTATGGGTTCACCCTGATCTCGTCTCCGAGGTTACTCAACCGGAGGTACGCTCTGCCTCCAAAGCTAAGGGCAAGAAGATCAAGTCTTGCCGTATGGTCTCTTCCTCCGTGGAGGAGGCTCTCCTTGTACAAATCCGTTCGCAGCTAAACGTCCAACCCGACGATGCTGCCGTTGAGGTGGTGCCTCCCTGTACTGCCCCTGCTGCCGAAGAAGGAGGTCCATCCAAGCCTCCAACAGCCAATTAGCAGAAGCATGTAGAGGCCCGTTTCGACAAGCCTCTGCGAAAGAAGAATGCTTCGGGGCTAGCCAAGCCCGACAACTTCGACATACTGGCACAACTTGCCAGTACTCCTACCGGCCTATCTATGTTTGAGCTCCTTCGTCTTTCCAAGGACCCTCGTGAAGCTCTCTGTGAAGCCCTGAAGGATGCTGAGTCCTTCATCAGTCAGGTCAAGCAGGCTGAGGATACTCCGACTACGTATGCGCACTGCTATTGTACGAATGAGGTTATCCCCAACATAACCTTCACCCAACAAGACATGCTGCTCAAGCACAACCGACACAACAGACCACTGTATTATACTGGGTATATCGGTTCCGTCAAGGTGAAGCGGATTCAGATCGATCCAGGGTCTTTCCTCAGCATCATCTCGAAGACGCTGCTTTTAATACTGGGGATCCCAATGTACCGACTGGCGCCTTCCAACACAACAATCAGTAGCTTCAATGCTAGCAAAAACGAGTACGGCTGAAGTGCCATATTGGTAACCTCAGAACTGAGGTGACTTGCTATGTCGTGAACGATGACGTCAACTACAACCTCCTACTGGGTCGTCCGTGGCTGCATGAGTACATGGTGGTGCCATCTACACTCCACCAATGTATGAAGTACGTGTCCACCAACGACATCATCCGAGGAGTTCGCGGACATTGACCCTTTCAAGGGGGTCGAAGCCTACTTCACCGACTCTACCTTATACAAGTCACCTGATAAAGGAAAAGCCAATGATGCTGACAATGAAGCAGAAGCGGCAGCAAAACAGGACATAGAGCCAGAGATAATTCCTGACGCTCCTTTAAAAATTCGACTCAGAGGGAAGCTGCCTCAGATGCTGCCTCCCATGGCCATCAAGCTACCTGGAAAAGCACCAACTTCTCTAGGTAGAACACCTACTGAAGCTCCCTTGAAGATACGGCTCAAGAGAAATTCGCCTCAAACATCGGCTCCTCTTGTGGCAAAACTACAAGGGAAGGCACCAATCACTGAAGGCGCAGTTGAGGCACCTCTAAAGGTGCGTCTTAAAGGCAAGCCTCCGCAATCATCCGTCTCATCCAAGCTGCCAGAGAAGGCCCATATAGCCCTCTCGGATCCTAAGATCAAAGCTGCGGTGGACTCTCACGATCCAACCCCAGTACTCATAGATGAAGAGCTAGGGGAATATATATCTGCTGATGTAGATGCACCCTCCCTGGACAATGTAATCTTGCGGGACAAAATCTCGTGTTTTATCAATAATAAAGTGTCTTTTAATTATTCTAGTCTTCTACATTGGAATGACATATATACATTAGATAACGATCTACGGTCGTTGCAAACACAAATAACGACCGTCAATCATGTAAATCGAGTAGTCCCATCCCAAGGGGTCTGTTTTATAGTCCTACCGAGGAATCGAGACGAAGAATCCATCATCTTCGGCAAAGTTGAACGTCATCAAGACCTCCCGCCACTCGAACAAGAACCAGATACCGGCAGAATACAAGTCTATCGGTACACGGACAAGGCAAAGTACCTCATCCAAAAGATGGGGTACGATCTAAAAAGCAACAAAGGCCTGAACTATGGCAAGGGTCGACGTCTTCCTCTCCGGCTCCCAACACCTAAAGGAAAGCCGCAGGATTACTATCATCGAACTCGACGGGGGTGGGCTATGTCACGCCGCCGTCAAATCCAGAGAGTTCGAAGGCAGAAGAAGTAGAACATTCTCATTCATCCGAAGCATCAACTTGGGATTTCGATACCAGTATTGGATCGGTCTTCAAGAAAGTGCTATCAGCCAACATGACATCTGCACAATCTCAAGAAGATGAAGACGAAGACCAAACGCCAGAATTCTTTGAGGAAGAACCCTGGGCTCAACGCCTAGAAGAACAGTGGGAGTCTCATTTTGAATTACGCGAACCCCCTACCGAAGACGAAGTCGAGCAGATCGACCTCGGGGATGGATCTTCTTTCAAACCCATCTTCATCAGCAAAAGCCTAACAGGAGAAGACCGAGAATCTTTAATCCAACTGGCTAAAGAATATATCGATGTCTTCGTCTGGAGCTATGAAGATATGCCGGGACTTGATCCTCAGAACGCGATGCATAGGCTTAACATCTTACCTGATGCCAAGCCTATAAAGCAACAACAACGACGTTTTCGTCCTGACATCATGAATGCTATCGATCAGGAAGTAGACAAACTCCTGACCAGCGAATTTATTCGTAAAGAACAACACCCGGATTGGGTGGCCAACGTCGTCCCAGTCACCAAGAAGAATGGAAAGATACGAGTCTGTATCGACTTCAGGGATCTCAACACTGCTTGCCCGAAGGACGAATTCCTGCTTCTAATCACCGACGTGATGATCGACAACACATGTGGCTTTGAACGCATGTCTTTCATGGACAGATATTCGGGCTACAATCAGATCAAGATGTTCCCCGTTGATGTAAAACACACGTCATTCAGGACACCGAAGGGGGTTTTCTGCTACACATTGATGCCCTTTAGCTTGAAGAACGCTGGTACTACATACCAATAAGCTATGTGTACCATCTTTCGTCAATATCTTCATAAAATAGTCAAATGCTATGTTGATGATATCGCTGTCAAGAGCCGTCTCAAAGGGGATCACCTACAAGACCTGAAGACAGTCTTCGATCTCATGCGAGCACATCAACTCAAGATGAACCCCGCTAAATCCTTCCTTGGGGTTTCTAGCAGGAAGTTCCTGGGCTTCATTATTACGGCGAAAGGCATTCATGTCGATCCCGAGAAGACCAAGGATATCCTTAACATGGACCCTCCGAAGAACCTCCGAGAACTTCGAGGCCTGCAGGGGCATCTGGCATACATCCGAAGGTTTATAGCAAACCTTTCCGAAAAATATCAACCCTTCACCCAGCTCATGAAGAAGGGAGTCTCTTACGTCTGGACAGAAGAATGCCAGCAAGCTTTCGACGATATCAAAGCTTACCTGATGAGCCCACCAGTCTTGGTGGCACCCGTTGCAGGCAAACCATTTCTCCTCTACGTCCGTGCCATGGATCATTCCTTCGACACTCTGCTGGCTCAAAATAGTAATGCAGGCTATGAGCAAGCTATCTACTACCTCAGTAGAATACTGATCGGGGCCGAACACCGGTACAACCCCGTTGAAAAAGAGTGTTTGGCTTTGGTATTTGCCATCCAGAAGACTCGCCATTATGTCTCGGGCCAGACAATTCATGTCATCTCCCGAGTCAATCCACTCAGGGTTCTCATGACGAAGCCAGGGTCATTGAACTCTCGACTAGCTACATGGAAAATCCTGCTAACGCCATACAACATGGTGTTCGTTCAACAAAAAGCCGTCAAGGGTCAAGCTCTAGCCGACTTTTTAGCTGCGCACCCCATCCCAGAGTCCTCCAGACTCTATGAAGACATCTCGGATGAGGTCCAAGAATCAAACGTCACTGAGGAAAGCTCCGTCTGGCGGATGTTTTTCGATGGCGCTTCAAGAACAGGCCCCAAAGGTCAAATTATCGCAGGAGTGGAGGTAGTCTTAGTCTCTTCCGACCAGCTGGTCATCCAGCGTGCCTACTCCCTTTCGAAGCCGTGCTCCAATAATGTTGCCGAGTGCAACGCTCTCATCATGGGACTCCAGCTGGCGCAACAGGTGGGAGTTAATCATCTGGAAGCCTACGACGACTCAAACCTCGTCGTTAACCAGATCATAGGGCAATACGAAGTTCGTCATGAAGATCTGATTCCTTACCATGAAGTTGCATTGAACATCATTTCAACCTTCACCAAGTTCTTCATCGAACATGTACCTCATTTACAAAATTTGGAGGCTGACGCTCTAGCTGGCCTCGCAGCCTCATTGGCAGCACCCCTCGGGACTCAACACTACGTCACGGTAGTTGGTCGAGACTTGGTCTATCCTAAAAACAACATATGCTCACAAATGTCCTACGCCATGTCAACGAGTGCTACTGTTAATGTCCGAGACTGGAGGTTCCTGTTCATCGACTTCGCCATCTACGAAATTCTCCCAGAGGACCTAAAAGAAGTCGTCTCGGTCAGGAGGCGTTCCCTTCGATTCTATTATGATACAGCTACTAAAATGCTGTACCGACGCTCCTACGATGGACTTCTTCTTTGATGCATGTCCAACGAAGAAGTAGCCGAAGCCCTTCGAGAAGCTCATGCTGGAACTTGTGGGGCCCATCAGCCTGGCCCTAAGTTACAGGATCGACTGCGACGCATGGACTACTACTAGCCAACCTTGGTAGTCGACGCTGTTGACTATGCTAAAAAGTACCATGCGTGCCAGCTTCATGCTGACTTCATCCATACACCGTCAGAACCACTACATCCTATGATTGCCTCCTAGCCCTTTAAAGCCTAGGGCATGGACATTATAGGACCGATCACCCCTCCTTCATTAAGGGGACACTGCTTCATCCTAGCCATCATCGACTACTTCTCCAAATAGGCAGAAGCAGTTCCACTGGCAGAAGTAAAGAGCTCTAGGGTGGTCAGCTTCATCAAGCACTATGTTATCTACCGTTTCGGGGTACCTCGAAGGATTATCCACGATAACGGTCCTCAATTCATCAGCCATGTTTTCAACAGATTTTGTGACAAGGATCGCATTCAAAATGTGGCATCAACCGCCTATAATCCAGCAGCAAACGGATTGGCCGAGACATTCAACAAGACTATCGTCAGGCTGCTCAAAAAGGTCGTGTTATCCAACAAATATGACTGGGATGAAAAGCTCGGCGAATGCCTTTGGGCCTACCGCACAACGGTACGGACCCGACGGGCAACACACCATTCTTCCTGGTCTACGAGAGCGAAGCGGTACTGCCTCTCGAGATCCAGATACCCTCACTCCGAGTAGCAATCACAAATCAACTAACAGAGGAAGACAATCAACGTTGCCGTCTACGAGAATTGGAGGCACTTGACGAAAAATGTCTCCTAGCTCAACAGCACATCGAACTCTATCAAGCCCGTATATTACAGGCTTTCAACAAGAAGGTCAAGCAAAGGACTTTCCAACTAGGCGACCAGGTTCTGGCAGTCAAAAGGCCGATGGTGTTGACTCACAAGACACCAGGAAAGTTCGAGCCCAAGTGGGAGGGGCCTTTCATCATAGAGACGGTATACTCAAACGGTGCTTACCGCCTCGCCAAACCCAATGGAGACTTGTTCATGATGTCCATCAACGGCAAGTTCCTAAAGAAGTACTACTCTTGACATCCTTCAGACATGTACTTCTATCTTCACCCAACAAGGGAGTTTGTGGACCCAATCATCGGGACTCACGTATAATTCCCTTCCATAAAATCTTACGCTTTCGGAACCCAACTATCCCGTGGCGTTCTATCCTCCAGTAGAAGGACAACCACGTTCACATTACCTCTGAGTTGCTCCTCTACGCCCTACAAAGCAGAATCTTACACTCCGTAAGATTATGCTACCTATCATGTTTACCACGTCCACATTACCTCTGAGTAAACATCCTGTACAGACAGCCCCTGCATTGTCGTACATTGATTGCAGAACTTTCATGTCCACATTACCTCTGAATAGTTCCGCGTATCCCTCCTGAATCACTTCTACCACGTCTGTAACACCTCTGAGTAGGAAGATTCCATCATTTGAACCCCATATTTGCCACGTCCATGTCACCTCTGAGCAAACATGTCAGGTTCTCTCAAACTTATTATCTGTACCTAACAACCAAGGTACGTAGAAGATAATAGGTCCACATAAATCATCAAGTTCATGACAGCAAAAATAAACACACCACAAAACTCTTCATTCTTTATTTCAAAAGTAAAGAATACATTACCAGCAGGAGTTGTAAATTACACAAAACAAAGAAAAAAGAAAGAAAAGAAAGAAGAGACTACAATCCCTCCCCCGGATTGGCTGAAAGCTCTTCGATCCGACGCTTCAAGGCTGTCGCTCGAGTCTCTGCAGTCGCCAGGACTCGACGTTTGGCCTCTTGACGCATCATTTCTATGGCCTCAGGAGAAGTGTCATCCTCATGCTTCTCGTCCAGCTGCTGCCGCTGATGGGCTAGAGAAAGAGTCTGGCGGGTGAAAGCTGCTTCCTCCTCCTTAGATGCTATATGTTCAGCCTGGACTCACTCAGCATCTAACAAGAGTTGGGCCCGCTTGTCTTCAAGGAGGCGAATCTTGGTATTAACCTCCGCTATACTAGCGTCCAACGTGGCTCGTAACTCCGCCTTCTCCTGCGTGGACTGAGATAGCCTCTCCACCGTAGCCTCAGTTTCAGCCACCTCACATTCCCAGACACCCACGATGGCCTGATAAGAGGACTCAGTCTCAGCGATCAACTTCTCCTTTTTTGCCTCTATCAGAGCGGAGAGATCATTTCACTGGATACACTAAAACTCAGAAAGCAGCTGGTCGAGCTTAGCTACTGATGCCTCCAAAATCTTGGCCATATGATCTTGGCCTTGGTGGGAACGTCTCAGACCAATGTGAGGGAGTGCCATGGTTTTTGCCGTCGTGAAACTCCCATTGGCATTCATCACTGCCGATACGCCCCTCTGCAGCATCTTATACACCGCCTCAACGATAAACTTCACGTACTCATCCGCATCCGCCAGCACTTACGGCGTCATAGCAGGAGTAGAAGGAGCTGCTCTGGACGGGGGACAAGAAGAAGGCCCGCCGACTTCAATCTGCGAGGCTGAAACCTCGGCATCAATGGACCCTTCCTCAACAGGGGCTTGAATTTTGCTACTAGCCCGAGGAGCCAAAAGAACAGGAGGAGCCGAGAAAGGCGTCGATATCGTACCCCAAGTAGAAGGAGCAACAGAGGGTTCCAGCAAACCCTTACCCTTCTCAAGTTCGGAGGGACCACCGGCGTCAGGGGCTACCTCATCCGTCCCCAACACAATATCAGCAGGCCGTACGGGACATTCTCCCTCTGGCAAAGCAGCAAGATCAGCATTTGTTTCCTGATTCGGCTCCCTGGAGTCAGGCTCGGTGGGCGAGTCTTATCTTTCTCACCGAATCCCTCCGTGGGGATAGAATCTGTCGCTGCCTCCTGGTCGACAGCCACCTCAGCCTCCGCTGCTGGTTCTGGGATAGGGCTCGACAATGATACAGCCGACCTCCCCTCATCATGATAAGGAAGGGAATCAGCCCTCTCCTCTGTGTCGATCATGTCTGTTGCTTCCGCAACAGGCTCACTCATCTCTGGAGGAACGTCATCTGAAGATGACGAACTCCACTCTACTTCTTCATCCGGAAGCCCCTTATCTGCTGGGTCCTCAATGTAAAAGGCCCCTATGGCAGCTTAAACCCTCTCGGGAACTGCTTCAACCTCAGCTTCCCTTCCAACATAGTCTAGAGATGCTAAAATCTTCGCGGAAACGACGTTGTCAGGATTCTCCTCCACGGGAAATATCACAATCGGAGGAATGCGCTCATCAGAAGAGCTCGCCACCCTCTTCGTTTACTGACGCCCGGTTTCAAGACCCGGGTCTTCTTCTTCAACGGTTCCTACAAAAGGAAAGCATATGTCACAAAAATGACAAAAAGGGTCAGAATATGGAGAACGTCTTTACCTCAGCAGGAACTGATTCTATTGGCATTACAGGCGGCACTCCCGTAGCCTTTGGAGTCGTCACTTTTCTCGGCCTTTTTGGTGCGGATGAACCGGCTTCTACGTCAGCCCGCCTATTTCCAGCTGGAGGATCTTCCCGAGTGCCTTCCGTTGGTGCTGCAGTAGCAGCCCGATACCCCGTCAACTCTGGTAGACGATATGATCGGGTCGCCGCCAACATGTTCTTCGTAGCCTCTAGCTGAGTTCCAATAATGAAACTAGTCTCCCTATCATAATCAGGAGGCACGGTATTCATGGCATAATATAGCTTGATGGCCGAATATAGGATCTGTGGCCGAAGGTTGCGAACTGGTGTATTAAAACGAACCCCAGTGCACCCGGCATTATAATATTGCCAACCCCGGGCTCCATCCAGTAAACTCCCAGCAAACCCCAAACTGTTACTGGGGTTCCGTAACATTAACTGGGTGTAACCAAACTGGCGAGCAAATTGGCTCGGTAGATATGGCTCCAGATAACACTTATTTTGGTTTCGGTAGACCAAGTGGGAAGGCCGAATACTCTGTAACCAACGAAATTCCCATTTCGGCAGAGTGATCGCATCCTCACCAGAATCTTGGTCGGCCTCAAAATCTTTGAAGATGGGACTGACCTTGACGATCTTCCACCCCTGAAGATAAGACAAGACTCTCCTACAGACGGAAACGCCGGTGTACAGTCACTTTCTCTTGTAGAAGCGGCAGATAAAGGCGTCACCTCCAACATGATCGTCTTCAGGACCCGGACTCATTACGTTCGGGTGATACAGAATCAACCATCCCATCAGATACTGGAATAGTAGCACAGCCCGGGAAAAGTTGTCGTTCCTACCTCTCCTATGGATCACATCATCAGCAAAAGTCCTCAAACCTCGCAACATGTTACACCCATCGCGGGGAGGAGAACCAAAGGGCAACCAAAAACCAATTTCACCGCTGGCAAAATGAGGTTCCGGGTTATCCTCTCCACAGAGCCAAATCCGCCCGAGAATACACAGTCCCGGAGCCGTATCATCAAGTATACAGTCAACACTGCCTTGGATGACATCCGGTGCACACAATGCCAGAAATAGCTATACACGTCTTCGCCACTCTCATTCGAACGGGGGGCCTTCTCGTCTAGTCGGCTCATTTCGGAGGTTACTTCCGCGGGTTTCAGCCCCTGCGGAGTCGTAAACAAGATTTTCGAAGAGTCCGCCAGGTCCTGCTTGAAGACATAATCCCTCCAAGTAGTCACATGAAGCTATGACTTGTCTTTGTCCTTCCGTTACAGCAGATAATGATGACTCGCCACTTCCTTAAAGACGGCCATCATCTCCTCCGCTTTGTCCTCCAGGACTTGGAACTCCTCGTTGGTCGGGAAGTATTCCTCATAAGGTTCTGATCCCCAAGGAAGCCTTGACACCTCGTACATTTCATGAAGTACGAGTCCCAGCTCCCCTACTGGAGTAAAGAAAGTCCCAGTCTGGGTGTTAAACATCTCCAGAAGCGCGAGGAACATATGCCTGGGTGTAACGCCCCAGAACCAGAATACTGGAGAGCGGGGGCGTACATAGCCAGCTACGTATCTTGAAGTACAACCCACCACGCTATACGGTCACGGATGTCTAGATACATGAGGGTTTAACTACAAGCCAACAGTCTCGTATGGTCAAGAACAAGCCTATTGTTGTTTGCAAAAACAAAAGTTGTTCTTTATTTCACAAACTTTGTAAGAAGATTACAATTTTGTTTGCAAAAACAAAAGTTGTTCTTTATTTCACAAACTTTGTAAGAAGATTACAATAGAATTCTGGGAAAGTACAACTATAGGAATCCGATCTGAAGACGATCGCTTTATCCCTTGGACGATGTGAACTTGAAAGACGGTATCCTCTGAAGAATACAGCAGCACTTTGGCAAGAACTCCTGATCTCTGGTGATGACTTGAATGATCTCTGATCTGATCTGATCTATGCCTGATAATGAAGAAATTGAAACTCTATTTATAGAGTTATGGAAATAACTAATTTTTAGTTATTCTGAATTGCGCAGGATAGATTGCGCTGGAACTGGACTGCACAAACAGCAAACTGTACTGGCAGTTACTCGATCATGGGCCAACTATATGAGACGTGTGGCATTGTTTGATTGAAATATGCTTGGTCGTGTACAGACGGTTGCCACGTGGTGAGCAATTGATGGCATATAGGCCACATGTAAATTGTCAGTTGTCTTGATGAAGTGTGCCACATGAACTGCGCTGGGATTGAACTGCACTGCAGAAAGTCTGGCAGATTGTGCTTCGATTGGGTTGGTAGCTTGCGCTGGCTGTACAGCTGTCCTCGAGCGCTGTGCTGTACGAGAAATGAACAGTTTCCTCATTCTTCGGGCTGTCAGCTGTCAGAAGATCTAATTTTCTGTTAGATAATGATGACGAGGCCACGTCAGCTTGCGCACTTGGATGTGTGCGTAATTCAGCTTGCGCAGTTGAGTTGTTGCGCAATCTGTTTCCTGCGCAGTTCACTTGAAGGATGCACAATTTGATTTTCATGGCTTCTTTGATGGGTGTAACTTAATTTTTAGGACCTACAAGACCCCCTTCAAAGTTTTCAAAATTTGAAAATATTTAAAGTTTCGAAATACTTTGAATTTTGACTTTAAAATCAAGTTGCGCAAGTGATGCCTTGACTGCACGTTTGGAGGAATCAACTCCTAATTTCTCGGCACAATCTGAGTTGACTGTTACTTTTGAAAAACTATGAATAGTTCTCATTCTTCTTTCTGTCATTTTTTACTTGTTTCCATTTGTTCGAGAGATAAAAAGCGCCTGTGCCATCTTCGACTCTTCTCCTTCTTCTCCGTCGAAATGGCCCCGAAATGTTCAGCCGCCGACAAGGGCAAAGCCCCGGCTGAGTCTTCAACTCGAGTTGCGCCCAGAGTTTCACGTCATGAAGTCGGTCACCCTGCGCTGCGAGGTAGATGATGAGCTTTGATCAAAAACCCTTTTTAGGGTTCTTTGACATTGTCGAACCTTCAAACCTTTCACTTTTTGGAGATTCGGTTGTATTATGCCGCCCTGTTTAGGGTTTTGGTTGCACACACACAATAGTTTTCATTTTTATGAAAACTATTTTCTTGCGCAATCGGTAGAAAGCGTTGGCAAATGTTCAGCGCAATCTACCGATTTGCCCAAGTCTGTCCAGCGTAAACTAATGCTTTGCGCAAGTTGCTCAGCGCAATCTGATGACTTGCGCAAGTAGATGTATTGGCACAACTGGATATTTTGCGCATGTAGACTGCATGAGCGCAATCTGATGCCTTGCACATAGCACAATCTGATGCTTGCACAATTTGCTGATTTTTTGAACAAACTTTTTGATTTTGTATGTACTGAATTCTGTCTTTTTGTTTGATGTAGTCAACCTCAGGGAAGACCCAGAATATGAAGTCTTTGCAGGGACTTTAGCTGAGCCTAAATTTAAGGAGGATTTGTCCCATGTGACATTTCTTCAGTATGCCCTGCCATCTTCTCGACAGGCCATACTAATAGCACAAGACAATGAAACATTGCTGAGTCTGATGAACGGGCAGCCTTTGCAAACTGCTGACGCCATCACTCATAAGAAGCCTCTATTTTTGTTTGGTGAGGCTCTTGATAAGAGTTCTCAGCCAAGGCCTCGAGTTGAACAAAGACTCTTTCAGAGAGGCGAGAAAAGGATATTGTTACCGGACATGTCCAGATGCCTCCTCCTATCTTGCTATGCTCATCCGAGCTACCCCAGGAGAATGGACTGGGATATAACTCCTCTTCAATAAGCCAGAACAGGAAACATTTATGTGAAGAAAGGACCCAACAACAAGGACATGTTTTACAGTTCCTCGGAGCATCACAGCTCCTTGCTCAGAGGATTAAAACCTGGTTGCATCCCACCAGAGAACTCCTCCCTGTTGCTGTCGGTCAGGATACCGATATTCGTAAATGAGTTTGCGAAGGTTGAAGGAAGATATCTTGATCTAGATATCTGATTAACAGGTCTTGTTAATCCGGATAACAAAAGATCGAATTGTATAGCCAATTGGATATTAGCTCAATTCGAAGAGAAGCTCAAGGAGATTGAGCTGTACCAGCCGATATATTCTACCGTTTACGGCTTTTAACCCAATCCTCACCTATTTCTTGCTTTGGCAGAAAGGTACAACTTCAGGACAGGGACTTTTATGACGCCCTGTGGGGAAATCGGACTGGCTCTTCACGAGATGAAGTACATCTCGAGTCTTCCAATGGGAAATATCCCTTATAAGGAATTTGTCCCCACCAATGACGAGTTGGACAAACTTCATCAGGAGAACGCTGATATGGTGGCCGTCTTCGAGGAGCTCTTGTGCCACTACAAAATTTGATCCTTGTATTACAAGAGCGGTTCGTCAGGTACTTGCTACTCGTCGAAGTGGTTACCATATCTGTTCCTTAACCACATTATAGAGAAAAAAACCAAGGAACATGCCAATTGTAAACCCAACTTCTTCAAACCACTCAGCAGCAGTGAGGTGATTGGGTTGATGGAGGAGAATAAGGAGATGGATATCATGATCGATGATGATCTCCAATACCCTCCTTTCAAGACAGGAGATAATATTGAAAGTTTCATGAGGATGGGCTATAGGCCTATGTCAAAGGAAGCCCAGCTTGCGGGTTTCCTCACCTATTGGCTTCGACGATTCGTCGTCCCTGAAGCGAGCACCGTCGATCGTTTCCATCGAGGCATGCTTTTTTGCTGCCGTCCGTTTGGTCTTTGGCTATCGGATGGATCTTTTATCGGCAATGACATGCCGAGTGAATGCTGGCCTCCGCTTGTTTGTAGATTCAATACTCAAAGGGAAAGGCGAGAAAGGTAGCTTTCCGCGGCTAGAGCTGCCATATACATACTTATTCGGATGGTTGCTTCTGCACTATCCTGCTCTGATGAATCTCGACATGGGAGCGGTAGGCGACAACTTCTTAAGAAGATTCTCCAGGAGCAAATGGATGTACACCAGTTTGAGAGATTGCAGACGTGCTCTAAATCTTAGGAAAGGGTGGAACTTCTACTGTGTTCCCCCTCCGACTGGCTATGAGCACATGGCTTCAAATCTGGTTGACTTGGGGAGGCAGCCTTTGGGTCATGCAGTCTTTGATTGGCTGAGGACAATCAGGCCGTCACACATGGTCTATAGATTTGAAGATGAATGTTATTTGGAACCCTATCTTCCCAGCCGCTTTGTCCGTCAATTCGGCTACGACCAGTTTCATGTAGGCAACGCCATCACGTGCCTACAAGGAAAAGGCTATCTGATTGATGGAGCCCGGGCATGGGTTTATTATAATGCTCGAGACACCAGAACAACATTTTCGATGCCGATGAAGAGCGACCATGGCCCGCGGATGCTGTACACATATTCACTTTTCTATACATTCGAGAATACCTTTACCGAGAACTTCAGTCTCGCAGACAGTTTTGTGACAGCAGCCAGATTGAAGAATGGAGCAACTGTTGTGTCGCCTCCTGGCAACGATGAAGAACGTGAACCGGCCGATGCACCGTTGGAAGCTTCAAGGAAAGCCAACTTCCCGGAAGAAGTCAACGAACCATTGCACATTTCCTTGAAAGTTGTCAGATCTCCAGCCAAGGAGAGGAAGAGAAGAATAGAGGAACCTTCTTCTCCGGTTGTGAAGAAGAAGCTCGTCTTGGAATCATCAGAAAGGGTCACGACCCGATCACAATCTCGACAGCAGGCCGAGTCAATTCAAAGAGAAGAGGCGACGACCCCGACCTCTATCCAAAGACAAGACAATGTTATAGATGTAGAGAGTCCAGAGAGACCTCTACATAGAAAGAAAATAGTCTTCCGGAGAAAGAAAGTAGTCACTCCAAGACCTATGTCATCGGTCGTGGCTAATGCTGTTGCTGGAGTTATAATATCATCTCCTACACCCGCCCCTGAACCTAAAGCTTTCAGCCCAGAGAGGAGGGATGAGGCTGTAGAGACCATGGAGGAAGCCGTGGAGAAAGAAGTTGAATTGGTGCGATCTCCTACACTTGCAGTGGAGACTACCCAGCTTTCGGCTATACCGAGAACACTTCGTGATGAAGAGGATCGATTAATGATCGATGCTATGAACGACTGCGACTTCGACCTCCATGATGATGTGGACCCGATCGCAGCAACTGATAGTGGAGCCCGAGAGGAGAGCACAAGTGATGAAGTTTCATCAGCAGAGGCTGTTGATGATACACTGAATCCAGAAGAGGATGCTGATGTACATGTATCCCCAGAAGCTGTTGATGACACATTGAATCCAGAAGAGGATGTCGATGTGCATGTATCTCCAGAAAAGAATATGGATGGAGAAGTAGCAGCTAAGGAAATTACTACTGCTGATCCCAAAGGTATTGAATGATATTATCAATCTTTTTTTTATAGATAAAATGGCTGACATCTAAATTTTTATCGATGCAGAAGTTGAATCTTCTCCAATTCTTCCAACATCCACTGACATAGTGCCGATAAAGGAGATAGCCAGCGGTAGCAGACATTTCTCGGGCGGCTCTGAGACAGGTAGTAGCTAGGCGATAATGTCTGAGGCTACTTCTGCGAGGTTGCAACTCGTGTCGGCAGAGGACAAACTTGTCCCTGGACCTAGCAATGGTAAGATCACTCTTACTTTTGATCCTCCTCGATAGTTGCTAATGACAGCCAACTGATGGTGGTTGTTTGATTTTACAGAGGAACACCTGGAAGGGTCGACTAGCTCTACCATGGCTCCATTATCCAAAGAGACCTCCACTCACATGCAAGAAACTGGACGTCCATCTGCACAGGCACCTACTGCTGCTTCGACGTCTATGGGAGTAGCTGCTACTCCTGGTGCCATTGCCACCAACAGATTCATAATCGGTTCCTTTACCAACCATTTCTTCAATTCCTTAGAACCCTTAGTAGAGAGGATAATGGGGAAAGAAGATATTGGTTTCATAATTATTAGAGGTCCAACCTCTTATCTGATAGCTGCCATCCGGAATCAAGGTGATGAAGCGCAAGCTGCTTACCTTGAACACATCTTGGATGAGCTAGAGGAATCGGTTAAGATCTACAAAGATCTGAATCGAGGGAAGGTGGAGACCTTAGTACAGGCCGAGTTTGAGAGGATGTCACAAGAGGTTGCAGTTGCGAAGGTTGATCTCCAAATTATCTTGGACACTTTTACTGCTAAATCTTCAGAATATAACTCTCAACTAGAGATCATATATAACATCTACTGCCGAGGAGAAAGGAAAGAAAGTTGCTGAACTAAAAGCAGAATCTGCCCGTCTTCAAGAAGAGTTAAGACTTGTTCAGCTTGCTCTAGAAGATGAGGCCACACAACATCAAACTACAGTTCAGCAGCTGGATGCCTTGACCCATGAAAGAGATGAATATGTCACAACTCATCAAGCTGAAATCTCTCGCAGACTAGTAACCATGCCGACTTTCGACGATAAGTCTGGTATGGAGGAAGCTAGGAGGCGAGTGATGGATTCTCATGAGGAACGACTGCAAATTTTGAAGCAGCAGATGACTAGCTTGATGACTCCGCCAGCAGAATAGAAAGACTTTTTGTATCTTCAATTTTTGTGACATGTAATTTTATAATGTCTTTTAATTTTGATCAATAAAAAGATATTTTCATTGTGGCTCTATTATTTATTGCATATCTTATTCGGATATAAATAATAGCGATAGAAAATATATTCAGAGGTACAAGACATGATATATTTCTTGATTTTAGAAAATAATTATATTCATTATATCTGCTCAGAGGTAATGTGGACATGGCAGAGTATAATTTATTGAATATTATTATTTCCGTAGACAACTTAATCAAGGATGACAAGTTGCTGATATAAACGAAATGGATGAATCGTCAAAATGTGTGAACGAAATGAATCGTCAGGATGAACGGATGGACCGTCAAATGAATAAAATGAACGGATGAACCGTCAGATAGATAAAATAAACGGGCAAACCGTCGGATGAATGTAATAAACGGGCGAGCCATCAGATGAATGTGATGAACGGGCGAACCGTCAGATGAATGTGATGAACGGGCGAACCGTCAGATGAATGTGATGAACGGGCGAACTGTCGGATGAATGTGATGAACGGGCGAACCGTCAGATGAGTGTGATGAACGGGCGAACCGTCGGATGAATGTGTCGCTTCATTGTTCCATGAATCTCTGTCTATAAATAGAACAGAATATCAAATGGAATGATCACTTTTACTTTTTAACACAAAGATGTCGTGTGGAGATGCATCCAAGAAGGCTGAGATTGCCTCAAAGTTTGAAGCGATTACTGAAGAACGTCCAGTTGAGCCGGCCCAGCCAAAACAGACAGAGGCAGGCGAAGGTTCGTCTGCATCCAAGCCGTCAAGGGACATCTTGGACTTCCTTCTTGAACCCGGGAAAACTGAAGAAGAAGAGACCATGAGGATGGCTGCTTGCAAGTTCTTGGTGGGTTCGAGCAAGGATGTTCTCAGCTCTTTTGCCGATTATGTTTTTAAGAATGACGGTAGTGGTCCTCGTCCAAATTTTGAGAAGGATGATAGTGACCTTCCTTGATATTATGTACTATCATTCATGATGAAATAAAATCAAATTTTATTTATGAACTTGTCTGATGATTACAAGCAATGTCTTTTACATTTATACATAATACCTTTTGAGGAACTTGCCATTGATGGGCATCATTGCAACTCGACCATCCAGTTATGTGAGTTGATAGGCTCCATTTGAAAAGACTTTGCTCACAACGTAAGGCCCTTCCCACTTCGCATCGAATTTGCCCTTGTTCATGTGAGTCATAGTCATAGGGTGTCTGACTGTTAGAACGAGCTCTCCTTTCTGAAAGGCTCTGACTTTAACTTTGCGGTTGAAGGTCTTTGAGATGCGGGCTTGGTATAACTCAATATGCTGTTGAGCCAATAGCCGCTTCTCGTCGAGCGCTTCCAATTCTTGGAGTCGAAAAAGGTCGTTGTTCTCTGTAGTGAGCTCGTTGGCGATGGCAATCCTTAAAGATAGAATTTGAAGTTCCAGGGGTAGAACTGCTTCACAGCCGTACACCAAAGAGAAGGGTATACAGCATGTAGGGTTACGGACCGTAGTACGATAGGCCCAAAGATATTCTCCAAGCTTTTCACTCCAATTTCATTTGTTAGTAGACACAAACTTTTTGAGGAGCTTGATGATAGTCTTGTTGAAAGCTTCAGCCAAGCCATTAGCAGCAGGATTATAAGCTGTCGAAGCGACATTGTCTATCCGATGATCGTCACAGAACCTTGTAAACTTTTGACTGATGAACTGAGGTCCGTTGTCATGAATGATTCGTCGAGGTACACCAAATCTATAAATGACATGGTGTTTGACGAAGTTGATGACGCTGCTGGTCTTGACTTCAGCCAAGGGTATTGTTTCGGCCCATTTGGAGAAGTAGTCGGTTATTACTAATATGAATCGATGTCTTCTAGAAGAAGGAGGATTGATGGAACCTATAATATCTATGCCCCAAGCTTCAAAAGGCCAAAAAGCAGCAGTCGGATGAAGGAATTCCAATGGTTGATGAATGAAATCTGCGTGGATATGACAAGCTCGACATTTCCTTGCATATTCGATGGCATCAGATACCATAGAGGGCCAATAGTAACCCATGCGTCGGATACGATCCTGTAGTTTAGGACCAGGTTGATGTGCTCCGCAGACACCGTCGTGAGCTTTACACAATATTTGCTTCGCTTCATCACCAGCAAGACAGCACAAGAGTAGACCATCATAAGTCTGCCGGTAAAGAGTTTTGGTGGTTTGATTGTAGTATAATCGCAGAGACCGTCGACGAATACTCGTAGCTTCCTTGGGATATTTAGGAAGTATGTCATGAACTACGAAGTCGATGAAGGGAGTTCTCCAATCTTCACTGATAACATTGGCCTCAGTAAGATTACTGAACTTAATATTACGATTGTTTTCGATGCAGAACAATTCCCGATTAGAGACAACCACCACCTGCTATCTTTTGATAGGGATGGCTAAGACTGCTGCAAGATTAGCTAAAGCATCTGCTTCAGTATTGCAAGCTCGACGGACATATTCGATGAAGAAGGCTTTGAATAATGTAGCCATGTTGATTGCCGCTTCATAGTAAGGCACTAGATCTTGATGGCGAACTTCATAGGTTCCTCTAATCTGGTTAACAACCAGCTTAGAGTCACCATAAACTTCAAGATATTCGACATCCAGTGGTTTAGCTAATTGAAGGCCAATAAGTAGAGTACTGTATTCTGCTACGTTGTTGTAGCAAGGTTCATCTAGGGAGTAGGCTCTTTGAATAGTTAACCCATCTGGAGATATAAGAACAACTCCAACTCCCGCGACAATGGCACCATTGGGTCCAATCCTGGAGGCACCGTCAAAGAATAGACGCCAAGTAGAAAATTCTTCGGAGATCATATTTGATTCCAATGTCTCGTCTGGAATTTCATCATAAAGTTTGGATGTCTCTGGTACAGGATGTGCTGCTAAGAAATCTGCCAGTGCTTGACCTTTGACAGACTTTTGTGGAACATATACCATGTCATATTGGGCTAGCAGAATGGCCCATGTAGCCAGCCGAGAATTGAGTGTGCTAGGCTTCTTCATCAGTACCCGAAGAGGATTAACTCGGGATATGACATGAATAGTTTGGCCAATGATGTAATGCCTCATCTTTTGAACATCAAACATAAGAGCTAGGCATTCTTTTTCGACCAGACTATAATGGTGTTCGAAACCAATTATAGTACGACTGAGATAATAGATGGCCTGTTCATGGCCTTCTTTACTCTTTTGGACAAGTAAAGCGCCCAATGAATGATCCATGGCACAGACATACATTAAGAATGGTATGCCAGAGATCGGTGGCACCAAGACTGGTGGGTTCATGAGATATCGCTTTATGTCATCGAATGTTCGTTAACATTCTTCGGTCCAGATGAAAGATACACCCTTCTTTATTAGTTGAGTAAATGGTCTGCAGCATCCAGACAGATTTAAAATAAATCTCCTGATGTACGCAAGTCGACCTTGGAATCCTCGTAGCTCTTTTAGGTTGCGTGGAGGGCGCATCTCTTGAATGGCTTTGATCTTCTCGGGATCCATGTGTATACCCTTAGAGGTAATGACGAAGCCGAGAAATTTGCCACTAGAGACACCCAAGAATGACTTGGTGGAATTTATTTTGAGTTGATGTTGGCGCATTAGATTGAAGATAGTTCTCAAGTCTTGGATGTGATCATCCTTTAAACGACTCTTGACAGCAATATCGTCGACGTAACATTCGACAGTCTTGCGAAGATGATCTTAAAAAAATGGTACTTATAGCTCGTTGGTAAGTTGTACCAGCATTCTTGAGACCAAATGGCATTACGGTATAGCAATAGACTCCGCGAGGAGTGCAGAAAGAAGTATATTTTTCATCTTCAGGATTCATCCAAATCTGATTGTATCCGGAGAATCCATCCATGAAAGATATTCGCTCGAACCCACAAGTGTTGTCAATCATGACGTCCATGATAGGGAGAGGAAACTCATCTTTTGGACAGGCTTCATTAAGATCCCGAAAGTTGATGGAAACACGAACTTTTCCAATTTTCTTCAAAACTGGGACAACATTGGCTACCCAATCTGGATGTTGTTCTTCTCGGATAAAGCCACAAGCGATGAGCTTCTTGACCTCATCGTCGATTGCATCCATCATTTCTGGCTTGAATCGTCGTTGTTGCTGTTTGACCGATTTTGCATTAGGCAAGATATTCAATTTGTGAGTAGCAACTTTGGGATCTAGACCTGGCATGTCTTCATAGCTCCAGGCAAAGACATCAATGTATTCTTGAATAAGAAGAATTAATTCTTGCTTATCTGCCTCTGGAAGGTTCTTGCTGATGAATATTGAACGAGGTGACCCGCTCTCTCCTACATCAATTTGAACCAATTGATCTTCGGTAGGAGGTTCCCTTTGTTCGAATCGGAGTTGCCATTGGGTATCCATTCATTGAGCCCAAGGATCTGTTTTAGGATTTTCTTCAATATCCTCGTCATAGCCTTCTGGAAGTTCAACGGAGACCATGTTAGAAGATACGATCAACCGATGAACTTGACCGATGCTTGTGTCAGAATCCCAGGATCTGGAATCAGAAGAGTTAGAGCGCTCCTCGCTATCGAATTCGGAGGCTGCTAAGGATAATACCGGAGGTGAAGCATATCCGAGACCTCTTTTGGTCCTGCTGTAATACATATCTGATTTTCCTTCTGGAACAACCGTACGGATAGGAGTTCTTCTACCCTTACCGTAGTTGAGGCCATTCTTGAAGTCATAACCCATCTTTCGGATGATGTCTTTTGATTGTTGACTGTAACGACGAAGTTGGAGATGCCCCGTATCGTTACTTTTGCTATCATTCGTATAGACGAATTTTTGTTCTGGTCCTTTACTAAAAAGTATTGGACTCTTGCCTCTCTTTTGAGAAGGGACAATAAAATAGGAACCATCTGGGTGTTCGAGTAAGACTTCTGTTTGAAGAGACTGTACAACTCCTATCGTAAATGACTAAAAGCTATCTAACATATCCAAATAGCACTTAGCATGATAAATGACATCAGTATACTGGAAAGAATATGCTTTTTCATTGATTTGTACATCTGTATTTACAACAGGACCTTTAACCTTAGCAGACTTGGTCAGATTGATTACAAGAGGGGGAGAAGGAGAACGTGGAGGAGGATTGGACTTGTTACGACGGAGGTCGATAACAAGCGGCTCAGAGGAGGTGAGCTCCCTTTTTTTTTTCTTGTTATGAGATAAATCAATAACAAGTGGCTCAGAAGAGGTGAGCTCCCTTTGATCCTGACCATCATCAGTTGGTTGCTTCTGGACTGGAAAGTAAATAGCTAATGGTTTGGAGGATTGAGGACGAGAAACATGCCCTTTGACAGGTATGATGAGAGTGTCATTGGGCACTGCTTCTTGTTCTTCTTCAGTATCCTGAGACAGTACAACCTTCATGAACTCATCTTTGTACATACGAGCATCGTTGCAGTATGCTTCGACACCTTTCAAAGGATAAAGATCAGCAACCTCCTTTTGAACCTCTCCATTGTCATCGACATATTTGAAACATTGATGGAGAATTGAAGAAACAATGTTATGTTCATACAGGAATGGTCTCCCCAACAGAGCATTGTAAGAACAACCATGGTTGTCTATGATGTAGAAGGTCACCTTTGTGCGGAGATTGCCTATTTGGAGTTTTAGGAGAATCTTGCCCAGAGGCTCACTCCTTCCTTGGTTGAACCCCAAGATGGTGGTGATCGTGCTAGAAAGACTATGCACTGGGATCTTCAGTGCATCTAACATTGTCTTCGACATGATGCTGAGGGCAGACCCTGAATCTATCAGAATACGATCGACTTTCATCGAGTCGACATATCCTGTATAGTATAGAGGACGGTCATGCCTATTGTCTTCCATCAGCATGTCATCCTGTGTGAAGGTAATGTTTGGAATTAACTCCAACACACTATGACAATGGAGGCAAGAGACAGGCTCTGTCTTCGACTTCTTTAGAAGGGTTAGACAAGTTTCTGCCTGCATAAGAGCTTCACTCAGAGTTTCTCGAATCTCTTTGGAGAGACACAAGAGCTCGAAGATTGACAGCCTGGCCGATGTATTGGCTAGTTGGGCCAAGATATCAAAGTTGTAAGGTTTTTCAAGTCCAGAAGGAGATGACTTCTTCAAAGGTTTGTCGAAGTGGACTTGTTGTTTGCCTTTGTCGGCTATCGTCGGCTTGGGAGGAGTGGGTTCTACAACCGTTGAGGATGTAGAAGGAATGTCCTCAGTAGAAGCAGGCTGCACTGGAGCAGACTCAGAAGAAGAAGCAGGATTCTCTTGATTTTTAGGAACTTCTCATAGATAGGATTTTCCTGATCTGGTGCCCAGCAGGATTTCTTCGTCAACTATGGGGTCAAAAGACACCATATTGCAGATTTTTGTTTTGCCCTTGGAACGTTCTTTCTTTTTGGAGGAAGAGGGAACTTCGAACTCTGAAGCAAGGTCAGGGTGAATCCATATAATCTTGCCATTGTCAAGAGACAAGGGAACGAGACCTTCACTTCGTGGAGGAGGGAGATTCTCGATCTCAAGAGTAGCCTTGGGGATAGGGATGACACCGTGTTGTATCACACTACACCAAATTGTCCAAATTCTAACAGTCCCTTTTTTTAATTTCTAACAGTAGTAATCCGTTATAAATTACCAACGATGTTAGGCCGTTAGAAAGTAGTATAGTCTGTTAGAAATATAGATATATATATTTCTTTATACATTAATAATGGTGAGAAGTTGCATAAAAAAAAAATAATGATGAGAAGTCCAGCTTTTCTAATATATTGGCGCCTACTTTCCCGATAGCATTTAGCCCAAAAAAATTGGCGCCTACTTTCTCCAATTTTCCTTAAGTTTTTTGATATACACCGATTGGTTCTCTCTCTCTCACGTTCACAAATAAAAAAAATTAGTTCAGAAACTCTCTCCCTCTCTCAATCAGCAGATGCGACGAGTCATCAGCTCGACTCCGGTGACTGGCGTCCACCTACGAAGACTCATCGACTGCTCCGACGACTCTGGCGTCCACCTGCGAAGAGTAATTATTTGCTTCCAACAGCCTTAACCCCCTTCTTTTGCTTTAATTTGAGGTGAGAAATACCTTAGTTTTTTTTGGGTCAAAATTCATGCCTTTATTTAGATTGTTGATGCGTTGATTCTTTTGGATTTCCATTTTAATTTGAGGTGAGAAATACCCTAATTTTGGGGGTCAAAAATCATGCCTTTATTTAGATCTGTTGTTGCTGCGTTGATTCTTTTGGATTTCCATTTGGGTTATTACTTGCTTGCTAAAAAATTGGTTATGCTATATATTATTTGGTAGTAATAAACGGTGAATGGTGAATTACTTCTATTATATAGCTATTGATTTCTTTGGATATGGCACACAGGTAGGAAGAAATTAATTTCTTTGATGGGCTATTAAGCCAAATGGTATCTACAAATTATTATATATTTCAGTAGATATGTACTTTTATGTATCTTTTTTGTCTTCCTTTCCATCTTGGAAGGAAGATGATTAATAAATCAAAAGAAAAAAAAGCCAAAGGGCTTGATGTTCGGCTAATAACACCGCTCATTATTGTGATTTTTCATGGAACGGACGGTCGTAGGCTTTATAGTGAACATATTCATTGATTGAATTAGTTATATGAGCCTTTACAATATTTCGAAGAGATGATATTGAACACAATTAGTTTTGACAAAGTGAGGTAAGCACTTCATGTCCACTCGACATATTTTCTATGGATTCAACTCTAATGATTGTAATGTTCTTTTCCCAATTGAATTTTAGATTGTTTTATATGAAATTGTTTCAAGTATTGAAACAAAATATCTATAAATGAAAAGGATTTTGTAACAATGCAGTCTGGTACAACTTCTATGCTTAGTATTTACCTAGTAAAGCTTGTAGTCTAATTTTTCAGTTTTGTGCAGTATGTTGAAACCAAATAACAAAGAGTGGATGAATGAAAAGGATAGATTGGGCCCAGTATATACAAAGGGGATTAAAGATTTTTTGAATTTGCTATTAAAATCTGTGATGTGGGATTGACAACATTAACTTGCCCGTGTGTTAATTGTCGAAATAAATTAAGGTTTTGAGAAGAAATTGTTGAAAGCCATTTAGTTAGAAATTTCATTAAAAGTCACACACACACACACACACACACACACACACACACACACACACACACACATACACACACACACACACACACACACACACACACACATATATATATATATATATATATATATATATATATATATATAACGTGGAGGAGGAGAATCTGCCTGTCCGGCCTCTCCAGCTGCTGCATCTCAAGGTCCAGCGTCGACAGCTCCATCTGCAGCACCAGCAGCAACTATGGAAGCAAGTTTATGAATGATGGTAGCAAGTACCAGCCGACTGTTCTGATAGTTTCAGGTTCTACCTCTGCAAGTAATGCAGAAAGTAATGTATCTACACCAAGAATATATGCAGATCTGAAAGTTTCCTCACAGCTTCAAAAATTTACTTTCAATGAGCTGAAGTCTGCCACAAGAAACTTCAGACCTGATAGTCTTCTCGGTGAGGGAGGCTTTGGTTGTGTCTTCAAAGGATGGATTGAGGAGAATGGAACTGCTCCTGTAAAACCTGGTACAGGTCTTACTGTTGCTGTCAAGACACTTAACCATGATGGTCTTCAGGGGCACAAAGAGTGGCTTGCAGAAGTTAATTTTCTTGGTGACCTTCTTTATCCTCACTTAGTCAGGTTAATTGGCTATTGTATTGGGGATGACCAAAGATTGCTCGTTTATGAGTTCATAACTCGTGGAAGTTTGGAAAATCATCTTTTTAGAAGGTCCCTTCCTCTTCCGTGGCCTGCTAGAATGAAAATCACATATGGTGCTGCAAAGGGTCTTGCTTTTCTACATGAGGAAGCAGAAAGGCCAGTGATATATCGTGATTTCAAAACATCTAATATATTACTGGATGTGGAGTATAATGCCAAGCTCTCTGATTTTGGGCTTGCTAAAGATGGTCCAGAGGGAGATAAGACTCATGTGTCAACAAAAGTAATGGGGACATATGGTTATGCAGCTCCAGAGTATGTAATGACAGGGCATTTGACATCAAAGAGTGATGTCTATAGCTTTGGGGTTGTGCTACTTGAAATGCTTACAGGTCGTCGATCAATGGACAAAAATCGACCGAATGGAGAGCACAACCTTGTTGCATGGGCTCATCCTCATCTTGGAGAAAAACGGAGGTTCTATCACATCATAGATCCTCGTCTTGAGGGAAATTTCTCCATCAAAGGTGCTCAAAAGGCAGCGCAGTTGGCACACAACTGCCTTAGCCAGGATCCCGAGGCCAGACCTCTTATGAGTGAGGTGGTGGAAATCCTCAAGCCATTGCTCAACCTTAAAGACATGGCTAGTTCATCACCCTTCTACCAGGCCATGCAGGCAGAAAAGGCTGCAGCCAATTCTAATAGCCAGAATGGCAGGAATGGTTCGAAGCCACAAAGTTCGTTAGGGAGAAACGGGCAGCAGCAAATGAGAAATCTCCCAAACGGTGTGCGTAATTCCCCACACCACCAATCGGTGAAGGTTGTACAATCTCCGAAGACTGATAGTAAGCAGCCATGAATGCAGTAATTTCTGTAAAATCATCGAGGAAGATGGTCTTTAGTGCATGGTGGTGGTTAGATATGAAACAGTTCCCAGTTTTGATTGAAATATGGTGAGAGGCAGGAAGAACCAATATTGACCTTTGTTGGGTACAAATTTTTATCAAGGTCACAACCTCAGTTCGGAGTATGATAGCCAGTTTGGTGTATTATAACCATTCGATTTTTAAGAGGGTTGATCGATTAGAAAGAGTTCAAACTGAAGACTTTGTTGGAGAGCCTTTACAGGGATAGGAGAACCTGGACAGAAGCTGGGATGGAGAACCTGACGGAAGTTTTTTTCCTCTTTTTTTGTTGTTGTTTGTAATATTTTCCAATTTGATGCAATATATATAGTAAGTATTCCATTTCATCGAAAGGTTTATAGGTAATGTTTTCAATTGACAAAGATAAAATGTATGACTGCTACTTAATCTGTACTTCACTTTCTTAACAAGATTGATTATACAAGATTGCATGTTATTTGGCATATATATATATATATATTTTTTTTGGTTGATTATACAAGATTGATTATACAAGATTGCATGTTATTTGGCATATATATATATATATATATATATATATATATATATATATATATATATTTTTATATATATATATATATATATATATATATATATATATATATATATATATATATAAGATAATTATGGATTATATGCTTATGCTACCCTTATTTTCATAATGAGTTTTCACTTGTGATATTGTTAAGCAATAAAATCAGTTTCTGAATTATATGCGCTTAGGCTTAGCTAGGCTTATGATATTTTTCAAGGACTTCGCTTATGAAGAGTTCATTCTTTTGATAACATTTACCAGGAATTTTGTACAAAGAGTTATGCTAGGAACTTCACCAAATTTAAATGGCATTATCACTTAATGTTAATAATTATTTTCTTCCGATACCAAAAATTTTGATACTCCGATTGAGAAGATAGGAATGTTCTGATACATATATTGTGAACTAGATTTACTGATACTCATAAAGAGGTTCTCATACTAATGCCTGACAAAGTCATTAGTAATGCCTGATACTGATAGGAATGTTCTGATACATATATTGGAATGATACTAAATAGTAGGTTTCCACTTATTTCTTATGTTTGTTATATATTCTTATTTGAAGCCAACTAGATTTACTGATACTCATGAAGAGGTTCTCATACTAATGCTGAGGGTTGAGCCTTAGTGTCAGGAACCTATCTAAGTCAGACCAAGTAGTTAGGAGATTACCAACAATTGCATACACTGTGGTCCTCCACCTAATAATTGGTTATCCTAACAACTTGGATGGATTTCACTAAGAATGGAGAAATATGACTTCCTTAGTGTCCTTAGATGCCTGACAAAGTCAATCAAGTAGGTGGGAGTTGCAAGCAAATAGGAAATTCTTGGTTCCCCTAGTTTGGATGTGCCTACTGAGTCTTGAAATTCATGTATTTGCCCATTGTATTTTTTTTAATCTACTGCCATGAAATTATATAAAGCTGAGAACGGGACATCTTCTTTCTGCAGTAGGGTGAAACCAGATTATTTTTCTAATGCATTAAACAGTTCCTTAGAACCCTAGATACTCAGTATCATAATGTTTTGTTAAATAGACTTAAAAACTTTGGTACCAATATTTATCAGCTCTACCATATTAGAGTTGGGCCAAACCAATCTTAAAACAGTAGATAGAATTATCATCCAATCTCTCTTGTATCCTGCTAATGGCAGAGACGTTTGGACAACTTCAAGTTTGTTAAGGCCCCAAATTAGTTGAAACTAAGGTAGCAGTCCAATTTTTTTCAAAACTTGCTGACCTTTCAAAAATTTTTTGAGTTTGACCAAAAATGATGTGGACTTTCCAAGGCAATTGTGAAATTACTGAAGTTTTATATATTTTTTTTTCGAAGACAGAGAATGTGTACTCAGTTGGTTTAAGTTTCATTTTAAGGTAGTAAGTTACTTTCTGAACCAATAATTCCTAGACATGACGAATTATATTACCATGTTAGAACATAGGCTAATTTGCTTTTAAATACCCTCAACTATTAGACTTTTGCAACTTACTATCTTAAAGTATTTTTATTACCAAGATGTCCTCAACTATCAAACTCCTTGTGACTTGATATCTGCCATTAGATTTGATGTTAAAACTAAGGGTTATGTGACTGATTTTTGCAAAAATGACCTCATATTTTTATTCCCTTGATTACATGGTGATCTCTTATTTTACAAAACATGCCTTATTATTTTCTAATTAGATGAGTTGATCCACTGTATGCCACTTTATGCCTATCCCAATATCAGGCTTCCAATGGTTTGACTGTCCTATTTGGTAGATGACCCAATGCTACTAAATAACCTGTTTGTGAGTATCTTCTTTGTTTATTAATACTTTCATTTTTTACTTCATAATTTTTTCTTATTTCTTATAAATGTCCTAATTTGGCTTTGCATTGCAGGTGTAAACCTGGCCTCTGGATCCAAGCAAGACCTCGGCCTGGAGCAGGCTCATTCATTGATCCAGCAAATCATCCAGAAAATCACGTGCAACAAGCACAGCCAGGTGGGCACAAGTACTTGTAAATCACATATTTCTTTTCCATGGTTAGGAATCGAACTCTAATAGCTTGAGTGTATGTCCCTGGCGCTCCTACTGCGTAGTCTTCTCTGGTGTTTGTGTATAACAAGTATACTGACTTTGATGTTTGTAAAAGATCTAACCAATTGACAGGAATAAGGACAATAAAGCGGAACGAAGACATGCCTTAGTGTCCATAAGGGGCTCTCATTCTGGAATACCTTTTACAACAGTTTGATTTATTCAATTAGAAGCTGTTAGTTATGTCACTAATCAATTTCCACCATGGAAATAGCTTGGGATAATTTTTCAGAGTTGGTCTTTAGTGATTTGCTCATTTTTTCACAGAATAACATTTCTCATATGTTTGTTTTGACAACTGCAAATGTAGTTTTATGTGATCGCTCAGTTTAGTTATTAAAGGAAAAAACTTAGTATTACAGAGACTGGACCAGAAAAGAAACTAGGTCATCACATTTTATGGAAAGAATTGCGAGCCCAATTGGCATATCTCATGATTATTGACGGACCTCTATGATTTGCTTCACTCCTTGATTGTTAAGATTTAGTGGAGTCATGATTATAGTTACAGTAAATTAGGATAAGCATATAATCTTTACAGTAGGCTAAGCTTTTTACAGCCACCCACTGCGAATTCTAAGTAAAGCACAGGTTTTTCCACCCACTTCAAGGTTAGTGTCAAAGAGAGATTTGATGCAGTGGTTGTGGCTACTGGCCGTTACCCTCAACCTAGGTTGCCTAGCATCAGAGGTAATTAGTAACTGTATGTACATGTTCAGTTAAACTCAGTTTTTACTTGGTGTTTACTGATGTTCTACTATATTAAGGAATGGATGCTTGGACAAGGAAGCAAATACACAGCCATGTATACAGAGTTCCTGAGCCCTTCCGTAATGAGGTATACAAAGAAACCTCCCTTTCTTCGGTTGACTTGGGATGACACCATTTATATGCCAATGGGCTCTCATTCTGGAATACCTTTTCTGATACTCTTTCTACCCAGAGATCTATTTATACAGTATCGTTTCATCTTACAAAATGACAATTGTGTCCTTGATAATATGTGTATCTGACATCACTCTTGGTTGAGGAGAGGACATATTCCTCCCCCCCCCACTGCTGCTAATTGAATTCAGCCTCAATTGCTACAATCTCTGATACCTTGCATTGCTACTGATTCATGGTAGTCAGCATTTGCAATTGGCTCCTTATTTATCTTGTTGGGATATGCATGCATGTAATGCATGTGTTATCTTGTTGAATATTGAAGTGTGGAGTTACTAATTATACATTTACATGAGAAAAATCCTCCTAGTTTAGCTTAAAAGTGGATGTGTGCGTTATCCACAATCCTCCAGGAGCTGAATCATAGTATATCTAAATAGCTTTAAATAATTCAGTTCAGCAAGATGATTATTATTTGTAGATTGTTTTACTTACCATTTTATCATCTTTCAGATCATTAGAGAATGCGACTGGGTACCAAAAGTTCTTCAAGTTTGGATGATACGGCTTTACAGGACCGGGCACATTCAGTCTTCTTCGATAAGGTTTTATTTCCACAGTATCTGTAGATGCCAAGGAAGTGCTAGGAGTATGGATAGGTTCACTTGAGCTTCTCTCAGGTAGTAGTCTATCGTTTACCAAGCTTTCCATGTATGCCAATTAGTTTGATAATTTTTATTCTTTTACGTCCTTTTATCACCTTACTATGCTTTTACACCTTCTTGATTGGGATTTTTTCGTTCGATTTTTTTGTTGTAAAATTGACCGAAAAATGATCTCCAATGTAGGTATCCGTCAGTATCAAATATTGGAAAGGATGTTCAGTCAATGATAGCACTTGTCTGAGAGGAGGCACTCTCATCTGAGGATCTGGTCTCTTTATCTCCCTTGAACGAACTTCTAAAATATTTGGTTTGTTGTTGATTTCACTGATATATGCATTTTACATGGACCCAGTTATGCCTTGAATTTTTGGACAAGTTTGAAAGGAAGTTTGTCGCACAAGGACCCAACGATACCTGTTTTCCAGTCACCTCTGCATCTCTCCTCGCGAGCTTCTCCATCTCATAGCAGCAAAGACCTTGGATCAAAGAGATGCAGCCCACTTAGGTGCTAATATCTTGTGTTGTCATAGTTGCCTATATATAAAGCTCAATTTGTAGAATTTTTTGCGAGTTGGCATGAATAAATAAGAGAAGAGTATTGTTTGAACCTTGATTCAGCCTTAGATAGTTGTGTTCTTTTCTTCATAAAGTGAGGATTTTCATGTATTAGCTGCTCTTGCAATATTTTTTGAGAATTGAGAAATTTGTAAATTTGTGGATCAAAGTCATCAATGTATATATATGGTTGAAGTTTCGTTAATAATATATGGTTCATGAATTCGGATATATGTATGGATGATAATCAATGATTAGTGCAATTATAGATGTATATATGGTTGAAATTTGTAAATTTTTGTACATATGGTCATTTGGATATAAAATGAAATAAAACATTTATAAAAAAGAAAATCTGAAAATTATTTTTTTTTCATATTATTAAATATACAAACGGGCAAAGGCTGTTACTATTCAATTCTGTAGATATTTATTTGCTGTTAGAAAAAATAATTACTAACAACATAAGCTGTTAGGAAAATTGAATTACTAACGACAATAAGTCGTTAGAATAAATATATTACTAACGGCAACAACCTGTTAGAATAATTAAATTACTAACGGCAAAAAGCTGTTAGAAAGGCAGTTAGTAATATTACCCACGCCTATATACTCACGGGATATACCCGTTAGAATTAATTTTAGTAACATAATTAGACCGTTATAATACATGCATTTTGGTGTAGTGTCATCTGCAGAGGGAAGTTACCGAACTGAACTGAGACCATGTTCGGTAACCGTCTTCTCGTCTTGTTGAAGAGTGACAACACCAGCATTGACTAGCTCCTGAATTTTGCCTTTGAGCACATAACATGCTCGAGTGGGATGCCCAATGAACCTGTGATAGACACAGTATTTGGGATGATCAGTCTTACCGACCTCATCAGGCTTCTTTGGGTCTGGAAGTTGGAGCTTATTGCTTTTGATCAAGCAATCGAAGATGCTCACGGTGTCATTTTCGTCAAAGGAGTACTCTACTTTCGGACGAGGTTCCCTTGGTGGAGGTGCAGAAGGAATAGAAGTAGACGTAGGTGGAGCTACGTTGACAGCCAGAGATTCTTTGTTCTTCAGATTGATGTTCAAAGTCTCTTTTCCCTTGCGATTGTTCTGGCGATTACCGCTACTGGCTGTCGGGTGTTCGTCCCGGTCGGGGTTGGACATGTGTACCTCTAGCTGCTTGAATTTGTAAGCACTAACTTCAGCTGCTTTAGCATTGACAATGAAAGATGGCCAGTATTGGAACTGAGTTGACCCTGTCTACATGCTGATGATGGGCAAAAGATTTGCCTTGCAGGTATCGATAGTGACAGCGGCCGGAGTTCCAGGAGGCATTTTTAAAGCTTCTCGACGGAACCTTTCAATGAAACTTTCAGCAGTTTCATTATGTCTTTGTTTGATTTTATTAAGGGCTGACATGGTCATGTCATTGATCCTCTCATAGAATCATTCCAAGAAGATTTGTTTTAGACCTGAGAAAGAGGTGATACAGCCATCGGGCAAGCTTCTGTACCAATCGTATGCCACACCAGCTAAACAGCCGACGAATACCCTGGTAAGAAGAGCATTATTTGGTTGAAGTTGGACAGTCATTACCTCAAAGTGGTTAATGAACTGACTGGGAGAAGTGCTGCCATCAAACAGCAAAATTGTTGGAATCTTGTACTTTTGAGGAAATAGGACTTCCTTCCATTCAACTGGGTAGGGTTGTTTGATCCCTAACCTCTGTAAGTTGTCATTCTCTTTGAATGCCTCGAATTGAGTGCGTAGGAGTTTGACAGCTTCATTAGCATCCTCCAATGATATAGAAGGAGCAGGTTGAATCAGAGTGTTAGGGGGATGAACAGCGTGGTAAGCACTACCCCCAACACTTGACTGACTGGGTGTAGGTTGAATCTGTACAGGAGGTATTTGAGGAGATGCTACCCCCAGTCCTGGATTGACAGGCACCGACGATGTTATGATCTCAGGATTTACAGCAGGTACAGTCGGTGGTACTGTATGTTGTGCCATGATGATAGAATGCATACTTGCAACCATTTCAGCCATGGTCTTCAACTTGTCTTCTAGCGCAGCTATTCGTTGTTCTTGACTAGCTGAACTAGAAGCATCTGGGTCTTCAATGACAACATAAGCTTTCACTTCTCTAGGTACAGTGGAGGACACTGTCTGTTCAGAACTTTCGCTGTATACATCATAGTCAGAAAAAGAATCATCTCTTGAGTGAGAAAGAGGGAGATGACCAGAAGGCTCTTGAAGATTCTTTTGACCGATTGTGTCTCGGCTTCGGGATCTGGTATGTCGAAATACTCCTTCAGAAGATTCTTGGAGTAAATCTAAATACCGCTGACTGGGCCTGCGAGGCTTGCCGTGCTTGGAGCACTTCTTACCCCCAGTGTCTCGGGAAGTCATGTTGACGGAAGCGTACAAAACTTTGTCTTCATCTTCTAACATAGGTTCAAACGTTGCAAAATTTAAATGATCGAAGATAGATCGTTTTGTTGTCTGACAACAACACTTAATGACAACCTTGTGATTACAATGGTGTCCATGTGGTCGTACTGGAGGTGTTGAGATATTGTCCCATTTTTGTTTGAGGTGTTCTCGAAGATCGGAAACATTGACGGGACGAGAAGAAGTTCGAGGGATATGTTCTTTGACAACATTCGGAACATGGTTCCGGTTCTTCAAATGTTTTGTCCCTTGAGTGTACAGGGAAGTACTCATTTCATTAGCATATGTGTCAGGATTTTTCATCCTGGAAGTTTGCCTCTGATGCTAGTTGGCCTTCGGCATTGGCTGTTTGCGTTTCGTCGAAGTTGGTCTATTGAGATAAGTTCTTAGATCAGCAAATTCACCCCCAGGGGTTTCTGTCTGAGACACCAGTAATTTTCCTTATTTTGAGCGGGATATCCTGAGTGTCGGAAGATCTTGGAATTCTGCTACCGGAGTAGGCAGAATACCTCTTTGATCAGTACACTTCCCTTTGGCAAGGAGGGAAGAAGAACCCTTGTTTGAGAGAGTTCTTGTACTGATTGGTGCCGAGGCACGTTCAGATTGATCTTCTACGGTAAAAATCGAGGAAGACTGAGAAAAGACCAAACGACATTTTCTTTTGTTTTGTGAATAAAGGTTAGCTAAAGAGCGTTTCCCTCTGTTGTCTTCCAAGTCGTGGGACGAGGAAGTTTGAGAAAGACCAACGGACCTTTTCCGTTGTTTTGAGGAGGAGGAGGAATAGTCAACAGACTACCCCCAGTAGATTGCGCTGGAGCAACAGGGTGCTTGAGAAGAGGAGCAGAGTTCTTCCCCTTGCTGTGAGAAGAAGGTAAATGAGCTAAAGGGCTGTCCCTCTTAGACTGCACTGGCACAGTTTGTGCAGGAGTTGAAGTGGGTGTTGGTGCATTGGCTGGTTGCGCATGAGAAGCTTTGACAGATGGTCTTCTGACCACATACACTGTGGATTGTGCAGCAGAAGTCTTGATTTCAGAGTGCTTGAGTTGCTTTCTGGTTGCTGGAGTGGTGGACTGCACAGGAAGAGTTGCAGCCAACTGCGCCAGGGGAAGAGGAGTCTTGTACTTTGACAGAGCAGCATAGGAAGTGGTTTGTGCACTGGCAAGGGGAGCAGCATACTGCGCATGGGCAGTAGAGGCAGCAGACTGTGCAGCAGTTTGTGCAGAGGATTGTGCAGAGGACTTTGGAGTCCACACTGAACAGACTTTGCTCTTGGCAGAAGTCGCAATGCAAAGAGTAGTCCCGGAGTTGATCATCGCCTCATAGGCCGTCTGGTTGACCTTTACAACCAGCGTCTTCTGCCTCTTTCCGATAGATGCAACGTCACATTGAGTTGTCACTTCCTCGTCTGAGGAGAAAGTCGTCCCCAGCAGAGTCGCCATTTTGTTTGCAAAAACAAAAGTTGTTCTTTATTTCACAAACTTTGTAAGAAGATTACAATAGAATTCTGGGAAAGTACAACTATAGGAATCCGATATGAAGACGATCGCTTTATTCCTTGGACGATGTGAACTTGGAAGACGGTAGCCTCTGAACAATACAGCAGCACTTTGGCAAGAACTCCTGATCTCTGGTGATGACTTAAATGATCTCTGATCTGATCTATGCTTGATAATGAAGAAATTGAAACTCGATTTATAGAGTTCTGGAAATAACTAATTTTTAGTTATTCTGAATTGCGCAGGACGGATTACGCTGGAACTGGACTGCACAAGCAGCGAACTGCGCTAGCAATAACTCGATCGTGGGCCAACTGTATAAGACGCGTGGCATTGTTTGATTGAAATGCGCTTGGTCGTGCACAGACGGTTACCACTTGGTGAGCAATTGATGGCATATAGGCCATATGTAAATTGTCAGTTGTCTTGATGAAGTGCGCCACATGAACTGCGCTGGCTTCACACTGCGATGGGATTGAACTGCGCTGCAGAAAGTCTGGCAGATTGCGCTTCGATTGGGTTGGTAGCTTGCGCTGGCTGTACAGCTGTCCTCGAGCGCTGTACTGCAAGAGAAATGAATAGTTTCCTCGTTCTTCGGGCTGTCAGCTATCAGAAGATCTGATTTTCTGTCAGATAATGATGACGAGGCCACGTCAGCTTGTGCGCTTGGATGTGTGCGCAATTCAGCTTGCGCAGTTCACTTGAAGGATGCACAATTTTATTTTCATGGCTTCTTTGATAGGTGCAACTTGATTTTTAGGACCTACAATTATCTCAATCTCAAGCAATATAATAACAGTTACAAGATGTCAGAACACCAAATATACAATAGTAAGGCGTCCCAAACATTGCATATTCGGATGATCATGAATCTAGTCGTACAAAATGTTAAGACTAGCAAGAGTTCGGTCATACATGATCAACCCTAGGATTTGTCAATCATGTTACAGCCCGTAGGCAGATGGTAAGTAAAGGTACAATACGAGCTAACACGTGCTAGCCGGCTAAACGTCTCAAAAGAATAATTTTTACAATAAAGTGGGAGGACAAAAAGAAATCCACTCGTTGCCAGGGTTACGCCTGGTGGTCACCATCTGGCTGGAAGACGGGTAGATCCTCTGGAGCTGCTCCGATATCTGGCCATACAAAACCAGCTGGGTCAGACCCCAGAAAGTGCAAGTGCCACAAAGGAGGCTTCACTTAGGAACTAAAACCAGCAAATCACAATAGAATATTAAAGATAATAAATAAAGAACTGATAATAATTGAGTACGAGAAAACCATTCAAGTAGCCAGGTCACAACCCTTAAACCAAACAAGGACCGGGGTTGTAACCCTTCACCTGAATAGAAACTCGTCTCAAATACCATTGGTACAGTGAAGACAATAATTGAAGAGAGGACACAGAACTACTCCGGGAGCCAGGTTACAACCCTTAAACCAAACAAGGACCGGGGTTGTAACCCTTCGCCTGAACAGAACTGGAACCCTGATCTTTATTGCTAAGGCCAGCATAATTAATCATGGTATTAAGGTAAGGTAAAACATGACGAATATGGCATAGAGTTGCAATAAGACAATAAACGAAGAGAGGACACAGAACTGCTCCGTGAGCCAGGTTACAACCCTTAAACCAAACAAGGACCGGGGTTGTAACCCTTCGCCGGAACAGAACTGGACCAACGATCGTTATTGTTAAGACAAGTATCAATAATCATGTCATGTCACAATCTTGCACATGATCAGGATAAGACTAAGCTGGAATAAACTCCATCCAATAAATCACGGCCAATCAAGAGTACGGCTTGATACTTTTAACTAACTAGGGTTATAATAGGCCTAGTTACTAGCAAGATGCAATGAGATTAACCCAACAGCCATAAGCCCTGCAGACCATCCGGTTATCCAGGTCGAATGTCCGTTTATGAAGAATGCAACACGTGACGGTGTGCTGGAAATGTGCCCTACTCGTCGGTAGGCTACAAGTCCACTTAGTGCGTCCAGATAACGGGATTGCCTGTAGCTAGGAAATCCTTTCATGACTACTGAATTATTCTAGTTTATTAGCCTTAGTCGATTTCAGTGGGTACCCCTGACCGTGGTACTCAGGGATCTCCATCCTAGACATGATGCAAGACGGTACCAGTTTATTTGTACAAACACAATCGCCTACGGTGTCTAGGTCTTTCATACTTGTCATGTCTGGCTAGCTGTCGTAACAGCATGTCGAAATATATCATGTCAGTTTACTTGTCAAGAGTGTGCCACAATGGGCCACTATCGTGTTCTATTCTTACATTATCATGAATGAGAGAAACTTGCATAAAATAATCAGTGACATATTCTTGAAGCCAAGAAAAAGATCTACAACTATCATGTTAGGAGTTGGAAGAAATTCTGGCCAAAAATCGGCCAAATAGGACAAGAAAACAACCAAAATAGGCACTATGCGGTCAAGGGTGGATTGGGGGCTCATACGGCAGTAGATGGGTACTCATCTATGCGGCTGGGTAGATGGATACCCATGCGGCTGAGTAGATGGGTACTCATCTATGCGGCTGGGTAGATGGATACCCATGCGGCTGAGTAGATAGGTACTCATGCGGCTGAGTAGATGGGTACTCATCTTCTCCAAAAATCTAAGAAGGATGGCCATGGAACCCATAGCTTCCAAGCTCCATAAAACCTTCATTATAAGTCCAAATTTGGACTTCCATAGGTCAAAATGGGGTAGAACGAAATTCTCTACAACATGGAACCATCAAAACTTGGAAATAACAATATTAAGTAGATCAAAACCTAAGAAATCAAAAATACTATAGACTTAGATCTACACAAATTGAGCCATGGAAATTAGAAATGCTAAGTACTAAAGTGTGTTAGAATCTCGAGAGGAAGAAAATGGAACAATAAAAACGAAGTTCCTCCATGAAGCAAGCTACACTTGCCTAAGCTCTCTCTCTCTCTCTCTCTCCTGGTGATTGAAGAAGTAATGGTGGAGAAAAAGTAGTAAATGAAGAGAGAGAATGAGGGAATGGGTTAATAAAGGATGATGGTGGTGGTAGATAAGGGTTCTCCCCCTTGGTTCATGATGAACCAAGGCAGCCCAAGCCTAGCCGAACCAACCCAAAATCAACCAAGCCATAAAATGCCAAGATAAGCCAAACAAGGAATCATGCAATACAAGAAAATACGTACACGTATTCTAAAATACGTAATACGAATTATAGGCATTACAACTCTACCCACCTTAAAAAAATTCCGTCCTCGGAATTTAATTAAGAGGCTAGAGGGACAAGAACAAGCTTTACTATTCACAGGCAAGTTATACTAATCAAGCAATCAAATAATTATTTATGAAAGCAAGAAATCGAAGGCATGAGGCATAAGAAAGATATTATAACTCACGAGTCAAACAGGTCAGGATATCGCGATCGGATATCATCCTCACGCTCCCATGTTGACTCATCCAAAGAGTGATGACCCCAAGCAACTCGGACTAAATTGATAGTTTTGTTCTTGAGTGTCTTCTCTCTTCGGTCCAATATAGACACGGGCCTCTCCTCATACGAAAGGTTGGTACCAACAACCAATTCCAAATGATCCAGGATGTGGCTCGAGTCTGGGATATACCGTCGCAGTTGGGATATATGGAACACATTATGCACCTCACGTAGCGACGGCGGAAGAGCGAGATGATAGAATACATCTCCTACTCGCTCCAGAATATCGAACGGTCCTATATACCTAGGACTAAGCTTTCTCCGTACGCCGAAATGAATGACGCCATGGTTAGGCAAAATTCTCAGGAATATATGGTCACCGACCGAGAATTCAAGGGGTCACCGATGAGAATCGGCCCAATGACGCTGGCGATCTTGGGCAACTCGAAGATGATCTTTGACTCTCCTGACCAGCTCAACGGTCTGAGCAATCATTTCTGGACCGAGCATCTGCCTCTCTCCGACATCGTCCCATGCTAGCGGGGATCGACACTTCCTACCATACAGTGCCTCAAACGGTGCCATCTGGATACTAGCTTGGAAACTGTTGTTGTACGAGAACTCCACCAGGTGCAGGTGATCTTCCCACGAACCACCAAAGTCGAGCGTACAAGATCTCAACATATCTTCGAGAGTCTGGATCGTGCATTCTGACTGGCCATCTGTCTGTGGGTGATATGCTGAGCTGAACTGGAGGCGAGTCCTCAAACTCTCTTGTAGGCTACGTCAAAAGTGCGACGTAAATCTGGAATCTCTGTCCGAGGTGATACTGACTAGTATACCGTGCAATGTAACAATCTACCGGAGATACATCTCCGCTAGCTGAGCCGTCGACTGACCAAATCTGAATAGGAGAAAGTGAGCCACCTTCGTGAGCATGTCTATGACAACCCAAATAGCGTCTCTTCCAGCCGGGGTTATAGGCAATCTAGTCACAAAATCTATGGTTATATGCTCCCATTTCCACTCTGAAATTGGCAATGGTTGAAGTAGCCCAGCTGGTCTCTGATGTTCAGCCTTAACTTGTTGGCAGACTAAACAACGAAAGATAAACCGGGCTATCTTCCTCTTTATGCCATTCCACAAAAAGTGCTGACAAATATCACGGTTCATCTTCGTACCGCCGGGATGAATGGAATACTGTGAACTGTGAGCCTCTGTCATGATCTCCTGTCTGATATCTCCATTGGGTACACAAAGATGCTTCCTATGTTGAAGTGTACCGTCTTCATGGATACATAACTCTGGTCTTCGTCCTGCCTCACACTCTGTTCTGAGTCGCTGAAGCTTGGAATCTGCTGACTGCGCCATCCGGATCCTCTTGACTATAGTGGACTGAACTTGCACGCTGGCCATCAATGCCACATTGGAAGGGAGGACAACTTCTATACCCATCTTCTGAAGATCGGCTAACAGCTCTGGTTGTGCTGTAAGGAAATAAACTCCGGCCCTCATACTCAATGCATCCGCAACAACGTTGGCCTTCCCAGGATGATACAGCAGGTTGACATCATAATCCACAAGTAGCTCCAGCCACCTCCTCTGACGCATGTTAAGATCCTTCTTGGTGAAAACATACTTCAGGCTCTTGTGGTCGGTAAAAATCTCCACCCTATCTCCATATAGGTAGTGCCTCCACAACTTAAATGCAAACACTACTGTTGTCATCTCCAAGTCATGGGTTGGATAATTCCTCTCATGATCACGAAGTTGTCGTGACGCGTAAGCTATTTTCTTCCCATGCTGCATCAGAACACATCCCAAACCTCTGCCTGAAGCATCATAATACACTGAGAATCCCCCGGTTCCATCTGGAAGCGTGAGAATAGGAGCCGTCATCAAGCCTCGCTTCAACTTCTCAAAAGAATCCTGACATTCTACTGTCCAAGCAAACTGCACATCCTTGCGGGTCAACTGGGTCAATGGCGCTGAAATTTGAGCAAAGTCTGAAATAAATCGCCGGTAGTAGCCGGCCAAGCCAAGAAAACTGCGAACTTTAGCAACTGTGCTGGGCACTGGCCACGACTCAATAGCCACGATCTTTTGGGGGTCTACCTCCACTCCTCCTCTGGGGATGATATGACCCAAGTACAAAATACGATCGAGCTAGAACTCATATTTACTGAACTTGGCATACAACTGGTGCTCTCTGAGAATCTGAAGAACCACACGGAGATGCTGCTCATGCTCTGCCTCACTCTTGCTGTAGACTAGGATGTCGTCTAGGAACACAATCACAAACTGATCCAAATAAGGCATGAAGATGCGATTCATGAGGTCCATGAATACAGCCGGCGCATTGGTTGCTCCAAATGGCATCACAAGGAACTCCCAATGCCCATATCTCGATCTAAAAGTTGTCTTCGGGTTGCCCTGCTCTCTGACTCTGATCTGATGATATCCGGAGCACAAGTCGATCTTCGAAAACACTGCTGCCCCTTGGAGTTGATCAAACAAGTCATCTATCCTCGGAAGAGGGTATCTGTTCTTGATTGTCACTGAGTTTAAGGTACGATAATCTACACATAATCTGAACGTACCATCCTTCTTTTTCACAAGAAGCATCGGGGCTCCCCAAGGCGATCTACTAGCATGAATGAATCCCTTGGTTCTAAGTTCTTCAATCATCTTGTATAATATCTCTAGCTCTGATGGCGCCATCCTGTAGACTCTCTCTGACACTGGGGCTATTCCGGGAATCAAGTCGATGGTAAACTCGATCTCCTGCTCTGGCGGCATCCCTGAAAGCTCTTCTGGAAAAACATCTGGGAACTCCTCGACTATCCGAGGTAACTGCATTGCTGCTACTGCCATCCGCAACACTGGAGGAGAAGGTTCAACTTCGCCTCGGGAGAAGGAAAACTCTGGCTCGCCTGAAATGCTAAAAACAACCCTGCCAATGTGGCAGTCTATCCTAGTATACTGGTCCCTCAACCAATCCATCCCTAAGACCATATCATAATCGGCCATCGGGAATACTATCAATCTAGCGAAGAATTCTCTACCGCTAACTACGATCCGACACGAGAAAAATACTCTATCTACTCCCACAAGTCCGTTACCAGTAAGTATATTGAGCCTTACTGATAATGGCTCGGGCTCTAATCCTATCCGTGTCGCAAATCGTGCAGACATAAATGAATGTGAGGCACCAGAATCAAATAATACTGAAGCTGGAAAGGTGTTGACGAGAATAGTACCTGCCACTACCTCACCTGGTGTTATTCCTTCTTCTCCCATGGTCAAAGCCAGTACTTGACCATGCCCTCTGAGTGCGGGTTCCCTCTGCTGAAAATTTCTCTGCCTGCTCTGGATCAGGGCTTGGGCTTGGGCATACTGCTACGGTCTCTGCTGCTGGAATGCCTGGGCCTGCATCGGCAATGGCCTCGGGAACGGGTACTGCAGCTGATGCTGCTGCTGGACTGGTGTTGGTCCTCTAACTGAAGGACTAGAGAAGGCCAATGAACTCCCCCTGTTCGGGCAATTCCCAACCCTGTGGTCTGGGGTACCACAAACCAAGCACAAACACTGTGCTCTGCGATACTCTGATACCACATGCCCTGGCTTCCCGCAGTGTGAACATCCAACTGTGGAAGACTGCTTCTGTTTCTGCTGCTGAGGGTGTATTGGAGTAAAATGCTGAACCGATGTCACAGAGGCCGCCCGCCTCGGAGCTCCAATGGTCAAAGCCCTGGTTGCCGGGGCTGGTGCTGATGACTGATTCATCTGGCTATGGGATCGCTTTCGACCTCCGGTCCTATCCACGATTCTCTGGGAGGTATATTCATGCCTCCGGGCTGCTCTCAATACTGCATCAAAAGTCTGATGCTCAAACTGCTCCACCGCCAATAAAATCTCTAGGTGGAGCCCCTGTTGGAACCGCTGGGCTCTATCGAACTCGGTCGCCACCAAGGTGGGAGCAAACCAACTAAGCCTGGAGAACTCGACCGTATATCCATCGACCGTCCTCCCATCTACTTCAGATTGGTGAACCTCATCTGTAGGTCGTACCGAGCTACAGCATCGAAATACTTTTTATAGAATCTCTCCCTGAATACTGCCCAGGCAATAGGGGCCACTAATCCAACGGCCTGCGCCGCCCACCAGCTGCGGGCAAGATCCAATAGCTGTAGGCGCACCACGGCCACCTTCTCGTTCTCTGGAGTCCTGGCTGCTTCTAGAATCACCTCTGTGTCCGGAAGCCATGCATCCGCAGCGATCGCATCTTCACTGTCGTCGAAGAAGGGAGGGTTCAAGCGCTTGAAGCTGTTGGCCGCGCTATTACCCTGATGACCTCCTCTGGTCAAAGCATTGTTTCACTTAACAAAAATGCCAAACAAAAGTTAGATTTTGAAAATAAAACGAGAAAAAGTACAAGAAGTACAAATTTGATTCTGGGAAAGTATTGCTATGGAAGTCTGATCTGTAAATGATCACTTTGTTCCTTGGACCATATGATGATGATGAAGATCACTGCTTGAAGTAGAACAACTTGAAAGAACTAAGTCACCAGAAAGGTATCGACGCACTTGGGCACTGATGGCGAGGCCGAATGCTTTCCTGCTTTGCTTCACTCTGTTCTGAAAGAAAAGTTGAAGAAGAATGCTCCGGAGAATCAAAATCTCGAAGTTCTGATCTCTGTATTCTCTCCTGTCTCTCTGTGTGTCTATGTCCCTCAAAAATCAGTCTATTTATAGACTGGGGCTTTTATACGTAAAAAGCATCAAAATCTGCCTTTACGCTAACAACTGCCACCCATGATCAGAGTCATCCTTTGCATACGTTGACACGCGTCCCATCATTTCAGTGAGAATAGGATACATGTACACATGTTCTTCGAAATATGTGGCATGGAGGCCATGTGGGCAAACCATGTTCTAAACTGGCCAGAAAGAATAGGGCGTAAAAATAGCCCCAACATCCTTTGGGCGTAAAGCAGTAAGATGAGCGTAAAATAGCTCTGTCATAGGTTTCCCGCGTAAAGTGGTTATTGAATAACCTTGAACGTAAAAATAGCTCAAATAGACTTTACGCACACATCGTTTTATGAGCGTAAAATCTCGTGAAAAACTCCGTGCGTAAAAGAAACCATATAGTGAGCGTAAAGTAGCTCAATTCACATACTAAACGACAACATTGGTCTCTGTATAAAACAAATCCCTTTGAATTCTGTGATATATGCCATCATTAATATCTTCATGTCAGAGTTTGCATTAAATGCAAGACTTGACAGCTTTGTCCAGCGTAAAAGTGGCTGCTCTGTCCTTGGCGTAAAATCATAGGTGTAGACCCAAGCGTAAAATAACCAACCTACTTCAGGCGTAAAGTGATTAGCCTCTTCTTGGCATAAAGGGGATCACTTTGAGTAGACTGATCTATCACTTTGACCCTTCTTGTGAAGCACTTTTTACGCTCCTACAAAACCCCCTTCAAAGTTTTCAAATATCTCCAAAATTTGAAACACTTTGAACAGAAGCGTAAAAATTGAGATTTGACCAGTCGGCGTAAAATTCGGGATACGCAACAGCCATACGCGTAAAAGCAGGGATATCCAACAGTCGGCATAATTATAGGGATATCCAAGAGTCGGTTTTTGAATATCTCTATAAATAGGTCTTTTCAGAGAGGGAAAACACTTTTACTCAAATTCCTTTGCCCTTTCTTTATTCGAAACCCTTACTTTGATCTGATGGCTCCAAAGAAATCATCCACCGCCAGCAACAAGGGAAAGAAACTTGTCGCTGATTCGTCGTCGGTTGACCATGTGAAAACTCCCATTCAGTCATCAATGCCACATCGAAATCCTAACCCAACTGTAGCTCCGCCTATGATGGGTAAAACCCTATTCTCTGGCTGGAAGAATCCGCCGAGGAAGAAGAAGATAATCCAAACTTTCAACTTTACGCCCACGTTGTACATGTTAGCGTAAAGCAGTGGATTTGCATGTTCACCCTCTCGCAGAAGTTTTCGGATCGTCAGTTGGCATGGTGGGTTCAAACTATCTGGAAGATTTATCTCATATCCAATTTTCTCAGTCGAACCCTGAATATCCAGTAGAGAGGGCACAACTTATAGCAGCTCAAGGGGATAGAATGTTGTTATCCATGATAGACGGGGAAGTACTGATGTCGCTAGATAATCAATAATTCCTGAAGCCAGCTTTCTTATTTGGAGATGCGATATATTACAAATCACAGACTCATCCCAAAAAAGAGGCTTGGGTATTTAAATCTGGAGAAAGGGTAATGTATCTCCCGGACATGGACAGGGATTACCCTATATCTGCTTTCGTCCATGCTAGTCATTACCGTCAAATGCTGTGGAATTTGACTCCCCGTAGCAATGGTAGACCGGGCAGAATCATTTTTAGAAGGAAGAAGGCGAATAACATGGGTTATCATGTTAGTACTCCTTGTGGTGGTGTTATTCCATTTTCTGGACTAATGCCTGGGTTTACACCGAGCGAGGATTCATCTCTCAACCAGCCGGTCCAGGTTCCCATGTTCATCAATAGATTCATAAGGGAAGGAGTCTTATATCCTCAGACCAACCCTAGGCTGACAGGGTGGTTGACCCCATATAGTGGTAACTGGATCCAGATCAGCAACTGGGTCATGACACACTTTAAAACCGAATTGGACGACATCGGTTTGTATGAAGCAGTAGCATCTACTAGTTATGGCATTCCATCGAATGGCAATCTGTTCTTGGCTTTACTAGAATTGTATATGAGTTCGACGGGAACTTTTGCAACTCCGCATGGTGAGATGGGTCTGGCCCTTCATGAGATTCAATTTATCTCGAAGCTACCAATGGGTGAATTCCCGTATGAAGAATATATTCCCTCCAATCGGGAATTGGCAGAAATTCGGGAGAAGAATTCCGAGCTGGTGCAGGTCTACGAAGAACTTATGTGCCATTATCTGATCTGTACCAGCATGTACGAAACCGGTTCACATTTGGCGTATATTATAAAATGGACAACTTATCTATTTTATCATGAAAATAGAGTGTCCAGGACGGAGAAGAGCAGGTTCCGAGAAGACGAGACTCAGGTTATTAAGCCTTGCTCTATAATTCCTGCAGATTTAATTCAGGAATTGATGGTGTCGCAGAAAGCTCGAGACCGATATCTGTCTACCAAAACTGGAGATATCTCTGCGGGGACTGAAGCTTTAAGCTACCTGAGGCAGGGTAGTCAAAAGATGTCGAAGAAGGCCTTATTGGCGGGCTTCTTATCCTTATGGCTACGCAGATGGGTCGTGCCAGGGATCAGCACTGTGGACCGTATTCACCGTAATATATTGTGGCCAGCGGTCCGTTTGGTATTCAAGAACAGAATTAACCTGTTATCGGCAATGGTATGCCGAATAAATACAGGTCTATGGGTTTCTGGTGAAGAACTGATCAATAATGCTCCTCACAATTTTCTACGGGTAGAGTTACCATTCACCTATCTGATAGGTTGGTTACTACACTATAATTGTAATTTGTTGCCACCAGGCCCTGAGGATGAAGCTAGGATTTTTCTTCAGAAATTTAGCAAATCCACGTGGAGAGTTACAACGTTGGCAGATACCCGAGCAGCATTAAATTATTCGCATGGCTGGAATTTCTTCTGTACCAGACCACCAGTTCCGGCTGACTATCTCGGTTTGCAATTTGAAGATAGAGTAGATAAATTGGCCTTGTTATCGAGATCTGTCTACCAATGGCTAGTGTACATCAGACCCTCTCATCTGATGTACAGGAATGAAGATAACTGTGCATTCGAGCCTTATTTGCCAAGTAGGTTCGCTCGTCAATTTGGATATGATCAACTTCATGTTGGCAATCCTTCCACTAGCTTCTATCTTTATGGAATGCTAATCGACGGTGCACGAGCATGGAGATATTTTGGAGCTGTATGTACTGGCGCTAGGTTCATTATATCTACAGCCACTAGTACAACTGAGCTACGTATACTTCATACGTATGCTCGTTTCTATACGTCTATCCGTTCTTTTGAAGACGGTTATAGTATGCAAGGAAGTCTTCGGTGGGCTCAAGAGGGAAACGTTGAAGAGCCTATCAGGATAGCCCCTGACATACCAGACAATACTGCCGTTATAGATGAATTTCTGGCAGTAATTCCTAGAGGAGCTGGGGAAGTAGCCGCGGGACCAATAATTATTAGAAAGCCCCGCAAACGAAAACAGAACACAGCTACCGCTTCTCCGGTGAAATCTCCAGAGAAGAAGAGAAAATCTACCGCCAAAGGGCCTTCCAAACCAAGAGCCCACACTCCAGAAGATGACATTTCGATTGAAGAAGATCATCTTTTCGGTTCTTCCTCAGTCCATCCTGGAGAAGGATCTTCAGCCCCTCCACCAATAGTTGGCTCAGGAACTGTGACACTTTTATCCCCTGGACGTCTTAGCACCTCACTCCATTTATTTTTGCCATCCAAGGCACAAGCTACAGAAGGTGCTACTACTGTATCCACCACTGATCAAGACCGCATTCCATCAGACGAGCCGGCTCTTGACTTTGAGGATGATGACTGGGATGGTGATTATGATACATATCTTGAAAAAAAATGCACATATTCCAAGTATTATACAAAACCTATACGGAATTATATATCATGATTTTGTATACTAACTTATTCTGTTTGTTTTGCAGATGTCATAATCGCACCAAAGCCTGTAGCTCCTCCTTAAGAAGAAGACATTTATGAGGAAAATGAGGAATCTGAAGAGGGATCTTCTTCTTCAGAAGACGCAAGCGTCGAGGAGGGAGAAGTGCAAAAGTATGAGATGGAGCCTCAAGAAGAACATCCTCCATCATTTGTGGTACAACAAACACAATCTGAAGTGTCCTCTCCTGCTGAGGACCAACACAAAGAGAAGATTACAGTCGACCCTATTGTAGGTGATGATGGAGCTGCTGGAGGAGAACCAGACTTGAACAGGGAATCAGCTGTAGAGAGTCTCACCACAACTGAAGCAGCGAAAAATCCTGCGGAGCAATCAGTTGAAAAAGATACTGGAGGCATGCTTGAACTTCCAACAGAAACTAGGGAAATTACAATAACATCCTCCACTGTCGTTACTGATCCAGTATCAGTTTATGATAAGCTAATGCCAGAATCTGGATCAGCTCCTATAGTTGTCACCATATCCACCAACATTACCGCCGCCAGAACTCCAGAAACGGCTGGAGTGACAAATGTTGAAAGCATTGCTTCTGAAAATCCTAGAAATCAGGCAGCAGTAACAACAATGGCTTCATCTCAGCTCGTTGCTACACCAACAATATCTGCAGATATTGGAGATACAATCCCCGAAACTTCTGAGAATCAATTGGCTATGACGGCAGTAACATCAACGACTTCGTCTCATCCTACTGTCATGCCAACCACATTTGCTCCCGATCTCCAAAGGAAAGATTTATTAAATATTACCGCCACACCTAGCTCCAGCGTAGAGATGAATCTCCTGGTTGAGATTCATACTGAAACTTTTTATAAGACTCTGGCAACTTTGATAAAGATGGTCCTGAATAAAGGTCTCAGCTATGAGATTTTGAAGACGGCAATGGCTCTGACTATCAAGAATGTTGCCATGTTCAATGATGTTGAGAGAGCTGCCACATTGGAGAAAATTGTGGAGGACCTTGAGCAGCCGATTGGAGAATATCTCAGGCTATCAAATGAGGCTGTTGAAGACCTCATTTAGGAGGAGTATGAAGCCTTAACAGCTGATTATCTTGCTCGAGAGACTACATATAATACAGCTCTCCATGAACACAGTCTGAAGGTTGCCAAAGCGAAAGCCTTTTTGACTGGCATAAAACCTGTACTGCATGGCCATAGAGTGGCTTATTATGCTTTGAACATAGATATTCAGAGCAAGAATAACAGAATCCGCGAAGTCGAGGCAGAGCTAGCTTGCTTGAAGGCTGAAAGAGAGAAGATGATCGATGCTCGAAATCTACACCTCACCCAAAGCTCAATTTTAGAAGAGAAAGCTTTTGGGGCTGAGTCGACCATCAGAACCCTTGATGAAGCCAAGGACAACTTGATAATCACCTTTGCTGAACTTTTCCGTATTTGCACTCCTGAAGCTCGACGTGCAGAGGCTACCAGTAAGGTTATGAGTTCTCGTGGCAGACGGCTAGAAGAATTAAAGAAGTTGCTCCAAGATATTTTCACTCCACCTTAAGAGAGTGTTTTGTCATCTTTTTGTCTTATCCATTTTGTAGTGTTTCCACCAGAAATGAATGAAAGATTTGTTTTGTGATCCTATCGTTTATTTGAATTTTAAACAATAGGTAAGAGATAGAAAGCACTTATCAGAGGTAATATGGACGTGACAAGTCTTTTAAACTCAACGTATTATATCTATCCAGATGTAATATGAACATGATTGATAATGAAATCTTGTTTTGTATGGGATAGAAAATACTCATCAAAGGTTATATGAACATGACAAGTTTTCTAAACTCAAAACATCATATCTATCCAGAGGTAATATGAACATGATAGATAATATAATCTTGTTTTCTGTTTAGAGTGTACAATACTATCAGAGGTAATATGAACATGACAGTATGTAAGAATAGAAAAGTAGATTAATATCTATGCAGAGGTCAAATGGACATGATAGATAGGAAAAGATGGTGGATTCAGTATTTATCCAGAGGTTATGAAAACATGATAAATAATAAATCCAACTTTATATACCAATTGGTAAGATAGGAGATCAAAATCCCTCTTCAAAGAGACAAGTATTTAGCTTAACCAAACTTTGGTAGCTGGGGATTAAGAAGACAGATGTCGTTGAAGATATATATGAGAGAAATAAATGAACCGATGGTGGCTCAAGGGATATTTTCAAATGGCTCTGATTCACCATCAGTTTGAACCATATTGACTGAAAATACTTGTCCAGATTCATTATATGAGGAATGAGACATATCAGTTTCAATGGATTGGACTTCTTCTGAATCCGATGATTGCGAAGAGCTAGAAGAGAATTCTTCTTGTATATTGTCATAAAATATGTGGGATGGATCATATCCCAACCCATGACGAGTCTTTTAGTAAAACAGATCACCACATAATGGTAATCGTCTACCCTTGCCTTGATTGAGACCTTGCATTGTCTTCAAGTCATATCCCATGTTCTGGATATTTTGATAGATTATTGACTATACTTGTCAATTTGGATTCTTCCCTTGTCTTTATCCTTCAGCTCATCTGCCTGAGCAACAGGGATATTTTTAGCCAGGCCAAACACAATTTGACACTTGTTTTTCTTATCAGACGGAACCACGAAATAGGATTCTTCGTGACGTCTGAAAGTTACGCAAGCTCGTGATGAAGCGGCTACAGGAAGCAGATAGGGAGAAGATGTCAAGAACTTTTGAGCATAAGGTCCGACATCGACATGAGGAGGAAAAGAATTCTCCTTATGATCAATGTATAAAGTTTCTTCCGGTTCTGTGTTGTCTTTATATTGATAACTTTGATTATCAGAAGATAAAGTCATTCTCTCAATAAACTTGACAGCCATATACTCGAATAGGAAATCTTCATTGATATCAGAAAGTATAGAATGATCAATATTTACATCATTTACAATCTGATTGCTACGCTTCGGATTAATCAACAGTGGACATCATCCGTCTTCTGTGTAGATTTGCCAAGATTGACAATCAATGGTGATTCTGGATCATTCGTACAAGAAATATGCCCTTTAACCTTGATCATAAAAGGTTGAACTTGGCTCTTCGCAGGAATATTTATTGATCCCTCAGATGAAGTTTGAGTTCTTCCTTTAACCTTGATTATCAAAGGTTGATCATTGATAGGTTGGGATTGGATTCGTCCCTTGACTATGATCTTCAAAGGTTGCTCCTCTGGCGGATCTTCATTAATAGACTGATCCTCAGATGATGATTGATCTTCAGCCATGTCTGATATATCTTTCACATGCTCTTGTTTATAAAGCCTTGAATCAGAGAAGTACGCTTCGACACCCTTGAACAGATTAATATCAGCAAACTCAGTTTTCACAACTCCTTGGGAGTCCACATATTTGAAACATTGGTGAAGAGTTGAAGGCACAATATTGTGCTCATGAATCCACGGTCTTCCAAGAAGAATATTGTAGGATACATCCGAGTTGATAACATAGAAAGTTACCATAGTTCGAAGATCACCAATCTGAATCTGCAGACGAATCTTCTCCAGTAGTTTGCTCTTGCCAGAGTTAAAACCGACTATCGTAGTACTAGTGTAAGTCAGCTCACTAGTAGGAATCCTCAGGGGTCTTAGCATACTCTGAAGAATTATACTAATTAAAGACCCAGGATCAATGTAAATCCTGTCAATTTCAGTAGATCCGATATATCCAGTGTAGCACAGAGGCCTATCATGCTTGTTGTGTTTCAATAGCATATCCTCTTGTGTAATGGTGATGTTGAGAATTGCTTCCATCACACTATGACATTGCGGGCATGACATTGGTATATTATCAGGAGTCTTGAGTTGAGCCAAACATGAATCTGCTTGAAGTAAAGCTTCGCTCAAAGTCTCTCTGCTTTCTCTGGAAAGGCGAAGCAGTTCAAATATAGATAGTCTAGCCGGAGTATTGGCTAACTGAGCTAGAATGTCAAACTTGTAAGGCTTCATCACCACCCCCTGATTGGAAGCAGACTTCAATGGGATATCAAAGCGTACTGCCTTCTGTTTTCCCTTTTCAACCACAGACGGTTTAACAGGAACAGGAGAAGGTTGAACTGGTAGAGTTTTTACTACATCTTCTGCTTCTTTGGAGGATCCCTCATAGTCTTTATGGTACTCTTTTTCAGATCTTGTACCAGCAAAAGTTTCTTTTTCAGACTTAGGAAAAGAAAGTACCATATTACAGGATTTAGTCTTTCTTCCCTTGGCCTTCTTCTTGTGAGGGTTGTTACGAGGAACTTCAGAACCCAATCCAGCAGTGGAATTCTGATTTGAATTTGTAAAAGAAGACGTATTCCTTTATCATAATTCAAACCTTTTGCCCTTTGAAAGTCGTAACCCATCTTCCTCATGAGAAGGACAGATTGCTGACTATACAAGTGGATAGGCAGTGAACTTTGGATAGGTGTTCTAGTACAGGAAGAGGAAGGAACCTCTGCAAGTACAGGAGAATGAAGCATAGACGTCTTTGTAGTTAAGGGAGGAGAAGGGTTCGGGATACGAGGAGAAATCCCTATTGGAGCTTTTTCATAAGCAGTAAAGACTTGTTGTGCCCGGTATAAAGGAACACTATTCATGGCTAGCCACTGCTGATGAGTAAGCTTGAGCTTGGTAGGAGGAGCTAGACTTGGAGGACAGATGTTTAGTCCTTTCAGTCTATCTTCTAGAGGAAGGCCATCCCATAGATGATCCAAGTCATCAGAATTTGGAATAACATGAAAAATCATGTTACAGGTTTTGACTTTCTTACCTTTCTTGGATTTTAAAGTTTTACCTTCATTTTCCAACTCAGGTACTAAGTCAGGATGTACCCACATGATTTTACCATTCTTCAATGTGAGCGGCAGCAATCCTGTATTTTCTTCCCTGGCAGGCGGGATATTCATGATCTTCATCGTCGCCTTCGGAATTGGGATAATTCCATCTGGGACTTGCTGTGGAGGAAAATCCCCGAACTGAAGAGAAACTATATTGGTCGTAACCGTATGGTCATTATTGGTTAAAGTGATAGCGCCACCATTTATCAGCTCTTGGATCTTCTTTTTCAAGACATAGCAAGCACTGGTAGGATGATTAATGTATCTATGATAGATATAATATTTGGGATTGTCAGTCAGATTTACCTCATTAGGCCTTTTTGGCTCTGGAATCTGAAGTTTACCACTTTTTACCAGACATTGAAATATCCCTGGGATATCACTTTCGTCAAAAGAGTATTCTTCCTTTGGCCTGGAAGATTCCTGATTATTTTGCATCATTTTGTTCTTGGAAAGATTGACCATAAGAGTATCTTTTCCTTTCACATTACGATTGTCAGGATTATTACCAGGATTACTTTTCTTTCCTTTATCTTCTGAAGCAAAAATCATCCCGTGTTCACGAGCCAACCTACCATTGGTCTCGGCAGAAACTGCTGCTATGATAAACGAAGCCCAATCTGTGAATTGGGAACCCGTGAAGACAGCAATGGATGGTCGCAGATTCATCTTGCATATATCAATCAACGCTGAATTTGGCATACCAGGAGGCATCTTTAGAGTAGCCTGTCGAAAACGTTCAATGAACGTCCGAGTATCTTCTTTCTCCTTTTGTTTGATTTCTATCAAGGAGGACATATTCATGTCCATACCTCCTTTATAGAAGCGGGAGAGAAACATTGCCTTAAATTCGTCAAAAGACGAAATAGAGTTATCGGGTAAGCTACGATATCAGTCGTAAGCTGAATCCGTCAGGCACCCGATGAACACTCGAGTGAGAAGAGCATCATTTTTCTGCAAGTGTACAGTCATAATATCAAAGTAATTGATATATTGACTGGGAGATGCTTTTTCATCGAATAAAACCGTGGATTGTGGCTTAAACTTCGGTAGAAAGGGTACATCATTCCAATGAGGAGGATAAGGTTGCTTAATCCCTAACCTCTGGAGCTGATCTTTGTGCCTCAAAACTTCAAACTGTGCTTTGAGTTCACGCACTGCTTGAATGGCTTCACTTGTTTGAGGAAGCACATTTGATTGAATAGTCGTTGGATGTACCGTAACCCCCACTGGAAGTGGTACATCTTCTAGAATGATGGGATCTGGAGATGCAGAATTTTGATTAACAGCAGGCTCTTGAATATTCAAAGGTATATCAGCCCCTTGACTATCTTGAGTTTGTGCTGCTACTGGTACCGGAGTAATTACTGTAGGTTGAGCAGTTTGCTGATTCAAAATTATCTGATGCATGCTTTGCACCATGTTAAGCATGTCTTTCAATGATTGCTCTACGGCAGTGAGACGTTGTTCTGTATTAGCAGATAACGTCTCTGGTTCATCTCTAACAGCGTAGGATTCAACCTCTCTTGAAGATATAGAGGGATTAGTATAGAAGTATGAATCCACACTATCGGTATCAGACTCAAAAGATTGAGTACCCCCAGCTTCTGAATCAGAAGTCTGCAATTGTCTTTGTCTTCTTGATCGAGTATTCTGATATACTCCTTCAAAGGAATCAAGAAGCCTGTTGAACTGTTGTTGACCTGGGGTTTGGGACATATTCCTTCTTGGATGTCGTCCTCTGTTAGTATGAGATGCCATGTTGACTGACACATATGACAGCTCATGTTCTTGGTCTTCAGCTTGATGTTGAGGCGAGTTAAAACTTAAACGATCAAAAACTGACCGTTTTGAAGCCGAACAATAACAGTTGATCACAACCTGGTGATATTCACAATGATGTTTTTCTTGGGGGAATATTACCGGAGATTGTCTGTTCTTACGTTTTTGCATTAGCAATTCACATAAATCAGAAAGAACAGATGGAGTATTCTTCTTTATTACATTTGGAATAGAAAAACGTTTAGTTCCTTGTGTATAAAGAAGATTACTAGCTGCATTCGTAGAACCAAACTGTACATTTTTACGCGTTTGGAGTTATGTGCGTAAATCTTGAGATTTAGCACGAAGGACTCCATTTTCATGGCGTGTAATTTGTAAGTTTGGTACTTTGCGTAAAGCAGTATAAGAAGGTTGTTGGTGTATGACAGAAGCTTTACCAACGACATTTTTATGCTGCACACGTTTAGGTACATTCACATTAGATGTGCAAACATCGTTATGAATTTTATCTACACTGTCAAAGACAGGAGACTTACCTTTACGCGTGGAGCATAAAAATTGATTATCTACCACATCACAGACGGAAGATTTTGCTTTACGCGAGGAGCGTAATTTATTTGGGCCTACCACGTCACCGACGGAAGACTGATTCTTACACTCAGAAGCATAAACTTTAGAGTCTGCCCCATTACGAATGGGAGATTCATTCTTATGTAATGAGCGTAAAATTTGGTTCTTACCCACTGAGCGTAAAACTTGATTCTTACGCAGTGGGCGTGAAACCTGATTATCTTCACCGTTACAAACGGGAGATAAATCGTCACACTTTGAGTGCAACTCTGAAGTAAGGACTGCCTCATTACGAACGGGAGCCCCTACGACAGGAGTGGAAAGAATTCCCTTGTCATCAGAAGCAACAGAGAGATCAGAAACCACTTTGGATTTGGGAATCCAAACTTTTTGTTCTTTGCGGGACTTTTGAACATTGGAGTGGCGAGAACCAACCCCAGTTCGGAGCATTTCTTCATAGGCAGTCTGGTCGAAGTGCACAACCAGAGTCTTCTTGGTCGAACCGACCGAAACATCATCATATTGAGCAATCGCCTCCTCGTTAGAGGAGAAGGTATTTCCCAGCAGAGTCGCCATTTTGTTTCACTTAACAAAAAATACCAAACAAAATTTGGATTTTGAAAATAAAACGAGAAAAAAGTACAAGAAGTACAAATTTGATTCTGAAAAAGTATTGCTATGGAAGTCTGATCTGTAAATGATCACTTTGTTCCTTGGACCATATGATGATGATGAAGATCACTGCTTGAAGTAGAACAACTTGGAAGAACTAAGTCACCAGAAAGGTATCGACGTACTTGGGTACTGATGGCGAGGCCGAATGCTTTCCTGCTTTGCTTCACTCTGTTCTGAAAGAAAAGTTAAAGAAGAATGCTCCGGAGAATCAAAATCTCGAAGTTCTGATCTCTGTATTCTCTCCTGTCTCTCTGTGTGTCTATGTCCCTCAAAAATCAGTCTATTTATAGACTGGGGCTTCTGTGCGTAAAAAGCATCAAAATCTGTCTTTACGCTAACAACTGCCACCTATGATCAGAGTCATCCTTTGCATACGTTGACACGCGTCCCATTATTTCAGTGAGAATAGGATACATGTACACACGTTCTTCGAAATATGTGGCATGGAGGCCATGTAGGCAAACCACGTTCCAAACTGGCCAGAAAGAATAGGGCGTAAAAATAGTCCCAACATCCTATGGGAGTAAAGCAGTAAGATGAGCATAAAATAGCTCTATCATAGGTTTCTCGCGTAAAGTGGTTATTAAATAACCTTGAGCGTAAAAATGGCTCAAATAGACTTTACGCACACATCGTTTTATGAGCGTAAAATCTCGTGAAAAACTCCGTGCGTAAAAAAAATCACATAGTGAGCGTAAAGTAGCTCAATTCACATACTAAACGACAACATTGGTCTCTGTATAAAACAAATTCCTTTGAATTCTGTGATATATGCCATCATTAATATCTTCATGTCAGAGTTTGCATTAAATGCAAGACTTGACAGCTTTGTCCAGCGTAAAAGTGGCTGCTCTGTCCTTGGCGTAAAATCATAGGTGTAGACCCAAGCGTAAAATAACCAACCTGCTTCAGGCGTAAAGTGATTAGCCTCTCCTTGGCATAAAGGGGATCAATTTGAGTAGACTGATCTATCACTTTGACCCTTCTTGTGAAGCACTTTTTACGCTCCTATAAGCATCTGCCACCTCCTGGTGTAAGGCATCTCCACGACGATCCTGGAAAGCTAATAGGGACCAGATGAGACCCACCAAAGTGCCATCATCATGCTCTGCAGGCTGGACGGGCTGAATTGGTGGTTCTTCTCCGGTAGACACGACTCTGAAGGCTACTCCTGAATGCTGGGCTTGATCTCCAGGTTGCTGCTGGTCCGCGGGAGGTGCTCCACCTTGCTGATCGGCAGGTCCAAGAATAATGCCGCTGAAGAAGACGACATAGGAAACAATAAGGAAGGACCAGGACAGATCAACGATATAAGCACATGATCAGGTCAAGATTCTCAGGGATTTGAAGATGCGAACAGAGATCAAGGGCGAATACTGATTGAGACATCTATTCGGTAAACCCTCACATATCTTGATTTACAAGACCTGCAAGGGCCACCACTTAAACCATGTAACGCCCCAGAACCAGAATACTGGAGAGCGGGAGCGTACATAGCCAGCTACGTATATTGAAGTGCAACCCACCTCACTATACGGTCACGGCTGTCTAGATACATGAGGGTTTAACTACAAGCCAACAGTCTCCTATGGTCAAGAACAAGCCTATTGTCTCAATCTCAAGCAATGTAATAACAGTTACAAGATGTCAGAACACCAAATATACAATAGTAAGGCATCCCATACATTACATATTCGGATGATCATGAAGCTAGTCGTACAAAATGTTAAGACTAGCAAGAGTTCAGTCATATATGATCAACCCTAGGATTTGTCAATCATGTTACAGCCCGTAGGCAGATGGTAAGTAAAGGTGCAATACGAGCTAACACGTGCTCGCCGGCTAAACGCCTCAAAAGAATAATTTTTACAATAAAGTGGGAGGACAAAAAAAACCCACTCGTTGTCAGGGTTACGCCTGGTGGTCACCATCTGGCTGGAAGACAGGTAGATCCTCTGGAGCTGCTCCGATATCTGGCCATACAAAACCAGCTGGGTCAAACCCCAGAAAGAGCAAGTGCCACAAAGGAGGCTTCACTTAGGAACTAAAACTAGCAAATCACAATAGAATATTAAAGATAATAAATAAAGAACTGATAATAATTGAGTACGAGGAAACCATTCAAGTAGCCAGGTCACAACCCTTAAACCAAACAAGACCGGGATTGTAACCCTTCACCTGAATAGAAACCCATCTCAAATACCATTGGTACAGTGAAGACAATAAACGAAGCGAGAACACAGAACTGCTCCGAAAGCTAGGTTACAACCCTTAAACCAAATAAGGACCGGGGTTGTTACCCTTCGCCTGAACAAAACTGGACCCCTGATCTTTATTGCTAAGGCCAGCATAATTAATCATGGTACTAAGGTAAGGTAAAACATGACGAACATGGCATAGAGTTGCAATAAGACAATAAATGAAAAGAGGACACAGAACTGCTCCGGGAGCCAGGTTACAACCCTTAAACCAAACAAGGACGGGAGTTGTAACCCTTCGCCGGAATAGAACTTGACCCCCGATCGTTATTGTTAAGGCAAACATCAATAATCATGTCATGTCACAATCTTGCACATGATCAGGATAAGACTAAGCTGGAATAAACTCCATCCAATCAATCACGGCCAATCAAGAGTACGGCTTGATACTTTTAACTAACTAGGGTTATCACAGGCCTAGTTACTAGCAAGATACAATAAGATTAACCCAACAGCCATAAGCCCTGCAGACCATCCGGTTATCCAGGTCGAATGTTCGTTTATGAAGAATGCAAAATGTGACGGTGTGCTGGAAATGTGCCCTACTCGTTAGTAGGCTACAAGTCCACTTAGTGCGCCCAGATAACGGGATTGCCTGTAGCTGGAAAATCTTTTCATGACTACTGAATTATTCTAGTTTATTAGCCTTAGTCGATTTCAGTGGGTACCCCTGACCGTGGTACTCAGGGATCCCCATCCTAGACATGATGCAAGACAGTACCAGTTTATTTGTACAAACACAATCGTCCACGGTGTCTAGGTCTTTCATACTTGTCATGTCAGGCTAGCTGTCGTAACAGCATGTCAAAATATATCATGTCAGTTTACTTGTCAAGAGTGTGCCACAACGGGCCACTATCGTGTTCTATTATGATATTATCATGAATGAGAGAAACTTGTATAAAATAACCAGTGACATATTCTTGAAGCCAAGGAAAAGATCTACAACTATCATGTTGGGAGTTGGGAGAAATTCTGGCCATAAATCAGCCAAATAGGACAAAAAAAACCAAAATAGGCACTACGCGGTCAAGGGTGGATTGGGGGCTCATGCGGCAGTAGATGGGTACTCATCTATACGGCTGGGTAGATGGATACCCATACGGCTGAGTAGATGGGTACTCATCTATGCGGCTGGGTAGATGGATACCCATGCGGCTGAGTAGATGGGTACTCATGCGGCTGAGTAGATGGGTACTCATCTTCTCCGAAAATCTGAGAAGGATGGCCATGGAACCCATAGCTTCCAAGCTCCATAAAACCTTCATTATAAGTCCAAATTTGGACTTCCATAGGTCAAAATGGGGTAGAACGAAATTCTCTACAACGTGGAACCATCAAAACTTGAAAATAATAATATTAAGTAGATCAAAACCCAAAAAATCCAAAAATACTATAGACTTAGATCTACACAATTTGAGACATGGAAATTAGAAATGCTAGTACTAAAGTGTGTTAGAATCTCGAGAGGAAGAGAATGGAACAATAAAAACGAAGTTCCTCTATGAAGCAAGCTACACTTGCCTAAGCTCTCTCTCTCTCCTGGTGGTTGAAGAAGTAATGGTGGAGAAGTAGTAAATAAAAAGAGAGAATGAGGGAATGGGTTAATAAAAGATGATGGTGGTGGTAGGTAAGGGTTCTCCCCTTGGTTCATGATGAACCAAGGCAACCCAAGCCTAGCCGAACCAACCCAAAATAAACCAAGCCATCAAATGCCAAGATAATCCAAGCAAAGAATCATACAATACAAGAAAATACGTACACGTATTCCAAAATACGTAATACAAATTATAGGCATTACACTGGGTAGCACGGATTGCGGCAGTTAGCCCAATCTCTCGTAGTTCGATTCGAAACTGCATCAGAACCCAGAGCGTCAGTTTGTCCCATTTAGAAACATAGTGACACCAACCCTCTGCCCGAAATTCATCTTTCGGGTATGACCGCTCAAACAATAGCATACGATTTGCAAAAGTCGAAGCGCCAAAAGCAAATGTGTTGATGGGAACGTCACTGTAAATGCTCCCAGGACGTAGAGTCCGCCAGGTGAAAGAAGGCCCAGCCCGCACGGCGGCCAAAGTATCCCTCTGATCGGAGGTAGCATCGATCTTGATGGTGCCTGCCACCGTTCCCTCCTGAGATGGGTTAGCTCCCAAGACATCCTCCTCTTGGAAGTAAGACGACAGAAAGCCATCAAAGCCATTGACGCTCAAGTTGCTTAACAGTCATATGCACCCTCCCTTGCTGTAAAGAACTAATCTTCCTTGACCTTTAACACCTTTGCTTCAATAGAAGTAAGGCGGTCCCCAAACAGGAACTCAGGCTTCAAGAAAGTCACATTATCAGAAGTGGCAGATTTCAAAATGCCACGCTCCATTATCTGTTGGAGGAACCCATGCTGTTGTTCTCGGATTTGAGTCATTCTTTCGGGAGGCTTATCCAGCATAATTGCAGCTTGGGCAGGGTTTATCACCTCTTCATTATAATCTACTCCCTTCTGACAGAGGACAGCGTCTAGAAGCACTTCATTCAAGAGCGGGACAGTCATCGACACTGGTGGTCAACAAAAAAAGACAAAGATTCAGATATGTTAGAAACAACAAAATAATCTGAGCCACGTTTCCATCGGAAGCGCATACCCTGAACCAAGGCTCAGGCGCATCTGAAAAGAAGCTTCGACGCATCATCAGGGTCTAAACCCATGCGCGTCAGCAGTGGAGCTTCGGCGCATCATCAGGGTCTAAACCCATGTGCGTCAGCAGTGGAGCTTCGGTGAATCATCAGGGTCTAAACCCATGTGCGTCAGCAGTGGAGCTTCGGCGCATCATCAGGGTCTAAACCCATGTGCGTCAGCAGTAGAGCCTCGGCGCATCATCAGGATCTAAACCCATGCGCGTCAGCAGAAAAGCTTTAGCACATCATCATGACTCACGGCCCATGCGCGTTGGCGTAGGCGAAAGAAAAATATGGTAAAGAATGATGAAACCTACCTGTCACCGCCGGCTGAACGTCGACGGGCGCCCGAGGGACATCAACCGTAACAGCCTCTACGGGTTCTTTTCCTTTGCCTCGTCCTCGGCCAGTACCACCGCAAGGAGTCTTGGGGGCCTTCTCGTGAAAGAATAAAGTTAGGGTTCTCTTTTCAAAAAAGAAGAACTCTAAAAGAGAAAGGAAAGTGGAGAAGAACCCTCTCTCCATCAGACGCCTATTTATAGGCGTAGATATACGCAAAAATCGATGAGGAGTGACATCAGCCGCCGCCTCGGTTTCTATGAAGTGATAACTACAAATAAATCCAAAAAGATCATCATTAATCTCTCTTGGTTATCGAAGCGTTATCATTTGCATTGACTGGGAGGAGCATGCACCCCATCACTGATGCGCGGAGTATCCATGCGCCCGAACAGTCATGCCCTCCGTTGAAGACACCACCATGCTTCTTATTCAAAGTATTCCAAAACTTGACAAAATGTTTTGGAAACTTTGAAGGGGGTCTTGTAGAAGCATGTAATTTCAGAACCAGAAATCCTATACGCCTAACACTATATGCGCCAGGAGGCTCAGATGAAGTACTTGGCACAGTAAACAGCAAAAGCATAGATATTAAAAGGAGATTTTTATTTCATATAAAAGTCTATTACATGTCTAAAAAAGGCTGTACAAAGGAGAACTTCTATAAAAAGAAAAGACCCTAAGTCTACAGCTAGGCACAACAACCATCATGCGCTCTCAAACAGGCGTATCTCGCCATGCACTCTCAGCCAGGTGCAGCAACCACCATGCGCTCTCAAACAAGTGCATCTCGCCATGCACTCTCGACCAAGCGCATCCCTTCAGCAGCTCACTTCAGTAGCTCAGTTATGTGCCGTCCTTCAGTCAGGCGCATCATGAAGTCTCAGCATATGTACCATCAAATTCGACTAATAAAGTATTTATTGAGCAGAACGAGGGTGGACAATCAACCCTCTAGCTGGAGGAAGATCTCCCCAAACCAAGGAAGAGGAGAGCACCGCAATCGACCCGTGGCTAAAGGAGCGCTTTCAGCCCAACCAGAATGGGCGACACCCACTCTAGCAGGAGGAGGAGCTCTCCCAAAGCCCAAGAAAGATGATCGGAGCACCGAAATTTCGATCTACGGCTCTTCTAGCATAACGGAGATGGGACTCGAGCATCCCGATCTTTGGATGCAACAGGCACCTTCCGCCTGCCTCAGAAGCCCTCAACTTTGACTTTTGGATGTAACAGTCACCTTCAAGTGCATCAATAAAGACAATGCGTCGCATCTTCACCCTAGGGGGCATATCGTCAATAGAATGTCCTCGAGCAAACAAGTTTATTTCGGAAGGACGTGAGAGAACGAGAAGCAAACTCTCTCCATGTTATTATTTATAGGCCGGGCAAATCAAACCCATGCGCCAAGTGGCTGGCTCTCCGAATCCCGTACAATGAATTTACATTAATGGTGATGAACCTGACACTTCGAATTCAGCCAAGTCAAAATGGCTATTTAAAGCACTTGAAGAACGTAACAGTCGGGCCAATAAAAATGTATCATACAAACAGATACGCTGGTCAGACCGCGCATCATACAGATGCACCCATCAGCACCAAGCGCCTTATGAGGATGCGCCCCCATGCATCCCCATGCGCCTAGTGGAACGCAGATCGATGCACCCACTCAAAGGCCCATCACCTGTCAAAGAACATTAAATGCTGAAGTCTGACATAGTTGGCAGCACGTCCCCCGAGGACTGAACAGTTGACAGCTTTTTCAGAAGACAAAGCGTCACCGACGTCAGCATCATCATTACTTTCCTCCGACGGTTACAAGCCACGTGGCCGCCCAACCATTTTGCATGTGCCTCCGCAGCCATGCGCCCAAATCTCTGCATGCACCTCAAAAGCCATGCGCCTCAGACTTTTCTCTGATCCCTAAAGACAGAAGTCAAGTCACTACTGAAGCCCCGCATACGTCTCAAAAGCCATGCACCCAGACTGGTTCATGACTCCTAATGATTACAAGCCTAAGTCTCCTCATACGCCCAATCCCAGGCGCATCCTATCTGCTCACTCTCCACCAAATCCGAGATCTTTGAGCCATGGACCTACGACACGTGTTCTTTGACTCGATTAAGCCTATGAAGGGTGCTAATCACCCAAGATCTCAGCAACTGAAAGATCCTCTCCATTGCTACGTGTCAGCTCGGTCGCAGCCCACAAAGGCAACAAAAAGGATTCAACTCCTCAATCAGAGCGCATTGCCCATGTGCCTCCATCAGCAATCACCACGTGGCATCACCACAAACCGTCGCATCCTACTTATACACGCATGAGCAGCCCAACCTGCTGCTTATAAATAGAGGAAGCATCTCCTTCTTCCACACACATCGACGGACAGAGAGATCCACGAATGGACCTACGAACATATACACAGAGAGGCAGATACAGACACTCAATGTCTTCTTCTTTTTCGTGAGCTCCAGCACCCAGAGCAACTCAGACCTTCAGAGAACCGATAACCGTCGTCAGATCGTCAACGGAGTCAATGCATTACCACTCGCTCCATCGGCACAAGGGACCCAGATAAACAAAAGTGTTCTCCTAGGACTACGTCTAAGTCCTACATTATAACACTGTTCTGTTTGTAATTAAAATTTCAATCAAAAGATTTTAATGGCAAACAATACTAATGTTTATAATATTTAATTTCGAATACTAGAAAATAATTATTAAATCATTAAAATAAAATACAGCACCCTCATACCAAATTCCATCAACACAAATATCATTTGACGTGCCGCATGACTACATGGGCTTGGGCTCAGTTCGGGTCCAGTTCGGGCAAAAATGGTATAACCGGTTTCCTTAAAACTCAATAATATAAATAATAAATAAATAATTCTTCGGTAAGGGTTAAGTCGCAACTTGGCCTGATTTTCTTCGTTTGGACATCACTATGGCTCGCCCTTTCCTACCTGGGCTAATACACTAGCCAAAGCATGCCATGGCACTATTCGTGCTACGATTTTTAGTTACCTTGTACTCCAAAACTCAACCATGGCTAAAGTCATCTACCGTAATAATTAACTAAATAATTATTTATAAAATCTAAAAATTACTATTCTAATAAAATAAATAATAATAATAATATTCCAAATATTCTGGGAAGGGCAGCTACGAAGATACTCCTCTTTAGTCAAAGCATAAACTATGCCATGCATGCCAGGTCACTAATTATGGGGATTCATTGGTGCCATATGTGGAGCTCGTTGTAATGCCCAAAAAGTTGTGCCCCGCCTGAGGCAAAACTATATAGCCGTCCACGAACCAAGGTTATGCGAGAAGCTTCCAGAATGTTCTAGAAGATGGTGGAATCTTCCAGAAGGCCTAGAATCTTCCAGAGGACCCAAGAATCTTTCAGAAGACTCAAGACCTTTCTAGATGTCTCATGATCTTTCTGGATGTACTAGATGCTTCCTTATTCTTATCTAGTTCCTAGAATAATCCCTAGAATATGCCAATTCTAGAAGGATCATGATGTTTCCATGTAAGCCCTATGAGCACTATAAATAAGGGGGAGGCTCATTTGTTCCTCACCACCAAAACATGTAAGCATTCTCCAAGTAATAGAAGAATTTCTTACGAGTCTCATTTGCTCTGCTATTCTCTTAATTTCCTTAGCATTCCACCTAAGCGGGTTGGGAAGACTTGCACGAGTCTTTGAGAAGGAAGATAGCGCGCTGCACGTGACGAAGTGTAGCCTAAAATACTAAATCAGTAACAAGTGGTATCTGAGCCAGGTTGATTGTCCTGATGTCGTCCTCCGAGATCGTCCACGAGGAGCAACCCGCATCGCCTAAGGAGAAGAAAAAGCCCGCGAGGAAGGGAAAGAGCAAAGAGCCGTCAATGGACCGTGTCCTTGGCGAGTTGGCATCCCGTATGGAGATGTTGGAGAAAGGCATGACAGATGTCGAGCTTCAAGTAGAGTAAAACTAGATGTCTCACGGGGAGTTCACCCATGGGTTAGAGACGAACGTCACCCATGCTATGACGTTGTTTCGGGAGCAACTCTACGTGATGCAAGCAGAGTTCGAGGAGGAACACAAGGCTATCAAGACGGAGATTGTCAAACTGCACAAGAAGCTAAAAACTAAGACGACGATCCTCAAGAAGGCATTACTAGTGGTGCAACTCCAAGGAGGGAGGTACCCCAGAAAGTGAAGTATCCAGAACCCAAGTCCTTTAACAGTACGCGAGACGCGAAGGAGGTGGATAACTTCATTTGGAATATCGAGCTGTACTTGAAGGCGAATCGCATCGAGGATGAGACCGATAAGGTAAACACAACATCTTTTTATTTTTCTGATGATGCTATGTTGTGGTGGCACCACAGGTGCATCGAGAAAGGGAAGGAACTCTGCTCGATCAAAACTTGGAAAGATCTCAAGAAGGAGATCAAGTCCCAATTCTACCCGAAGAACGTAAAGTATGTGGCAAAACGGAGCTTGTGACAACTCAAGCACACCAGGTCCATCAAGGAATATATGGCAGAGTTCACTCGCCTGAGATTGATGGCATCCTTGCAGATGTCGAGGACGTCATGCCAAAGGAGTTGCCAAAAAGGCTACCTTCGTGGAAGGAGGTAGACCATGCCATCGAGTTGGAGCCGGACACGAAGCTGCCCTCCATGGATCCATACCACATGGCAACACCTGAGCTCGATGAGTTGAAGAGGCAACTGAAAGAGCTGCTCGACGCGGGTTTCATCAGACGGTCGAAGGCTCCATACGGTACACCAGTGCTATTGTAGAAGAAGAAGGATGGAGGCCTTCATTTGTGCATCAACTATCGTACACTAAACAAGGTGACTGTCAAGAACAAATATCCCAATCCGTTGGTAGCTGACTTGTTCGATCAACATGGAGACACACAATACTTCTTTAAACTTGATCTACACTTGGGATACTATCAAGTTCGAATTGCGGAAGGGGACCAGACAAAGACGACGTGCATCACATATAAATTTCTAGTTATACCTTTTGGTTTAACAAATGCTCATGTGACCTTTGCACTTTGATGAACAAGCTCTTTCATCCCTATCTAGATCAGTTCGTCGTGGTCTATCTCAACAACATCGTGGTGTACTATAACATGATGGACGAGCATATCGAGTATTTTTGTAGGAAGTTTCTAGGTGCTGAAGGAAAACTAGCTCTTCGTAAAGCAGAAGAAGTGCTCCTTCTCAGAAGAAGTTCCTGCGGCACTAGTGGGCATGTCAAGATCTGGATGGACGACATGAAGGTCCAGTCCATTCGGGAGTGGAAGGCTTCCACCATGCTGACGGAGCTTCGATTGTTCCTAGGCGTGATGAACTACTACCAATGGTTCATCCGAGGGTATTCCGTATCGCAGCACTACTGACCAATTTGCTGCAAAAGGATCGGACATGGAGTTGGATGCCCAAATACGAGGACACATTCGTGGCACTCAAGTAGGCTGTGATGGAGGAGCTATTCTTATCTCTACCAGACTATTCCAAGGCGTTCGAAGTGCATACGGACGTGTCCGATTTTGCCATTGATGGGGTATTAGTGCAAGAAGGGCACCCTATCGTATTCGAGAGCCGCAAGCTGAATGATACTGAGAAGCGCTATAGGGTGAAAGAGAAGGAGATGATTGTGGTCATTCACTGCTTGAGGATATGGCGATACTACCATCTCGGTACCAATTTCATGGTCATGACGAACAATGTTGCCACAAGCTACTTCTAGTCCCAGAAGAAGCTGTCCCCAAAGCCAGCAAGATGGTATAATTTCTTAGCTGAGTTTGACATGAAGATGCGATACAAGCTCAACAAGGAGAATCAGGTGGCCGATGCACTGAGCAGAAAGACCGAGCTCGCAACGGTGTGCTTGCTCAAAGAGGATATTCTGGATCGCGTCTGAGTGGATATCGCTGAGGACCCGTTGACACAGGCCATAGTGAAGCTCATTCAGGAGGGCAAAATAAGAAGGTTCTGGCTGAAGAACGGACTTCTCTATACCAAGGGCGACAGTGTGGTCATGCCTAAATGAAATGGCTTGCGGAGATAGCTGCTCAAGGAGTGCCACGATACGAAGTGGGCTGGACACTCAGGTTAGAAGCAGACCTTAGCATTTCTGGAGGCCACCTACTAATGGCCTCGCATGTGAGGATGTAGAGGATTTTGTGCGCATCTGTCTTGTGTGCCAACAAGATAAGATGGACCATCAGAGACCCGGGGGCCTGCTGGAGCCTCTTCCTGTGCCGAGCCGACTATGGGAGAGCATATCGATGGACTTCATATCCGTCCTGCCGAAAGTGGGGGCACTTGGGTCCATTCTCGTGGTGGTGGACTGATTCTTAAAGTATGCAACCTTCATTTCTGCTTCAACGGATAGTATAACAGAGAAGGCCGTTCGACTGTTAATCAGCCATGTGGTAAAGTTTTGGAATATCCCGGAGAACATAGTCAGCGACCTAGACCCCCGCTTTACAGAGAAGTTCTGGACGGAAGTGTTCAAAGTCCTCAGGACGAACTTACACTTCTCGACCAGTTTCCACCCGCAGACGGACAGACAGACGGAGCGGGTCAATTCTTTGCTTGAGGAGTACTTGCGGCACTTTATGAGTACAAACCAATAGGATTATGTGCACCACCTGGACATCGCTCAGTTCTGCTATAATCTTCAATGGAGCGAGTCATCACATAGTAGCCCATTCTAGTTGGTGATGGATACACAGCCGCTTGCCCCGCACACACTGAGTGCATGGTCCTCGATTTGAAGCCCTGCGGCCATCAAGTTTAGTTCTGACTTCAAGGCAAAGGTGGATATTGCCAAGGCATTTATGGAAAAGGCCGCAAGAAAGATGAAAAAATCGGCCGATACGAAACGAAGGCCAGTTGAGTACAAGGAGACGGATATGGTGATGGTCAAGCTACAACTGCAATAGTTCAAGGTATTCCGAAAAGTGCACAAAGGGCTGATTCAGAAGTACGAAGGCTCCTTTTCCATGCTCAAAAAAGTAGGCAAGGTGGCCTACTAGCTCGAGCTCCCCACCCAGCTGAAGATTCATCCAGTCTTCTATGCAAGTTATCTGAAGCCGTACAATAAAGACTTGGAGGATCCCCAATGAGGAGTTTCGGAAAGATCCACAGCGAATATGAGTACGTCCTTCGACAAGAAGGTAAAAGTCGTACTGGACAAGCGGACCATCCGTCAGCGAGGTGTGTCTCCGTATTTGGAGTAACTTATGCAATAGAAGGGCAAGCCGTACAACGAATCTAGTTGCGAACATGCTGATACGTTGTATCAGTTCGAGGACTCGGTCCAAGCATTTCTCAGTGAGCATGGTTGACGAGGACATCAACGCCATAGGTGGGGGAGGATGTAACGCCCAAAATGTTGCACACCCAGAGGCAAAACTGCATAGGGTCCGTTTGGATAGCTTTCTGAGATTTTGTTCTGAAAACAGTTGTTAGAGAAGATGTTATAAAGTAGTTTTCTGAGTATACATATTCTGAGTTTGCATTTGGTTACTTTCATCTGAAAAATGATTTCTAGAAACAAAAGTTAAAGGTTCCGTTTGGTAAAATATTGTTTAAAAATTGTAAAAATATTTATTAGCATTACTATTTAGGAAAAAAATTAATAAAATTTATAAAGTTGATTTCTTCTTTTACATAATCTAGAAGCATTATACAATTTTTAGAAAAAAAATTTATACAACAACAAATTTTATACAACATTTTTTTTAGAAAATCCTTCATCTCCACCATACAAATAATCCTTCATCGGACACGATCCACGGACACGGTTCCTCCTCTTCCGACTCGGACGACAACAAAAACTCCAGGCCGTCCGCTGCTTTCTCCTCCGTGGAGGCCAATTTTTTTAGTATTACAATTTCAATGGGCTTCCAATGGCAGAGCTCGACCTCGACTCCCTCCTCCGCTGCCATGGCGGTGACCTCTCCTCCTCGTCCGACAAAGATTCCTCCTATTTCCATCCCATGTAGCTCGACCTCGAGCCCCTCACCACCGTCGGAGTGTACGGTAACAGCTGTTACAAGTCACTCGCGACTTCCCCGTCGCCTGACACCGTCAGCCAGAATCAGAATCACCTTCGTCGCACCCTGCCTCCTATGGCCCCTGCTCTGTCGATGCCTTCAGCCGAAGTTCGACGCCCCCGGCAACCGCTGGAGCACCCGATCCGCCTTAGCCGTCGCCTTGACCAGAGACCCCATCGTTCCCCGCCGACGAGCTTCCATGCTCGGTCTCCCCATCGACCTCGACTGCAGCAGAGCGCGAGCTCTTCAAGGAAGAAGAGAACTGATTTTTGGAAAAATGAGAAGGAGAGAGAGAGAGAGAGAGAGAGAAAATGAGTTGGAAAAATAACTTTTTTTTCTCTTCTCCCAAAACCATGTTTAAACAGTTGTTTTTAGAAAAAAAAATTGGGGAAGCTGAAATTGAGTTGCTGAACCAAACACTATTTAGATGCTTTTTTGAGTTTAAAATCAAAACATGAAAAAAAATGAAGAGCCAAATAGGCCCATCGCCTTCCACGGACCAAGGTTATGCAAAAAGCTTCCAGAATATTTTAGAAGATGGTAGAATCTTCTAGAAGGCCCCAGAATCTTTCAAAGGACCCAAAAATCTTCCAGAAGACACAAGACCTTTCTAGATGTCTCATGATCTTTCTGGATGTACTAGAAGCTTCCTTCTTCTTATATGTCACTTGGATAATCCCTGGAATATGTTGATTCCAGAAGGATCCTGATGTTTCTATGTAAGCCCTATGGTCACTATAAATAAGGGGAGGCCTCATTTGTTCCTCACCACCAAAACTTGTAAGTATTCTCTAAGTAATAGAAGAATTTCTTACGAGTCACATTTGCACCACTATTCTCTTAATTTTCTTAGCATTCTAGCTAAGCGGGTTGGGAAGGCTTGCACGAGTCTTCGAGAAGGAAGATAATGCGCCGCACGCGACGAAGTGTAGCGTAAAACACTAAGTCCGTGACATCGTGGTGCCTACCCACGATTCTGTTGTTGATGCTGATCCCTCATAGTATTTTGGTTCACCCGTCCACTTTGGCATTCTTGTGCTTTATGGCCTATACGACCACATTTGAAACATCCGTCTTAACACTCCTCTATCTTGTGTCCAATTTTGTGATATTTGAAACATCACACTAATGGAGGGGGCCTTGATTCTCGCATGTATTTTTGCACTTTGGTGTAATGCCTGTGGTTCGTATTACGTATTCTTGGAATACATGTACGTATTTTATTCTTGTATTGCATGATTTCCTGGCTTGGCATTTCCTTCTGGGCTTGGTTTATTCCTGGTTCGGGTTGGTTGGTTCGGCTTGGCTTGGTTTTGATTGGGTTCATGATGAACCCAAGGTGAACCCCCTACCTACCACCACCATTTGTATTTATTAGCCCCCTTCATTCTCTCTTCATTATTCATCTTCTTTCTCCTCATTTACTCCCTTCACCTACCAAAGAGAGAAGAGAGAGGTCTAGGCAAGTACAACTTGCTTCCACAAGAGAGTTCATTTTTATTGTTCCATAAGAGAAAGGAAAGTGGAGAAGAACCCTCTCTCCATCAGACGCCTATTTATAGGCGTAGATATACGCAAAAATCGATGAGGAGTGACATCAGCCGCCGCCTCGGTTTCTATGAAGTGATAACTACAAATAAATCCAAAAAGATCATCATTAATCTCTCTTGGTTATCGAAGCGTTATCATTTGCATTGACTGGGAGGAGCATGCACCCCATCACTGATGCGCGGAGTATCCATGCGCCCGAACAGTCATGCCCTCCGTTGAAGACACCACCATGCTTCTTATTCAAAGTATTCCAAAACTTGACAAAAAGTTTTGGAAACTTTGAAGGGGGTCTTGTAGAAGCATGTAATTTCAGAACCAGAAATCCTATACGCCTAACATTATATGCGCCAGGAGGCTCAGATGAAGTACTTGGCACAGTAAACAGCAAAAGCATAGATATTAAAAGGAGATTTTTATTTCATATAAAAGTCTATTACATGTCTAAAAAAGGCTGTACAAAGGAGAACTTCTATAAAAAGAAAAGACCCTAAGTCTACAGCTAGGCACAGCAACCATCATGCGCTCTCAAACAGGCGTATCTCGCCATGCACTCTCAGCCAGGTGCAGCAACCACCATGCGCTCTCAAACAAGTGCATCTCGCCATGCACTCTCGACCAAGCGCATCCCTTCAGCAGCTCACTTCAGTAGCTCAGTTATGTGCCGTCCTTCAGTCAGGCGCATCATGAAGTCTCAGCATATGCACCATCAAATTCGACTAATAAAGTATTTATTGAGCAGAACGAGGGTGGACAATCAACCCTCTAGCTGGAGGAAGATCTCCCCAAACCAAGGAAGAGGAGAGCACCGCAATCGACCCGTGGCTAAAGGAGCGCTTTCAGCCCAACCAGAATGGGCGACACCCACTCTAGCAGGAGGAGGAGCTCTCCCAAAGCCCAAGAAAGATGATCGGAGCACCGAAATTTCGATCTACGGCTCTTCTAGCATAACGGAGACGGGACTCGAGCATCCCGATCTTTGGATGCAACAGGCACCTTCCGCCTGCCTCAGAAGCCCTCAACTTTGACTTTTGGATGTAACAGTCACCTTCAAGTGCATCAATAAAGACAATGCGTCGCATCTTCACCCTAGGGGGCATATCGTCAATAGAATGTCCTCGAGCAAACAAGTTCATTTCGGAAGGACGTGAGAGAACGAGAAGCAAACTCTCTCCATGTTATTATTTATAGGCCGGGCAAATCAAACCCATGCGCCAAGTGGCTGGCTCTCCGAATCCCGTACAATGAATTTACATTAATGGTGATGAACCTGACACTTTGAATTCAGCCAAGTCAAAATGGCTATTTAAAGCACTTGAAGAACGTAACAGTCGGGCCAATAAAAATGTATCATGCAAACAGATACGCTGGTCAGACCGCGCATCATACAGATGCACCCATCAGCACCAAGCGCCTTATGAGGATGCGCCCCCATGCATCCCCATGCGCCTAGTGGAACGCAGATCGATGCACCCACTCAAAGGCCCATCACCTGTCAAAGAACATTAAATGCTGAAGTCTGACATAGTTGGCAGCACGTCCCCCGAGGACTGAACAGTTGACAGCTTTTTCAGAAGACAAAGCGTCACCGACGTCAGCATCATCATTACTTTCCTCCGACGGTTACAAGCCACGTGGCCGCCCAACCAATTCGCATGTGCCTCCGCAGCCATGCGCCCAAATCTCTGCATGCACCTCAAAAGCCATGCGCCTCAGACTTTTCTCTGATCCCTAAAGACAGAAGTCAAGTCACTACTGAAGCCCCGCATACGTCTCAAAAGCCATGCACCCAGACTGGTTCATGACTCCTAATGATTACAAGCCTAAGTCTCCTCATACGCCCAATCCCAGGCGCATCCTATCTGCTCACTCTCCACCAAATCCGAGATCTTTGAGCCATGGACCTACGACACGTGTTCTTTGACTCGATTAAGCCTATGAAGGGTGCTAATCACCCAAGATCTCAGCAACTGAAAGATCCTCTCCATTGCTACGTGTCAGCTCGGTCGCAGCCCACAAAGGCAACAAAAAGGATTCAACTCCTCAATCAGAGCGCATTGCCCATGTGCCTCCATCAGCAATCACCACGTGGCATCACCACAAACCGTCGCATCCTACTTATACACGCATGAGCAGCCCAACCTGCTGCTTATAAATAGAGGAAGCATCTCCTTCTTCCACACACATCGACGGACAGAGAGATCCACGAACGGACCTACGAACATATACACAGAGAGGCAGATACAGACACTCAATATCTTCTTCTTTTTCGTGAGCTCCAGCACCCAGAGCAACTCACACCTTCAGAGAACCGATAACCGTCGTCAGATCGTCAACGGAGTCAATGCATTACCACTCGCTCCATCGGCACAAGGGACCCAGATAAACAAAAGTGTTCTCCTAGGACTACGTCTAAGTCCTATATTGTAACACTGTTCTGTTTGTAATTAAAATTTCAATCAAAAGATTTTAATGGCAAACAATACTAATATTTATAATATTTAATTTTGAATACTAGAAAATAATTATTAAATCATTAAAATAAAATACAACACCCTCATACCAAATTCCATCAACACAAATATCATTTGACGTGCCGCATGACTACATGGGCTTGGGCTCAGTTCGGGTCCAGTTCGGGCAAAAATGGTATAACCGGTTTCCTTAAAACTCAATAATATAAATAATAAATAAATAATTCTTCGGTAAGGGTTAAGTCGCAACTTGGCCTGATTTTCTTCGTTTGGACATCACTATGGCTCGCCCTTTCCTACCTGGGCTAATACACTAGCCAAAGCATGCCATGGCACTATTCGTGCTACGATTTTTAGTTACCTTGTACTCCAAAACTCAACCATAGCTAAAGTCATCTACCGTAATAATTAACTAAATAATTATTTATAAAATCTAAAAATTACTATTCTAATAAAATAAATAATAATAATAATATTCCAAATATTCTGGGAAGGGCAGCTACGAAGATACTCCTCTTTAGTCAAAGCATAAACTATGCCATGCATGCCAGGTCACTAATTATGGGGATTCATTGGTGCCATATGTGGAGCTCGTTGTAATGCCCAAAAAGTTGTGCCCCGCCTGAGGCAAAACTATATAGCCGTCCACGAACCAAGGTTATGCGAGAAGCTTCCAGAATGTTCTAGAAGATGGTGGAATCTTCCAGAAGGCCTAGAATCTTCCAGAGGACCCAAGAATCTTTCAGAAGACTCAAGACCTTTCTAGATGTCTCATGATCTTTCTGGATGTACTAGATGCTTCCTTATTCTTATCTAGTTCCTAGAATAATCCCTAGAATATGCCAATTCTAGAAGGATCATGATGTTTCCATGTAAGCCCTATGAGCACTATAAATAAGGGGGAGGCTCATTTGTTCCTCACCACCAAAACATGTAAGCATTCTCCAAGTAATAGAAGAATTTCTTACGAGTCTCATTTGCTCTGCTATTCTCTTAATTTCCTTAGCATTCCACCTAAGCGGGTTGGGAAGACTTGCACGAGTCTTTGAGAAGGAAGATAGCGCGCTGCACGTGACGAAGTGTAGCCTAAAATACTAAATCAGTAACAAGTGGTATCTGAGCCAGGTTGATTGTCCTGATGTCGTCCTCCGAGATCGTCCACGAGGAGCAACCCGCATCGCCTAAGGAGAAGAAAAAGCCCGCGAGGAAGGGAAAGAGCAAAGAGCCGTCAATGGACCGTGTCCTTGGCGAGTTGGCATCCCGTATGGAGATGTTGGAGAAAGGCATGACAGATGTCGAGCTTCAAGTAGAGTAAAACTAGATGTCTCACGGGGAGTTCACCCATGGGTTAGAGACGAACGTCACCCATGCTATGACGTTGTTTCGGGAGCAACTCTACGTGATGCAAGCAGAGTTCGAGGAGGAACACAAGGCTATCAAGACGGAGATTGTCAAACTGCACAAGAAGCTAAAAACTAAGACGACGATCCTCAAGAAGGCCATTACTAGTGGTGCAACTCCAAGGAGGGAGGTACCCCAGAAAGTGAAGTATCCAGAACCCAAGTCCTTCAACAGTACGCGAGACGCGAAGGAGGTGGATAACTTCATTTGGAATATCGAGCTGTACTTGAAGGCGAATCGCATCGAGGATGAGACCGATAAGGTAAACACAACATCTTTTTATTTTTCTGATGATGCTATGTTGTGGTGGCACCACAGGTGCATCGAGAAAGGGAAGGAACTCTGCTCGATCAAAACTTGGAAAGATCTCAAGAAGGAGATCAAGTCCCAATTCTACCCGAAGAACGTAAAGTATGTGGCAAAACGGAGCTTGTGACAACTCAAGCACACCAGGTCCATCAAGGAATATATGGCAGAGTTCACTCGCCTGAGATTGATGGCATCCTTGCAGATGTCGAGGACGTCATGCCAAAGGAGTTGCCAAAAAGGCTACCTCCGTGGAAGGAGGTAGACCATGCCATCGAGTTGGAGCCGGACACGAAGCTGCCCTCCATGGATCCATACCACATGGCAACACCTGAGCTCGATGAGTTGAAGAGGCAACTGAAAGAGCTGCTCGACGCGGGTTTCATCAGACGGTCGAAGGCTCCATACGGTACACCAGTGCTATTGTAGAAGAAGAAGGATGGAGGCCTTCATTTGTGCATCAACTATCGTACACTAAACAAGGTGACTGTCAAGAACAAATATCCCAATCCGTTGGTAGCTGACTTGTTCGATCAACATGGAGACACACAATACTTCTTTAAACTTGATCTACACTTGGGATACTATCAAGTTCGAATTGCGGAAGGGGACCAGACAAAGACGACGTGCATCACATATAAATTTCTAGTTATACCTTTTGGTTTAACAAATGCTCATGTGACCTTTGCACTTTGATGAACAAGCTCTTTCATCCCTATCTAGATCAGTTCGTCGTGGTCTATCTCAACAACATCGTGGTGTACTATAACATGATGGACGAGCATATCGAGTATTTTTGTAGGAAGTTTCTAGGTGCTGAAGGAAAACTAGCTCTTCGTAAAGCAGAAGAAGTGCTCCTTCTCAGAAGAAGTTCCTGCGGCACTAGTGGGCATGTCAAGATCTGGATGGACGACATGAAGGTCCAGTCCATTCGGGAGTGGAAGGCTTCCACCATGCTGACGGAGCTTCGATTGTTCCTAGGCGTGATGAACTACTACCAATGGTTCATCCGAGGGTATTCCGTATCGCAGCACTACTGACCAATTTGCTGCAAAAGGATCGGACATGGAGTTGGATGCCCAAATACGAGGACACATTCGTGGCACTCAAGTAGGCTGTGATGGAGGAGCTATTCTTATCTCTACCAGACTATTCCAAGGCGTTCGAAGTGCATACGGACGTGTCCGATTTTGCCATTGATGGGGTATTAGTGCAAGAAGGGCACCCTATCGTATTCGAGAGCCGCAAGCTGAATGATACTGAGAAGCGCTATAGGGTGAAAGAGAAGGAGATGATTGTGGTCATTCACTGCTTGAGGATATGGCGATACTACCATCTCGGTACCAATTTCATGGTCATGACGGACAATGTTGCCACAAGCTACTTCTAGTCCCAGAAGAAGCTGTCCCCAAAGCCAGCAAGATGGTATAATTTCTTAGCTGAGTTTGACATGAAGATGCGATACAAGCTCAACAAGGAGAATCAGGTGGCCGATGCACTGAGCAGAAAGACCGAGCTCGCAACGGTGTGCTTGCTCAAAGAGGATATTCTGGATCGCGTCTGAGTGGATATCGCTGAGGACCCGTTGACACAGGCCATAGTGAAGCTCATTCAGGAGGGCAAAATAAGAAGGTTCTGGCTGAAGAACGGACTTCTCTATACCAAGGGCGACAGTGTGGTCATGCCTAAATGAAATGGCTTGCGGAGATAGCTGCTCAAGGAGTGCCACGATACGAAGTGGGCTGGACACTCAGGTTAGAAGCAGACCTTAGCATTTCTGGAGGCCACCTACTAATGGCCTCGCATGTGAGGATGTAGAGGATTTTGTGCGCATCTGTCTTGTGTGCCAACAAGATAAGATGGACCATCAGAGACCCGGGGGCCTGCTGGAGCCTCTTCCTGTGCCGAGCCGACTATGGGAGAGCATATCGATGGACTTCATATCCGTCCTGCCGAAAGTGGGGGCACTTGGGTCCATTCTCGTGGTGGTGGACTGATTCTTAAAGTATGCAACCTTCATTTCTGCTTCAACGGATAGTATAACAGAGAAGGCCGTTCGACTGTTAATCAGCCATGTGGTAAAGTTTTGGAATATCCCGGAGAACATAGTCAGCGACCTAGACCCCCGCTTTACAGAGAAGTTCTGGACGGAAGTGTTCAAAGTCCTCAGGACGAACTTACACTTCTCGACCAGTTTCCACCCGCAGACGGACAGACAGACGGAGCGGGTCAATTCTTTGCTTGAGGAGTACTTGCGGCACTTTATGAGTACAAACCAATAGGATTATGTGCACCACCTGGACATCGCTCAGTTCTGCTATAATCTTCAATGGAGCGAGTCATCACATAGTAGCCCATTCTAGTTGGTGATGGATAGACAGCCGCTTGCCCCGCACACACTGAGTGCATGGTCCTCGATTTGAAGCCCTGCGGCCATCAAGTTTAGTTCTGACTTCAAGGCAAAGGTGGATATTGCCAAGGCATTTATGGAAAAGGCCGCAAGAAAGATGAAAAAATCGGCCGATACGAAACGAAGGCCAGTTGAGTACAAGGAGACGGATATGGTGATGGTCAAGCTACAACTGCAATAGTTCAAGGTATTCCGAAAAGTGCACAAAGGGCTGATTCAGAAGTACGAAGGCTCCTTTTCCATGCTCAAAAAAGTAGGCAAGGTGGCCTACTAGCTCGAGCTCCCCACCCAGCTGAAGATTCATCCAGTCTTCCATGCAAGTTATCTGAAGCCGTACAATAAAGACTTGGAGGATCCCCAATGAGGAGTTTCGGAAAGATCCACAGCGAATATGAGTACGTCCTTCGACAAGAAGGTAAAAGTCGTACTGGACAAGCGGACCATCCGTCAGCGAGGTGTGTCCCCGTATTTGGAGTAACTTATGCAATAGAAGGGCAAGCCGTACAACGAATCTAGTTGCGAACATGCTGATACGTTGTATCAGTTCGAGGACTCGGTCCAAGCATTTCTCAGTGAGCATGGTTGACGAGGACATCAACGCCATAGGTGGGGGAGGATGTAACGCCCAAAATGTTGCACACCCAGAGGCAAAACTGCATAGGGTCCGTTTGGATAGCTTTCTGAGATTTTGTTCTGAAAACAGTTGTTAGAGAAGATGTTATAAAGTAGTTTTCTGAGTATACATATTCTGAGTTTGCATTTGGTTACTTTCATCTGAAAAATGATTTCTAGAAACAAAAGTTAAAGGTTCCGTTTGGTAAAATATTGTTTAAAAATTGTAAAAATATTTATTAGCATTACTATTTAGGAAAAAAATTAATAAAATTTATAAAGTTGATTTCTTCTTTTACATAATCTAGAAGCATTATACAATTTTTAGAAAAAAAATTTATACAACAACAAATTTTATACAACATTTTTTTTAGAAAATCCTTCATCTCCACCATACAAATAATCCTTCATCGGACACGATCCACGGACACGGTTCCTCCTCTTCCGACTCGGACGACAACAAAAACTCCAGGCCGTCCGCTGCTTTCTCCTCCGTGGAGGCCAATTTTTTTAGTATTATAATTTCAATGGGCTTCCAATGGCAGAGCTCGACCTCGACTCCCTCCTCCGCTGCCATGGCGGTGACCTCTCCTCCTCGTCCGACAAAGATTCCTCCTATTTCCATCCCATGTAGCTCGACCTCGAGCCCCTCACCACCGTCGGAGTGTACGGTAACAGCTGTTACAAGTCACTCGCGACTTCCCCGTCGCCTGACACCGTCAGCCAGAATCAGAATCACCTTCGTCGCACCCTGCCTCCTATGGCCCCTGCTCTGTCGATGCCTTCAGCCGAAGTTCGACGCCCCCGGCAACCGCTGGAGCACCCGATCCGCCTTAGCCGTCGCCTTGACCAGGGACCCCATCGTTCCCCGCCGACGAGCTTCCATGCTCGGTCTCTCCATCGACCTCGACTGCAGCAGAGCGCGAGCTCTTCAAGGAAGAAGAGAACTGATTTTTGGAAAAATGAGAAGGAGAGAGAGAGAGAGAGAGAGAAAATGAGTTGGAAAAATAACTTTTTTTTCTCTTCTCCCAAAACCATGTTTAAACAGTTGTTTTTAGAAAAAAAAATTGGGGAAGCTGAAATTGAGTTGCTGAACCAAACACTATTTAGATGCTTTTTTGAGTTTAAAATCAAAACATGAAAAAAATGAAGAGCCAAATAGGCCCATCGCCTTCCACGGACCAAGGTTATGCAAAAAGCTTCCAGAATATTTTAGAAGATGGTAGAATCTTCTAGAAGGCCCCAGAATCTTTCAAAGGACCCAAAAATCTTCCAGAAGACACAAGACCTTTCTAGATGTCTCATGATCTTTCTGGATGTACTAGAAGCTTCCTTCTTCTTATATGTCACTTGGATAATCCCTGGAATATGTTGATTCCAGAAGGATCCTGATGTTTCTATGTAAGCCCTATGGTCACTATAAATAAGGGGAGGCCTCATTTGTTCCTCACCACCAAAACTTGTAAGTATTCTCTAAGTAATAGAAGAATTTCTTACGAGTCACATTTGTACCACTATTCTCTTAATTTTCTTAGCATTCTAGCTAAGCGGGTTGGGAAGGCTTGCACGAGTCTTCGAGAAGGAAGATAATGCGCCGCACGCGACGAAGTGTAGCGTAAAACACTAAGTCCGTGACATCGTGGTGCCTACCTACGATTCTGTTGTTGATGCTGATCCCTCATAGTATTTTGGTTCACCCGTCCACTTTGGCATTCTTGTGCTTTATGGCCTATACGACCACATTTGAAACATCCGTCTTAACACTCCTCTATCTTGTGTCCAATTTTGTGATATTTGAAACATCACACTAATGGAGGGGGCCTTGATTCTCGCATGTATTTTTGCACTTTGGTGTAATGCCTGTGGTTCGTATTACGTATTCTTGGAATACATGTACGTATTTTATTCTTGTATTGCATGATTTCCTGGCTTGGCATTTCCTTCTGGGCTTGGTTTATTCCTGGTTCGGGTTGGTTGGTTCGGCTTGGCTTGGTTTTGATTGGGTTCATGATGAACCCAAGGTGAACCCCCTACCTACCACCACCATTTATATTTATTAGCCCCCTTCATTCTCTCTTCATTATTCATCTTCTTTCTCCTCATTTACTCCCTTCACCTACCAAAGAGAGAAGAGAGAGGTCTAGGCAAGTACAACTTGCTTCCACAAGAGAGTTCATTTTTATTGTTCCATAAGCTTCTTCTCGTGTTTCTAAGACACATTAGAACTTGTCATTTTCCATTTCGAGGCTTTAATTTTTGTAGATCTAGAAATTAGTTACTTTCAGATTTTGGTGGTTTTGATCTATTAAACTTCTTTGTTTTCAAGTTTTGATGGTTCCATGTTGTAGAGGATTTTATTCTACCCAATTTTGACCTTTGAAAAGTTGGATTTGGACTTATTTTGACCAAATTATGGACTTTTGAAGCTTTGGGTTCAACCATAGAGTTCTTGCTGATTTGGAGAAGACAGTGAGCAGTGCACGAGCTTTTTAGCTTGTGCCACTGAGCTGCGCGCGCTCTTTAGCGCAGCGCAGTCGACCCCATACGCTGCCTTTTGGGAGCGTATGACTCGCATACGCTCGTTTGCTTGACAAGGAGTCGTATGGACCCCATACGCTGCCTTTTGGGAGCGTATGACTCGCATACACTCGCTTGCTTGACAAGGAGTCGTATGGACCCCATATGCTGCCTTTTGGAAGCGTATGACTTGCATACGCTGCCTTTTGGAAGCGTATGACTTGCATACGCTGCCTTGACAAGGAGTCGTATGGACCTCATACGCTGCCTTGACAAGGAGTCGTATGGACCTCATACGCTGCCTTGACAAGGAGTCGTATGGACCTCATATGCTGCCTTGGCGAGGAGCGTATGGACCTCATACGCTGCCTTGGCGAGGAGCGTATGGACCTCATACGCTGCCTTGGGTGACAAGGAGTCGTATGGAGTACATATGCTGCCTTTTGGGAAGCGTATGTCCTGCATACGCTGACCTGAGCGTATGCTGACCTGAGCGTACGCTGGCTTGAGTGTATGCTGACCTGAGCGTACGCTGGCTTGAGCGTATGTTGACCTGAGCGTACGCTGGCTTGAGCATAGCCTGGCCTGAGCGTACGCTAGCCTGAGCGTAGCCTGGCTTGAGCGTAGCCTGATTACCCTTGATCTTCTATAGCCTTGTATATTGATATTTTATTAGATATTTAACGTCCATTTTATATCCTTACGCCTTTTGTCCTGAACTTGATAATCACGAATTTACTTGATGTGTTTGTAATTGATAATTGAGCATGAAGTGATAGTGACCCGTAGTGGTGCACTCCTGACATAATAACCTGACATGACCTGATAGTGGCCCGTCGTGGCGCACTCCTGACAAGTACACTTGGCATGATAACCTGACATGATTATCTCGAATAGCTGTTGCGACGGCTACCTAACATGACATGACCTGTATAATTAATCTGGACACCGTAGGCGATTGTGTTTGTATAAATAAACCAGTCCTGTCTTGCATCATGTCTAGGACAAGGGACTCCTGAGTACCACGGTCAGGAGTACCTACTAAAATGGACTAAGGCTAATAACTAGATTAATACATTAGTCATGACGAGATTTCCCAGCTATAGACAATTCCGTTACCTGGGCACGCCTTGGGATCTGTAGCCTGCCGTCGAGTAGGACACATTTCCAGCACACTGTCATGTGTTGCACCCTTCAAGCTACCTAAGGGTACATTCGTTTCCTGGACGATGTACCCACCTGAATTCAACTCTAATTCTTTTAACCCGGATAACCTGGATGGTCTGCAGGGCTTGTGGCTGTGGAATAATCTCACTGTATCTTGTTAGTAACTAGGCCTGTGATAACCCTAGTTAGTTAAGTATCAAGCCGTAATTCTTGCTTGGCCGTGAAGTGATTGGACGGAGTCTAACCAGTCTAGTCTTGCCCTGATCCTGTTCCAGATTATTGAATGACCAGAATGCTTGTATTTATTTTACCGATAAATGGTGAGAATTTTAAGTTCTGTTCAGACGAAGGATTACAACCCCAGTCCTTGTTTGGTTTACGGGTTGTAACCTGGTTATCTGAATAGTTCCATGGTTATCTCGTCGTATATCATCCTGGTATATTTTCTTTATTTTCAGTTCTTACTTTTATTTATATCTTGTGCTGATTGCTGGTTTTAGCTCTTAAGTGAAGCCTCCTTTGTGGCACTTGCTCTTTCTGGGGTCTGACCCAGCTGGTTTTGTGTGGCCAGATTTCGGAGCAGCTCCAGAGGATCTACCGACCTTCCAGCCAGATGGTGAACACTAGACGGAATCCTGGCAACGAATGGATTATTTTTGGCTCTCCACTCTATTGTAAAATATTCTTTTGAGACGTTTAGCCTACGAGCACCTGTTTAGCTCGATTGCACTTACTTACTGTCTGCCTACGGGCTGTAACATGATTAACAGATCCTAGGGTTGATCATGTATGACTAAACTCTTGCTAGTCCTAACATTTTGTAACGACTAGCTTCATGATCAACTGAATATGTAATGTTTGGGACGCCTTACTATTGTATATTTAATGATCATACATCTTGTGACTTTTACTTACTTGCTTGTGATTGAGACACTAGGCTTGTTCATGACCTTAAGAGACTGTTGGCTTGTAGATAAACCCTCATGTATCTAGACAGCCATGACCGTATAGCAAGATGGATTCCATTTCATATACGTAGCTGGCTATGTCTGCCCCCGCTCTCCAGTATTCTGGTTCTGGGGCGTGACATTTGGTCCCTCAGATCCACCCGCTATATTAGGTCATTAATTATTAAAGTTGTTACAATTTGTCTGTACTTTTCCTTGAGTACATGAAGGGTAAAATTTCTCTTTCTCAAGAGCTGCTTCATATGCTTCTCTAAATGTCTCTCATTTTCTATTCATAACATCTATTGTAATCCCTCCTTCAAGCCATACACAAATCTTCGGAGCTATGCCTTATTATTTGGTAACATATGGTCAGCAAACTTAGCCACTTTTGAGAATTCATATTCTTAATCCTCTATTGATATGCTTACCTTGCAAAAGTACAATAAACTCGTCCTCATTTCTCTAGCAAACCGCTGGAGTAATGTGTTGGTCGAGAAATGCTTGCTTGAATACTTCCCAAGAGATTGCCTCTCAGTTAGTACCACCGAGCAACTTCTCTTAGCCTCCCATCGGTCGTACGCCTTTAGACATTCTTATAGACGTGCATGCCACTTTCTTTGATCCCTGGATGCTTATGAGCTCGAACAAGACCTCCATTGTGGCACCCAACCCCCATCACTCATTCGGTTCAGTTCTCCTACTAAATTCTAGAGGGTTGAACTTTTTGAATTCAAAATTTTGAATATGGATCCTTTATTCGGTGGTTGGGTCGGTTGCAACTACTCGGGTTACCTCCTTTAGTCTTGCTACAAAAGAAAGTAATTCCTATTAGAATTCATAAAATGTTACTAGCTTATTATATGAAAAATATTATTTCATGCAACGCATGTCGTAAGGCATTCAACAAAGAAATTACATCAAAATATTTCCAAAGAAAACAAATCAAATCCAAAGAAGTAAAACGTGTCTCTAATACTATTATGCCATGCCTCGATCCTGCTGAATCGATAACTCTCCATTTGGCGTGATGTCATACAAGTCTAAAATATACTTATACAAGACATGAATGTGCACGTGTGATAAATCATTTGAATATAAGGTTGAAACGCATAGCAATATAAAGTTAAAGTTACAATATAGCAAGAAATAACTCTTTTTTATTAATAATCTTGCAGAGGAGTATAAATATCTTGTAAAACGACAAAAAGGAAAATTCGGCTTACATTCCATGAAATAACAAACAACTAACAAACTGACATAAAATAACACGATCATTCCATATATTATGCCCCTTTATTACATTGAAATCCAAAATGCCTTCAAAAGGAAACTTCAAAAATACTTTTAAAGAAAGAGCTTCAAAATGTTCGCGAGACTTCTACTGCCTTTGAGCGCCCACGTTATTCCTAACACCTGCAGATGATAGGGTCAATACATTGGGAAATGCATTGGTGAGCATCACCAACCTGACTCGCCCAAACCAACACAAAAGTATATGTGAAGCATACAATTATGAAAATGTTATTTCTAGTTTGGATTAGGGTCTATTAACAATTCCTAATCAAGAATGTAAAACTTAACATGAAACTTATCACTTGTACATTGATATTGATATCTTACCCATAGACAATTTGTTCCCTTTACAAATATATGAGGTTTAGCACTTACCACCCCTGCAAAAATAATCATTAGCAATTCAACCTATCTAGATGACAATCATTGGTGATTTCAACAACATGAATGACTTTTACAGGTTATTGCAACATGCCATTTTAGAGCAGGTAACTAGCATTAATGAAGGTCCCGCAATACCCCTTGCCTATTAGCACGTTCGAATAATTTCCTCCTAGGCTGATCCGATCCAGTGCCCCAAATACCTTTCAAGGAAAAAAAAATACCCAAATTTGTTCACAAGTTGTCCATGAACATGCAAATGCATATGATCTAACTACAAGTCATATCTTGCATGATAATAGAAACTGAAAGTGAATGCAAATGCAAATTTCTACTTGTATATCGCATTTCTCGAGTCTATGTTCGCAATATCAATTTCCATTCAGGGTATTGCTACTGGCACTATATGTCATCGGAAAAGTCCAATCTATTCTTTCGATCTCAAGTTGCCATGGTAGTCTGAAGATGCCGCTTTTCTGATGTCAGTTTATCATCGCGTGGTATAAGCTTAACCAATCTATTCAAGACATGACATCAAAACTATGGGCTGACCTAACTAGAAGTCTTGCACACGTCCCTACCATAAATATCTATGGGGGCAATGCACATCAATAACTGGAATAATACATCCACTAATTAGAATCTTAAGCCTTGTTACCCTACTATGTTCCATCAAGAAATCTACTAATAGGAAAAATAATGTTATAGGCCAGAACCAATAATATTATAGCATGTAAAGAATCAGCTAGAACCGGACACGTAGTGTCCTCTGCTATAGCATTTGCATCCTCAAAATCATGGCAAAAGCATGCTCATGATAATGTGCACCGCTTTGTTTAAGGAACTACTTAGCTTTGGGGCACCCAAAATAAAATAAGGGATAATTTAGCAAACGCCTCTATTCTAAATGTTGAAACTATCATATATCTCTACTATTTTTTTTATCTAGCAAATACCTCCAATTTTAGCAGCGTCGGCCCTGAGCTATTGGGGGTCCGAGGCAAAACTTCCAAAATGGACCCATATACATATTGTGAAAAAAAAAATACAAATAAAATAAAATTTTATTATAGTCAAAATTTGAACCAAGGACCTCTTAAATATAAGTCTTGCATTATAACCACTATACCACAATGCTTTTTATTAATGAAAAAGTACATAATACATACTAGTTATATTATAGACAGTTCCATATTGGTATCCCTTTCGTCATGGGGTCCTGGGCCGTCGTCCGGTCTGTCCTGGACCAGGGCCGTCCCTGAATTTTAGTACGTAATAGTAAAAAAATTAAGATATACCCCCACTTTTTTTTTTCTTTTCTATTTTATATAGGAGTAGAGGTATTTGCTAGATAAAAAAATAGTAACGATATATACTAGCTTCAACATTTGTAATGGAGGTATTTGCTAAATTATCTCGTAAAATAATTATATACTTCTTCTTTTTTGTCAATCAGTCTACATCTTAGACTATTCCAACTCATCACAGTCGTCCATGCTAGTTCGGATTTCTAATTCTGCACTTGTTCATTGGACTAAATAATAAAAAAAAATTACTGATCGGTAAGGTATGGGTTCAAACTTAGCTAGAGTGTGACCGACGTCTAGACGTGAGTTAAACCTGCCCATGAAATCGGACGGAATGCTGGGTGTCGAGGTCTGTGGTGGGCCAGGCTGGACCGGTCCGGCCCAGTTTGATCAGACCTGGACCGAGCAAGACTTAGTCCGGTTGGAGGAGCGGGCAAAAAAAAAAACAAAAATCTGAACCCAATCCGGATCCATGGCCCAGGCGGGACGGACTGAACCGGACCCGGACCGGCCGGTAGAGGTGAGCATTATTCGGTTTTGAACCGAAAACCGAATCGAACCGAACCGAATAAGTGATTCGGTTCGGTTTTAAAAAAGACCGGTTCGGTTTCAGTTTTGAAAATACTAAATTTTTTTATTTTGTTTCGGTTTCGGTTTTGGATTTCGGTTTCGGTCCAAAACCAAAAATCGAATAAGAAATTTTAGTTCATATATATATATATATATATATATATATATATATATATATAGAGAGAGAGAGAGAGAGAGAGAGAGAGAGAGAGAGATATATATATATATAGAGAGAGAGGGAGAGAGAGGTATATTTAGTTATTATATATTAACAAAAAAAACACAAATAAATCCAAAAACCGAATAAACCGAAAATCGAACCGATTTAATTCGGTTCGGTTCGGTTCGGTTATTGACCAATTCGGTTCGATTTCGGTTTTGCTTATTCGGTTTCGGTCCAATTCGGTTTTCGGTTATTCGGTTCGGTTGGAACCGAATAAACCGAATACTCACCCCTACCGGCCGGTTCAGGGTTGGACCAGGCCCGTCTAATTTTTTTAGAAAAACTTTATATATATATATATATATATATATATATATATATATATATATATATATATATATATATATATATATATAAAGTTAGTATATTTTAAATATGCTATAACATTAACCAAAAATTAAGAAAGTAAAAGTTGACAAATTTTTATTAATGTCAAGATAATTTAAGTACAAGTATTTTTTTTCTATAAGATTTGTAATAAAATATACAAGCTACAAATTGATAGTTTTAAAAAAAAATTTGTAAAATTGTACAAGTATTTTTTTGGTCGTCCGTCGTCCGTCTTTATTGTATCTCCTCCTTCAGTAGTATCCTCCAAGGTAAGAGACTGAAAGTCCAGCTCACTGATGTTGGCACTTTCACCTCTTGAGTTTTGAGTTCTTTTTTTTTTGCACGAATCCAATCTTGAATGCAAAACAAGCTTCCAAGATATTTGACAAAATTTTGCTTCTCTTCTTGCTTAGCATCCTTGAACATGTACTAAAACAAGATTCCGACCGTGGACACCGGGATCATTAGTATATCACGTGCTATAAAAGAAAGTATAGAGTACATTTTTTCGTATCTTTTCCACTATTCTAAAATGAAAAAAACAAGATGCAAATTCATTATTTTCTTCATAAGAATTTAAATATAACGACAATTTTTAAGTTGGTAGGGAAGATTATTTTTGTTTTTCCTTTGCAGTATACTCTTAGTATGTGATAATTTAGACATAAAATCAGAACTACTACTACCAACTTGAATGGTCATACCAGATCGGACCGATGCAACTCGTTTTTCATACAAAGTAATTAAAGAATATAAAACATCTATAATATATACTTTTAAGTTACTTACATCAACATTTGTATTTTCATTAAAATCATCTAACAATATGAATATGCTATCTAATCTAATCTTCGGATAAAAAACTGAAGCTAAACAATATATAAGAGGTATTTTACCCCAACATTTTTAAAATATTGTTTCCATTTTGGAAACAACATAATCAAAACCAGGAACAGTTCTATATTTAAAAAATAAATGGGACATGTTAACAATTTTTATTAACGCTATAGAAGAAGTTGGGAAATAAACTCCAGATAAAATACATGTAGCATCATAAACTAATTCAAAAAATTCATAAATAGAATTAGCAATTAACCAATCAATTTCAGTAACTTGATAATCAAAACTTGGATTAGCATTACAATAGTAAGTAATAACATCTTTAAATCTAATGCAAGATTTCAACATTAAATAAGTAGAATTTCATTTATGTGGTGCATCATTAATAAATCTCCTAAAAGGTATACTGTATTGTGCACAATTTTTTTTTTAAAAGTTTGTTGTCTACTTGCATAAGTTTCTAAACTTTGTAGACATAATCTAAAATTTCTAAATTTACTTGAAAAAGTTGAAGACATTCTTGTACAACTAAATTAATAATATGACAAGTACATCTAACATGAAAAGTCATTCTCCTATAGGCAAAAACTTGTGTACTTAAAATATTAATACAAGAAGCATTCTTACTAGTATTATCAAAAGAAATTGAAATTTTTTTATTGTGAATATCATATTCACGTAAAAATTGCATGATGGCGCTACCGTTACAGAACCAGTATATAAAAATTCTAATGGTCATAGACAAATAATACGCTTTTGTAACATTCACTTCGGATCTATATAATGTACCGTGACACAAATATAAGCATAATTTTGTTTAGTACTCCATATATCAGAAGTTATCTACATAAAATCCTAGAGGACCGATGCTTATTTGTGTTTGTCTAGCTTGCAGTGTGTCCATACCATAACAAGTATCATAGTGCTATTTAATTTTTTTCCTACATTTCTTACACTGTACTTCTTTACCTATTGGTTTTTGATTTCTTGATATATAATCGGTGCTTATCATGGACAAATATTTTCTCAAAATATTGCCATAAAACTGATTTCTCCCTATTTACAGCATTAGTAGACGTACTCCTAATTTAAGGAGGTGACATTTGTGTCGGTGGCACAGAATCAGGAATATAATTATTTTTAAATAAATCAGCACAATAAACATAATTTTGTTTTGAATGACCTTCATATGGGTGGTTAGAATGAGTAGCATCCATATTTTACTTGCACCCAAATGTTCGGGCACGAGCACATGGGTACGTCCAGCTTACGTCATAATATCGATTGTAGAACGCTGTCTAGACCTCCGACATACCAATACTAGGCCAACAACTACCAATATGTACTCAATCACAACATGCTACAGGTAGACATACATAATAATATCTAAATCCATGGTCACCTCTTGGTCCAAAGTGTAAGAGTAGTCTCAGCTATAACATACATTTGAAGTCCAAGAACATAAGCATAATATCTCCTAAAAATGTGATTATCCAGTCAGGATTGGAGCGAAGTACAATCAATGAAAGTAGTTCCAACTAAATGGCAGAGACTATAAAACAGAAATGTAGTAAATGTAATACATGATGAAAGAAGACAATCGAGAATCATAGGTGATAAGTAATAAAATAAGTACAGCTAGAATAATGGTAGCAAATAGGAAAATCAGAAAATTAAGACAAACATGGTATATGACTAGTATCTCTAAGTAATTTAAAATATTATTTTGATATGTGAACGGCTTCGGCCTAACACCGAGCATATAAAAAGGGAGCTAACTCAACCATACGTGAAATGTATGATCAGCTAGTAGCACAGTCTATACTACAACACGGTCAAATGGGTATGATCACATATCCAACTAATACTTCCCCCGTCCATACTAACACTAATAGCATGAATCACGACATGTCACAACACGTAAACCATAATTCATAAAATAAATACGAGCATGATCAGTACAACAATAGCATGAAAGACACATCTTCTGACTAAGAATCCATGCAGTACAAGTACGTGTAACATACGTATCAGAAATCAAGTACATATTACTAAAACATGCAATATAAACTATCATATACTGAAAATATCGGAGAATTTTACTTGCACATAGTCCTGAGCTGAAATTACAATCAAAGTTCATACCGGAGTCCAAGATCTATATTATGAATGCACATCATCAAACTATACAATCTAACCTATAAAACATTTGCATCCTCCAAAGTCATGGCAAAAGCATGCTCATGATAATGTGCACCGATTTGTTTAATGAACTACTTAGCATTGGGGCACCCAAAAAAATTATATACTTTTTTTATGCCAGTCAGTCTACATCTTAGACTATTTCAACTCATCACAGTCGTCCATGCTAGTTCGGATTTCTAATTCTGTACTTGTTCTGTCACGACCCGCACCCACTGTGAGGGTACGAGTACGTAACGACGCCCAGCCTACGCCGCAGTGTCGGCGGTAGAGCGCTGTCCTAGGTTACTAACTAACCAGCAACTCACGCAATTATAATGTACTCATCATGATCAACTTCGAACGGAGGACAAGTGTAAGATATTATAACTCAATCACAGTCGAAGCACGATAAGATAATCACAGAAGAATTAAACTAAGAATAGAAGGACAACTACTAAAATAATAACAACTCTCAACAAATCTCAAATACTACACAGGTCTCAAATCTTCTACAACAAGTTCAACATGAAAACAGATGCTAGTCTACTAAACTAAATCCCGATCACTCCTGAGTGTCGGGGCCAAAGGTGGTCATCCCGTCTCCGGGTCCATAATATGTAGGGCATGTGTCCTCATGGTAATCATCTGTAAAATTTCAACAGGTCCAGTCAGGACAGGAACTAGTACAACTCATCAAAAAATTCCAAGTAAATGACAGAGAACTATAAAGCAGTTATAACAGTTTTATTGATGAATATGGCAGTTTGTATAGAGGTGATGGTATAGAGAAACAGTTAAGATACAAGAAAAGTAAGGTAAGTAAAAACAAGAAAAGAATCATAGCAATAAGGACTGCAAAATAAATCTAGCTGAACTAAGGTAACATAATAAGTCCAGATAGTAAATGTAACAAAGTACAAAATTCAAGTAAATTCAGACAACATGAATCTGATACCAGGTGGTTCCAGTACAAGATGAGTCCGGTATAAGGTGAGTCCAGTTGGTGATCAAAGGTTCCAGGGTGAGTCCAGCCTATACTCTAACAGTATGTTTTAAAATATCGGGATCGATATATGAACGGCTGTAGGTAATACGACACACCGTACACTCGGCCAGGTGTGGGATGGCTATCGTTCCAGTATAATTCCAAGGGAGTGGTTCCAGTATTTGGGTATGTTCACATGCCTATTCCAATATTTCTCCGCCCAACAAGTACAAGTGAATCCATAATCCGACACAAAATAGTATAAGTCCAACCAGTACACAAATGGTTCCAGTAAATGATTCCAGGGTGGTTCCAGTGGGTGGTTCCAATAGGTGGTTCCAGAATAGAGGCCAGACTTAATAAGTGAGTGTCGCATGAAATGGATCCAGTAATATCAAATCGTGTTTGTAATACAGAATCAAATAGAACTAGCTACAACTGAAGTATAGTAAATGACAAGTAAATGGAAGAACTATCAGAGAATGTACTCGCCTGCTACTCTGAAAAGAGTAGTATAATATCAGATGTCTGCACCAGAGTCACAGTGTCCTAGACAGAGTAATATGGGTTATAATATGTTTAAAAATAAGACAGATGATGCTTATGATGCAATCTACATGATTTCTAGGTCAATCTAGGTCAAGTCAACTCTAAGTCAAACCTGGTCAACGGTCTAGGTCAAACTAGGTCCAAGTCAAACTTGGTCAACTCTGGGTCATCCCCAGTCTACTATACTAGTCAAACTAGGTCAATCCTAGTCTAGTCAAGTCTCACTAGGCCTATCCCAAGTCTATACTAGCAATCCAGCACAATTACAAGCCAAACTAGGCTATACAAGCCAACCACACACCTTAACTGGGCATCCATGCCATAAACATAGGCTATGAGCCATAGGCTAGAGGCCATAGGCTAATTACACATTCACACATCATGTATATTTACTGATTTAATATAAATTATCATACACATATATATGTCTATACCACATTACTATTTATCAAGTATATAGAATATATTTATTTATTTATATATATATATATATATATATATATATATATATATATATAGTGAGATAGAGAGGGGGATACATGGCATGTGTGTCTATAGATGTATGTGGGTGAGACATGAGTGTGTGATACAACAGGTTCTCAAAAAGTACATAGTGTAGAGAGTGTGTGTGTGTTAATGTGGCATGTATGCATGGTGTTGTAGCTAGGGTGAGTGAGTGAGTGCACATGTGTCAATAGGACAGTTTCAGATTTAGGTGCTAGTGTGTGTGACTGGAAAACTGAAATCAGTGAACAATGTAGATAGGTTAGTGAATAACAGGGCAATGTGGGTTCAATGTGACAGTTTAGTGAAATGGAATTCAGGGATTTACAATTGTGTCAAATAGAGAGAGTGTAATAGTATTGAAATCTCAGGAATTATGGTCTCAGGTTTTAGGCAGTGTGTGTGTCTGGGATAGTTAAGTGCTAGAGTGTGTAGATAGGTTAATTTCAGGAGTTCTTTCCAGGAAACTGAAAATAGGGACTTAGCAATCAGTCCCTACCCAAACACCAATTTGAATCCCCATCTTTGATGACATCAAACCAAGGAACCAATCTAACATTGAGCTAATCACAAGTGTTCATGAATTTACCATAGCAAATAAACTCGAATTCAGTTTTAGTGAAAGAAGTAAAATAACAGTAAACAAATACTAACTAATCAGTCTAACAGTGTTTTCATAGAGTAGTTCATCAATCCAACTTAATTCGAATGTCCCCAAACCCTTGCTAACATCCTAACAGTGAACAAATCATAAGGTAAATGAATTTAACCTTGGCAATTAAACTCAAAATCAGTTTAAGGAAAAAGGGTGAGGTTCAGAACTCCAACTCAGGACTGTGTATCAGTCCCTCCCCTTCTCAGCCCAATCCCGCATTCAAATCCCATTACTCCCGACCACAACCTAATCTAGCATGCTAATCCAACTTAGCATTAACTAATATGCATGTATAAATCAAATATGGCAAGTTAACATTAATTAAATCGAGTTAAACAGGGAATCAAATCTCAGGAATTATGAAACTGAAAGTGTGTATCAGTCAACAGTGTGCATGTCATTCAACACCCTCAAACCCAATTCGAAATCTAAAAACCTAACACTAGTCAATAACTAACATTGTAATGGTCTAATACACAACTGTAGGATTCAAACATGGAATTTAAACAAGGAAAATCAGTTTAAAATAGGAAAATGAAATTTCAGGATACACAGACTGATACGCGTATCAGTCCAATGAGAAAAATCCAATTTCGAAATCAAAATCATGATAAATTGATAAATTTTAAGGTTGGTAACACATCACACATGTGCACGTGTCCCATGAACGTTTCGTGTCACCCTAGAGCCGGATACGGCGTGTCCAAGCCTCAAAACATGTACAGATACTCTGAGAACAGGCTGCGTCGTGCACGTGTGCACGCGTGTCCCATGCGCGACACAGGGCACGACATGACACGTGCTCGTGCCCATGTGTTCGCCCCACATAGGGCTGCAATTGTGTCACCCTGCACCGCGTCCCCGTGTCCCCGTGTCCGAAATAAAAGTGCGTGTCAGTGCAGAAAAATGAGCGTGCACAGCAGCTCGCGTGCAGCCCGTACGACCAGTGTGAGGAGGATTTCTCCTCACACACTGCACCATATGGCCCCATCTTTTGGGAGGATGATGTCAGTCTATGCCCCATCATCCTCGCCAAAAATGGCTTGTCTATGTGTCCGACACAGGGAGTTATTCCGCCCGAGATACAGGGCAGTGCACATGTCCCCGCGTGCGCGTGTCCAACACCACATCCGACACAAAACGACACCAAAACACAAAACATCCTTCACAATATTTAATGTACATACTAAGATCTACCAATCCATATAATTACATTTTCAAAAATCGAAAATAAATTCCTAAGGGGCATTCTGTCGAACACCTATACGTATTCTATGACACGTGCCCGATACGGACACCAAACGGACACGAAATCCACCCAATTTCGAGGTACAGCTAGGGGACTCCTAGATCCAGCCAGGGGACTTCTAGATCCAGCCCTAAATGCAAAGAAAACAGAAATTTAAATCAATTTGAGGAGTTTTACCTATAGGTGCAAATTGCAAGAAAATGCTCCAAATGGGGGTGTTCCTCTTGATGGCCAAATGCTCCAAATGAGCCCAAAACTGAGATTAACCTCCAGAATTATAAAATATACAGAAATTAGAACCTATTGCAAAAGACTAGGATTAAAAAGGAATTAAAATAGATTTATGGGGATTTTTGGAAGGGGGACAATACCTTTTCTTTTCTCCAAGTGTTGGAATGATAAAAAGAGGCAAGCCCTAATGAATAAGTGTTTAAATAGGATGGGGATCCCTATGTGGCTTGTTACTTAGGGTTTGGTTAGGGTTAGGGCTTCTAGTTATGGGCCATGGGCTAAGTCATAAGTCATGAAATCATAAGTCATTTCATGAAACCACAAATCATGAAATAATTCCACTGAAACTAATCCTCATATTCCAAGATTAGTTTCTAATGACTAAAAGTAGGTTAACCTAAGTTAGACTAGGGTTAAAATAGCTAGGGTTAGGTTCTAGGCTAGTCCACTAGGTCTCAACAAGTCAAAGTCAAACTAGAATTCACCAATTCATTAAATCACCAAATAATTCAAATAAGTCAAAAATGACCAAATTACCCCTAGGCTAAAAATGATAATTAAATCATCCTAATGGCATGGTTAGGCTCTAGGTCATGCAGTCACTAGGGTTTCACTGACAGCACATCAAAATCACAAGTCATGACTCAAAGCAGTTTTTAAATAGTTTAAAAATTATTAAAAATCACTAGAAATCACAATATGATTTAAATATCAATAATAATTATTATAATTACAAAATTTCAAAAATACCCTCATCTGGAAAACTGGGTGTTACAATCCTACCCCCCTTAGAAAAATTTTGTCCTCGAAATTAAAATGATCGCACCCTTTCTAGGTCAAACCCAAACAATCAAGGTCAAGAGATAATCATGCAAACAAAATCTTACTGGTCATGATTCCATAGTCTCGAACATGGTAGCTACACTATCTAGCAATCACAAATAATATCCTGGCAGGTACTAAAGGAATCACACAGGAAAGTGGAGAGGAAGAATGAGAAGGTCAAACCTGCTAACCGATCACCTGCAGCGTCGGTCTCCTTGTCCGCCATCGTAAAAGCTCTACCCCTCTGGTGCTGAGCTACAGGTGGCCTAGCTCCCTCATAAGGAGGTGCAGCGGGACAATCTATCATCTTGTGAGCTCCAGACCCACAGAATAGACAAACCTTCAGCCTCCTCCTACAAGACTCCCAAACATGCCCTGCCTTCCTGCAGTAGGCACAAGTCGGTACCCTGCGGTCCTGTCCTCTATGCTGATGCTGTGCCTGCTGCACTCTTACTGGTGCTTGTGCCTGCTGAATCTGCACATGAGGCCTCTTGGCCTGACCTCCGCTGCTGCTACCACCCTGGAAGTTCCGACCCCTCTTCAACTTCAACCCCAGGTCGTCCTCCGCTGCCATAGCCCCAGAAAATATCTTCGTGTAGGTAGCGTTCCGGTCGCTCTTAGTCAGCGACCGAACCTCTCTAATCAAGCCTCGACGAAACTTTTTCACCTTCGTCTTCTCAGTCAAGTCATCTATGAACCGGGCCAACCGATAAAACTCCCCGGCGTACTCAGCTACTGACTGGTTCCCCTGAACCAGGCTCTAAAATTGTGCCTCGATACCTCCCAAGGCCATATCAGGAAAGAACTGCTCCTTAAATAGCTCCTTGAACTGGGCCCAAGTCTGGCCCTCAACTCCCACCCTGGGATCTGTCTGGTACCATGCACGGGCAAAGTCCTGCATCTGACTGCCCGCCGCCTCGATATGGAGTCGAACTGGTATCTTCGCCAGTCTGAATATCTCCTCGATATGCTCGATCCAATCGTCCGCATAATGGATGCCCTCAGTGCCCAGGAACTCTCTATGATGCATCTTCTGAAAGTCCTGGATATCCTTCTCCTTCCGGTAAGGCTGCTGTTGCTTCCCCTGAGCAGTCACCATCTCTACTGTAGTACGAACCAGCTGGTGGGCCTCGTCAATCCCCTGACGAAAATTGGCAGTCTGTCGCTACTGCTGCTGCTGCTGGTGAGACGCCATAATCCTCTCTACGAAAGAAAACAGATGAGCAGCATCTACCATCCCCGCAGGTGGAGGCTGCTGCGGTGGAAGAATCTCGGGAAGCACCGGACTCTGCCTCCCAGCTGGTGGAGGTGCTCCTCCGAAATCTGCTGAGACACCCACCCCAGCTGGCATGACTGGGGCTGCGGTACCGGGAGCTGGCTGCTGAAGGTGAGAGGTGGCAGACCCCTCTGCAGCGGCTACTGTACCAGAGCGATGTGATCGTGTCTCCACCATCCTGAAGACAGATCAAAAAGGAAGTCAATACTGAGCATGAATCGATAAATCAAAGGAGGACAGTTTATTGCAAGGAGACAAGTCAGTAAGATATGTAGATGGCATGAATTGAAGCAGAATTTTTTCTAACTGTGATTGAGTACCTCTCCGTTAAAACCTATCTCTCAATCCTATCGCAGGCTCGCAGCAGTACAACTAAGTCGCCGTACTACCACGATATCGCACTAATGTGACTCTCGACTTGCGTAGGCCACCACTAAAAATGTGTCACGATCCGCACCCACTGTGAGGGTACGAGTACGTAGCGACGCCCAGCCTACGCCGCAGTATCGGCGGTAGAGCGTTGTCCTAGGTTACTAACTAACCAGCAACTCACGCAATTATAATGTACTCATCATGATCAACTTCGAACGGAGGACAAGTGTAAGATATTGTAACTCAATCACAGTCTAAGCACGATAAGATAATCACAGAAGAATTAAACTAAGAATAGAAGGACAAATACTAAAATAAAAACAACTCTCAACAAATCTCAAATACTACACAGGTCTCAAATCTTCTACAACAAGTTCAACATGAAAACTGATGCTAGTCTACTAAACTAAATCCCGATCACTCCTGAGTGTCGGGGCCAAAGGTGGTCATCCCGTCTCCGGGTCCATAATATATAGGGCATGCGTCCTCATAGCAATCATCTGTAAAATTTCAACAGGTCCAGTCAGGACAGGAACGAGTACAACTCATCAAGAAATCCCAAGTAAATGACAGAGAACTATAAAGCAGTTATAACAGTTTTATTGATGAATATGGCAGTTTGTATACAGGTGATGGTATAGAGAAACATTTAAGATACAAGAAAAGTAAGGTAAGTAAAAACAAGAGAAGAATCATAGCAATAAGGACTGTAAAATAAATCTAGCTGAACTAAGGTAACATAATAAGTCCAGATAGTAAATGTAACCAAGTGCAAAATCAAAGTAAATCCAGACAACATGAATCTGATACCAGGTGGTTCCAGTACAAGATGAGTCCGGTATAAGGTGAGTCCAGTTGGTGATCAAAGGTTCCAGGGTGAGTCCAGCCTATACTCTAACAGTGTGTTTTAAAATATCGGGATCGACATGTGAACGGCTGTAGGTAATACGGCACACCGTACACTCGGCCAGGTGTGGGATGGCTATCGTTCCAGTATAATTCCAAGGGAGTGGTTCCAGTATTTGGGTATGTTCACATGCCTATTCCAATATTTTTCCGCCCAACAAGTACAAGTGAATCCATAATCTGACACAAAATAGTATAAGTCCAACCAGTACACAAATGGTTCCAGTAAATGATTCCAGGGTGGTTCCAGTAGGTGGTTCCAGAATAGAGGCCAGACTTAATAAGTGAGTGTCACATGAAATGGATCCAGTAATATCAAATCGTGTTTGTAATACAGAATCAAATAGAACTAGCTACAACTGAAGTATAGTAAATGACAAGTAAATGGAAGAACTATCAGAGAATGTACTCGCCTGCTACTCTGAAAAGAGTAGTATAATATCAGATGTCTGCACCAGAGTCACAGTGTCCTAGACAGAGTAATATGGGTTATAATATGTTTAAAAATAAGACAAATGATGCTTATGATGCAATCTACATAATTTCGAGGCCAATCTAGATCAAGTCAACTCTAAGTCAAACCTGGTCAACTGTCTAGGTCAAACTAGGTCCAAGTCAAACTTGGTCAACTCTGGGTCAACCCCAGTCAACTACACTAGTCAAACTAGGTCAATCCTAGTCTAGTCAAGTCTCACTAGGCCTATGCCAAGTCTATACTAGCAATCCAGCACAATTACAAGCCAAACTAGGCTATACAAGCCAACCACACACCTTAACTGGGCATCCATGCCATAAACATAGGCTATGAGCCATAGGCTAGAGGCCATAGGCTAATTACACATTCACATATCATGTATATTTACTGATTTAATATAAATTATCATACACATATATATGTCTTTACCACATTACTATTCATCAAGTATATATATATATATATATATATATATATATATATATATATATATATATATATATATATATATATTTTATATATATATATATATATATATATATATATATTTTAAAATATATATATATATATATATATATATATATATATATATATATATATATATATATATATATAATGGGGGGTGTTCCTCTTGATGGCCAAATGCTCCAAATGAGCCCAAAACTGAGATTAACCTCCAGAATTATAAAATATACAGAAATTAGAACCTATTGCAAAAGACTAGGATTTAAAATGAATTAAAATGGATTTATGAGAATTTTTGGAAGGGGGACAATACCTTTTCTTTTCTCCAAGTGTTGGAATGATAAAAAGAGGCAAGCCCTAATGAATAAGTGTTTAAATAGGGTGGGGATCCCTATGTGGCTGGTTACTTAGGGTTTGGTTAGGGTTAGGGCTTCTAGTTATGGGCCATGGGCCAAGTCATAAGTCATGCAATCATAAGTCATTTCATGAAACCACAAATCATGAAATGATTCCACTCAAACTAATCCTCCTATTCCAAGATTAGTTTCTAATGACTAAAAGTAGGTTAACCTAAGTTAGACTAGGGTTAAAATAGCTAGGGTTAGGTTCTAGGCTAGTCCACTAGGTCTCAACAAGTCAAAGTCAAACTAGAATTCACCAATTCATTAAATCACCAAATAATTCAAATAAGTCAAAAATGACCAAATTATCCCTATGCTAAAAATGATAATTAAATCATCCTAATGACATGGTTAGACTCTAGGTCATGCAGTCACTAGGGTTTCACTGACAGCACATCAAAATCATAAGTCATGACTCAAAGCAGTTTTTAAATAGTTTAAAAATTATTAAAAATCACCAGAAATCACAATATGATTTAAATATCAATAATAATAATTATAATTACAAAATTTCAAAAATACCCTCATATGGAAAACTGGGTGTTACATGTTCATTGGACTAAATAATAATAAAAATATTAGTGATCAGTAAGGTATGGGTTCAAACTTAGCTAGAGTGTGACCCACGTCCAAACGTGAGTTAAACCTGCCTAAGAAATTGGACAGATAGGTGTGTGTCAAGGTGTGCGGTAGGCGGGGCTGGACCAGTCCAGGCACAGTTTTTAACCGGGTTTGATCGAACATGGGCCGGGCCGGGCTTAGTCCGGATGGAGGAGCGTACATGTGCTGAACCAGACCTGGGCGGGCCGATTCAGGGTTGGACCGGATCCGTCCGTTTTTTGAGAAAAACTTAAAAAAATGAAGAAAAAAATATATAAAGTTAGTATATTTTAAATATGCTATAACATTAATTAAAAAATTTTGAGAAAATAAAAGTTAACAAACTTTTACATTGTCAAGATAATTTAATGTACAAGTATTTTTTCTATAAAATTTGTAATAAAATATAAAAATTGCAAATTGATATTTTATTTTAAAAAAATTATAAAAAATATACAAGTATTTTTTGGTCGTCCATCGTCCGTCTTTATTGCTCATCTTCTCCTTCAGTACTGTCCTCCAAGTTAAGAGACTGAAAATCCAGTTCGCTGATGTTGGCACATTCATCCCTTGAGTTTTGATTTCATTTTTTCGTACGAACCCTATTTTGAACGCAGACACAAGCTTCCAAGATATCTGGCAATATCCTGCTTCTCTTCTTACTTAGCATCCTTGAACCTGTTCTAAAATACAAAAAATAAGATGCAGATTCATCATCTTCTTCATAAGAATTTAAATATAATGACAATTCCTGAGTTGGTAGAGAAGATTGTTTTGTTTCTTCCTTTGTAGTACACTCTTAGTATGTGATAACTTAGACATAAAACCAAAACTATTACTACCAACTTGAATAGTTGTACCAGGTCGGGCCGATACAACTCGTTTTTCATACAAAGTAATTAAAGAATCTAAAACATCTATAATCTCTAATTTTAAGTTACTTACATCAACATTCGTATTTTTATGAAAACAATCTCACAATTACGCCAACTAATTTAATCTTAGGATCAAAAACCGAAGCCAAACAGTATAGAAGAGGTATTTTACCACAATATTGTCAAAATATTATTTTTATTTTGGAAACAACATAATCAAAACCATGAACGGTTCTATATTTACAAAATAAATGGGACATGTTAGTAATTTCTGTTAACGCTAGAGAAGAAGTTGGATAATAAACTCCAGATAAAATATATGTAGCATCGTAAAATAATTCTAAAAATTCATAATAGAATTAGCAATTAACCAATTAGTTTCAATAACTTGATAATCAAAACTTGGATTAACATTACAATAATGAGTAATAACATCTCTAAATCTAATGCAAGATTTCAATATTAAATATGTAGAATTCCATCTATGTGGTGCATCATTAATAAATCTCCTAAAAGTTATACCATATTGTGCACAAAAAATTTTAAAAGCCAGTTGTCTACTTGCAGAATTTTTCAAACTTTGTAGACATAGTCTAAGATTTTTTAAATTTACTTAAAAAACTGAAGACATTCTCGTACAACTCAACTAATATTATGACAAGCTGTCACGCCCCGCTCCCATAGGAGCGATCATCCTCGCTAAGGCATGATGCCGCACGAGCCTAAATTGCCCTCGTGCAAGGCAGTTTCATAACAGCCGATTACATCGGCAACGACGGGGTTGTCGTACAAAAGTCCCAAGGAGAAACATTGAACATTGCAGCGGAAATTTAAAGGCAAACACAAGTTATTCAAAAGAACTCTTTTATTGATATTGAACACAAGATTACATTTGTGGGCGCAAGGCCAAATTACAAGTCTCTCGTGCTCGCTTTTTTCTCAATATACAAGTCGCTCTGCTCTCTCATCTCTAGATATACAATACTTGAATCCAGCGGAAGCTTCGGAAGGCGATGTCCATACATTATGTTCTGTATAAGTTTTCGATTCCACGCGGCTGCACGCTTTGAATCGCCAAGGAACTCCGTGCCTCGACGCATCCAAGCGAGCTCCGCGCCACGAGCTTCTACCTGTGCCTGCACATGAAAACTGTATGGGTGTCAGTACTCAACTGTACTGGTGGAGTGAGCTCCTCGCCCACCCATACAAAATTGACACGTTTATTTACTTTGTGCAGTTTAAATCCCTTTCGATTGTTTTTCTAGTCTTGTTTTAGGATCAGTTTTAAGACCACGACACCTGACCAACTCGTTATACGTCGACATAGTCATGCTATCATGACAACGTGTATTACGATCGAGGCGGTTCCTCATCGCTTAGGTACTTGACCGAACTTCGACTCGGGACGGCAGGGTCGTGCCATACTCTATTCGAGACTTAAACATATTCGAGATAGCGCTTCGCCGAGGAGCAACTCATGGGAACTCGACCGTGCCAAGACCTTTACTCAAACCCAAGTGCCTCTGGACTTTGCCTAGACTTGTCCGTGCTTCAAGATGAGGTCGTGCCTAACGACTCCCTTATTTAGCCAACTTTTACATTAAGGTTCTTTCGACTTAAAGCAATGGTACTTGACTTAACTTATGTAAACTTAGGCCAACAATACCGATACGCGAAAGCCAATATTGATATACGAAAGCTTTACTTAGTGCCGAAGCACATGTCTTACTAACATAAGCCATAACTCATAACGGAATTACATCCTGCTGAGTTGATACATGTCGTGCTAGACTGTCTCATGATTCGACCGACGTCGTGCTAGTACTTGACGCTATCCAAAGGCAAACACGCAGATTGTCGCTCTTGTCGACCCAACTATATGAGGTGGTCACTAGCAATGTCAAGCTATCTTGGACTCGGCTTGACGGGGGTATCGGACCGCCCTTCCATGGGTAGCTATCCTCGGAAGTGCCGATACTCCCAGACGGTTATCCAGTATCCTTCTTTGAGCCGTACTCGCTTCTCCCGGGCCGAATGATCCCGGTGCCCCGACAATCATTCGAGAAGACTACACCTTGTCGATAAGTTGTCCAATAACCATGCAAGTCTCGACTCGATCTATCCAGTCCTTCCTTAACATAACTATGTTTTCCCTCTTTCTATTGAGACTCCCAAGCCGTGGGACCGATCTCGTGTGTTTCATTTCAAGACATAGCGAGACTCCCAAGCCGCGGGACCGATCTCGTGTGCGGGACTTATCAAGACTAAACGAGACTCCCAAGCCGCGGGACCGATCTCGTGTGCGAAACTTATCAAGGCTTAGCGAGACTCCCAAGTAGCGAGACCGATCTCGACGACAACCAGTCGCGTGGACTTCCTTTGTTCGTGGCAAGCTTTTCACTAAATCGACCGTAGCTCGTACCTTAGACAGACCTGGTTCTCTAGGCGATGCTAACGCTCAAGTCATATACTTTATATGACGAGCCTTGTTTTCAAGGGACTACGTGACTTGACAACCGCAGATAGAGCAGGATAGTGCTAGAAATGGCTTAGGTCGACCGGCATAGCTTTGCCAACTTATTCGTGCAACGACTTGACGAGCAAAAGCTATGACAAGCTTCGCATCGAAAGAACGTGCCGTGCACGCGTTCGACTTGAACAACCAAGTTCTCGGGTACCTAGACTTAAACCAACAGCCGTACAAGATGACTTAACTTGCGGGACATGCGAAGGCTATGCCAAGTCTTGGACGAAGGAACCGTGTATGCATTTTCAAGCATTCACGCGGACGATGCCTATGACTTAGGCCAATACAAGCGTTGGGGCAAAACGACAGGACAGTACATGCTTATCAAGCATTCAAACGAGCGACGCCTATGACTTAGGCTTATTCGAGTGTCGGGACAACTTAGCAACTTAAGGCAACTTTCTTCTCCCAAGCCACGAGATCGAAGGATCGAGTGTCATTTGAAAGCACGCTGAGCCGACTTCTATGAAGACCGTGGGACCATTTTCCATGTTCTAAGACATTCCGACGAGTCGGGATTATTTCCTTAGCTATGTGCGTTCGTAGCTTTTATATTAGCCAACTTGTGCAGGTTGAAATCATGCGAGTTAATAAGTGAAGGCTAAGATGAGGCAAGTTCATCGAAACTACCCCACCTGAACGAGCGGTCGCCTTGACCGAACGACCCTTCAAGCAGTCGTTGCAAGGCTAAGTCCGAACGCCGTCGGCGTTTCGATTCCTCCGATTGACTTTGCGGGACGGGGCACTACAATATACACCACTCATAACAAGTCTCGTCCTCGAGACTTTCTTGAAGTCAAGCCATCCTACTATTTCTATGGCCAAGACTTAATCGTGCCTACGCGTTACTTCAATTTTGAGCCACGCTCGTACGACTATCAATCTTTCTATTAACATGATTTCAAAATCCTCGACCATTTCCTTTCTTCAAGTCTCACTTGAACTCAACGTATCACTTGGCTTTATCGTGCACGCATTCCAGACGTCCCTAAAATACATGCATTCAGCCAAGCCGCATGATAGAGAATTCGTCATTCTCACTCGAGTCGCACCGTGCACATAATCCGGCGTCCCTGAAATATATGCATGTCAGCCGAATCTCGTAAGAGATATTCATATACTGGTGATTCTTACTATCCATCCATGCCAATCCTTAAGATCAATCCTTCGATTGTTAACACTTGAAACAGGGCGTCTCGCATAACCGCTAGGCCATCTTTTCGAGGCTAAGTCAATGTCAGGATTGGAATCATAGTTCCCCAACAATAATGCCAATACTGACCCCAATCCTAGGGTCAAACCAAAGTCGATAGTACGGGATTTTTCTACCCAAGCTCACGTCACTCAGATTTCTAAACATCGAGTACGATCACCTATTCGCATCAATGCATTCATTGCGCGTATTCGAATCCATTCAAATCACCAATTCTAACCAATTCATGTATTCGATCACGAGGTCATCTAGCTCGACAATATATTGCTCTCCAATCTTATGCAAGCCCGATTATCCACGGTGGTTCATGAATTACCTTGCAACGCTCCCGCGGAATAATCATTTTCGTCGGGGCGTAACTCACGTTTTGTTTCTAGACTAGTTTATTCTCGATGCACGGATTGGACCTACTCAATTCTCAAGTTCGACCGTTACGCACGCTAAGTCATTTTCGAGTCCACTTTCGTGTCAAACCACAAATCAAAGCACACAAATTGCCATGCCATGCTAGTTCAATCACCCCCGCTGTATGAATTACCATACCAGCGCTCACGCGGAGTGATCGCCCTAATCGATGCAACGCATGTGCGAGGCTGGAGTTGCGCTCGCATAAGACAAGAAAGTCAACATTGTGGTTGTCAACGAAGCAAATCCAAATATTTCATTTTCATCCAAGCCAAGATCTCTATTCGATAGTCAGACCGTCATTTATTCAACTAGAAAATCTTCGAGCTTCCTCGATCAAGACATTCACTTTTATTCATCTTATCTAAATCGTTTTCTAACTTGCATTGCCCATACACAAGTTGTCCGAACGACATCTCGTTTGAGATATTCGAAGTCACGGCCAACTAAGCGTGACGCGTTCTAAGGTTTTGTGCGAACACATCGACTCGCCGACATACTCGCCGTTACTCGTAATCCTTAATTTTGCTCGAATGATTTTCAAGAAAATCCATACACCACCCAGGGTCAAGTCATTCTACAAATCCTCAAAACTATCATTCGAATCAAAATCGACTTATTTGAATCCCGTTCGAACCATTCCTCGAATTTCAAGCACGCACATCTATATCGCATAGACGTTATCGTCGCTCGATAGCACTCTATCCGTAGCTACTCTAAGTATGGTTTCGTTCCCGACTGAGCGGTACTTAATATCGCTCGCAACTCGCTTGTACCATAAAGTCTAGGTGCGCGATGCACGACACAACTTAGCCACAAGGTCGTGTGCATAACCATCCCGTATTGACTATACTCCGAGTTTGCACGCTTATTTGCTAACGTCAGCATAAGGTTATTTAAGCATGCAATGCGTTTGCTAACTTTTAGCATCGATTTTTCTATCAACTTATGGTCGGCATCTTTCGGCCCAAAGGCCATCGTCTATCGATGCATTCGATTGAACACTTGTACGAGCTTTTGAAAATATTAGACTTATTGTATGGACATCCCGTGGGACAATCGAGAGAGAGCGCACCAACAATAACAACTTGCGGAAGTAACATTCAGAGTTCGCAGAAACAACGGAGTTAAAGAATTCAATCGGTAGTCCAAGGGCGTAAAGCCGTGCTCTGATACCATTATATCACGCCCCGCTCCCGTAGGAGCGATCGTCCTCGCTAAGGCGTGATACCGCATGAGCCTAAATTGCGCTCGTGCAAGGCAGTTTCATAACGGCCGATTACATCGACGGCGATGGGGTCATCGTACAGAAGTCCCAAGCAGAAACATTGAACATTGCAGCAAAAATTTAAAGGCAAACACAAGTTATTCAAAAGAACTCTTTTATTTATATTGAAACAACGGTTACAATGGGGGCACAAGGCCAAGATTACAATCACTCAGATCCACTCATCTCATATTACAATCAATCAGCTCTCTCTCTCATCTCTCGATACATATCTCGCCAGCGGAAGCTTCAGAAGGCGATGTCCATACATTATGTCCCGTATAAGTCTAGTCTTCCATGCGGCCGTATGCTTTGACTCGCCAAGGAACTCCGTGCATCGACGCATCCAAGTGAGCTCCGCACCACGAGCTTCTACCTGTGCCTGCACATGAAAACTGTATGGGTGTCAGTACTCAACTGTACTGGTGGAGTGAGCTCCTCGCCTACCCATACAAAACCGACACGTTTATTTACTTTGTGCAGTTTAAATCCCTTTCGATTGTCTTTCTAGTCTTGTTTTAGGATCAGTTTTAAGACCACGACACCTGACCAACTCGTTATACGTCGACATAGTCATGCTATCATGACAACGTGTATTACGATCGAGGCGGTTCCTCATCGCTTAGGCACTTGACCGAACTTCGACTCGGAACGGCAGGGTCGTGCCATACTCTATTCGAGACTTAAACATATTCGAGATAGCGCTTCGTCGAGGAGCAACTCATGGGAACTCGACCGTGCCAAGACCTTTACTCAAACCCAAGTGCCTCTGGACTTTGCCTAGACTTGTCCGTACTTCAAGATGAGGTCGTGCCTAACGACTCCCTGACTTAGCCAACTTTTATATTACGGTCCTTTCGACTTAAAGCGATGGCACTTGACTTAACTTATGTAAACTTAGGCCAACAATGCCGATATACGAAAACCAATACGCGAATGCCAATATTGATACGCGAAAGCTTTGCTTAGTGCCGAAGCACATGTCTTACTAACATAAGCTATAACTCATAACGGAATTACATCCTGCTGACTTGATACACGTCGTACTAGACTGTCTCATGATTCGACCGACGTCGTGCTAGTACTTGACTCTATCCAAAGGCAAACATGCGGATTGCTGCTCTTGTCGACCCAACTATATGAGGTGGTCACTAGCAATGTCAAGCTATCTTGGACTCGGCTCGACGGGGGTATCGGACCGCCCTTCCATGGGTAGCTAGCCCCGGAAGCGCCGATACTCCCAGACGGTTATCCAGCATCCTTCTTTGAGCCGTATTCACTTCTCCCAGGCCGAATGATCCCGGCGCCCCGACAATCATTCGAGAACACTACACCTTGTTGACAAGTTGTCCAATGACCATGCAAGTCTCGATTCGATTTATCCAGTGCTTCCTTAACATGACCATGTTTTTCCTCTTTCTATTGAGACTCCCAAGCCGCGGGACCGATCTCGTGTGCGGGACTTATCAAGACTAAGCGAGACTCCCAAGCCGCGGGATCGATCTCGTGTGCGAAACTTATCAAGGCTTAGCGAGACTCCCAAGTAGCGGGACCGATCTCGGCGAGACCCAGTCGCGTGGACTTCTTTTATTCGTGGCAAGCTTTTTACTAAACCGATCGTAGCTCGTGCCTTAGACAGACCTAGTTCTCTAGGCGATGCTAACGCTCAAGTCATATAATTTATACGACGAGTCTTGTTCTCAAGGGACTACGTGACTTGACAACCACAGATAGAGCAGGACAGTACTAGAAATGGCTTAGGCCGACCGGTATAGCTTTGCCAACTTATTTGCGCAACAACATGACGAGCAAAGGCTACGCCAAGCTTCGCATCGAGGGAACGTGCCGTGCACGCGTTTGACTTGAACAACCGAGTTCTCGGATGCCTAGACTTAAACCAACAGCCGTACAAGATGACTTAACTTGTGGGACATGCACTAACAAAATACAGTAAATTAGCGACAAAAATTTTCAGTCGGCATTAGCGACGGCTTCGTGGCCGCTCGCCGACGGATTACCGACCACACGCCTTTATATTTTTTTTTTTAATTTTAGGGAGAGAAAAGGTCGCACATCCGTCGCTAGGGTGTCGGAGATATAGCGACGGATCGATAGTCGTTGCTACGTAGTCGATTATTTGGCGAGAATTGTGTCGAGAATTGGCGGAACATTTTTTCGACTACGTAGCGACGGATATTCAGTCGGCAAGTATCAAAACTAGCGACTACCGGGCGACGGATTCTTTGACGTCGCTATTCTGTCGCTAAATATACGTTCCAGACTTAAATTAAAACGGCGGGGGGAACTTTTCGCATTCCCCCCAAATTCACTCTCTTTCCTCTCTCTCTCTCTCTCTCTCTCTCTCTCTCCCGCGGCTTTGGTGATCGGCGTCGGCGTCCTCTCCTCTCTCTCTCTCGAAGGTAATCCCCTCTCTCTCTCTCTCTCGATCACTCTCTTTCTCTGTCACGGTGTCGACGTAGGGGCAGCGGGGGCGACGGGCTTGGGGACATTCGGGGGCTCGGCGGCTGGCTTGGGGCGGTGGCGTCGGGGGCTGGGCGGCGGGCTTGGGGTGGGGGCGTCGAGGGATGGGCGGCTGGCTTGGGGCGGGGGCGTCGGGGGCTGGGCTGTGGGCTTGGGACGGGGGGGGTCGGGGGCTGGGCGGCGGGCTTGGGGCAGGGGCGTCGGGGGCTGGGCAGCGGGCTTGGGGCGGGGGCGTAGGGGCTGGGTGGCGGGCTTGGGGCGGGGGCGTCGGGGGCTGGGCGGCGGGCTTGGGGTGGCGGGCTTTGGTCGGGGGCGGCGGGAGGCTTTGCTTCTCAAATTTATCTGAGTTTATATATTGGCTAAATAATGTGTTATCCATATTGGGTGTTATCCATTAGTTTGGTGGTGTTTGGATTAGTAAATGTGAATATGGAGTTTGGGTTCACGGTGTATATGTTCTCTGTGTCAAGGACAGTGTGAGTTCTTCATCGGCATAAGTCACTGAATATAGATGTATATATCTATACATCTAACTGTGATATATCTATACATCTAACTATGATATACATATATGTGTGTATGTGTGCTTTAGAGAGTGAGGAATGAAGGCAGGCCTACCATGCCTATTAGCATGCAGGACGGCTTGGGGTGTAATGTGTGAGTGTAGACATGGTAGGAATTATAGGTAATTAATGCTAGTGTGACTAGACTAAGGTAGTGCTTGCTAGATAGTAAGGACACTCTAGTATCCTAACCAAGTTAATTTTAGACTAGATATTTAGGATATAGCTCCCATATCCTAGAAGTGGACTCTTGCAATTTAGAAATAGATAGATTGACTCAGTTTGATTAATTGACCTATAATGACTCTAAAACTTGATTTGCTGCTGCAAGCATACAACACCACAAAAATATTTAAGAACTCGTCAAGTTGAACCGTGTATAACATGCTCGACGCTTAAGAGAAATCATTTCGACTTAATGGACTATCGAAGAATCGGTATCAGACTATCGGTATCGGTATCGGTATCGGTATCGAACTATCGGACTATCGGTATCGAACTATCGGTATCGCTAGCGGACTATCATACTATCGCACTATCGGTATCGGATTATCAGTATCGGTATCGCACTATCGGTATCGGTATTGAACTATCGGTATCGAACTCGGTATCAAGCTATCGGTATCGAACTATTAGTAACAACTGTACTTAGATTTTTCTCTTCTCAAGCTAGAATACCAGCGGATCCACCAGTTACATGATTATATACTAATTATGTTTAGTTTGTCTTACTATACAGTTTTTTACATCCAATCTGTGATGGATCGTTATTTGGTTGATCGTACATGGATGTACAAATGACAACACGAGAGCAGAATAGGTATGAGTGACGATTTTCAGGCAGGCGTGGAAGTGTTTCTTAAGTATGCCATGAGCAAAGCTCAGTTTATGGACGGTAACAAAATCAAGTGTCGATGTCGTAATTGTCGCAATAGACGTTACGAAGAAGTGGTGAGTGTAAGAGATCATTTGACCCGTAAGGGTTTCGTACGTGATTACGGCCTGTGGTCATCGCAAGGTGAACTATATGCGGAAAGACAGGTTGCGAATGCTGCTACTTATGCTTTTGATGATAATGCTGCAGCGGATTTTGTCGTCGATGACGATGAATGCTCCATTGATTATGGAGACGTACAGAACCTTGCTCGAGATATGGTATACGACACGACAGGGCCTAATTTTGATCCGGAGGATCCTAATCCCGAGGCGAACGAGTTCTATGATATGTTTCAGGATGCTGAAACTTCTTTATATCCTGGTTGTGAGCTATATTCCGTACTGTCAGTGATGATATGGTTGTTGAACATAAAGTCCAATTTTAACTTGTCACAAACTTGCTATGATCGGATTACACAACTAATGAAGGAGGTGTTACCGAAGGAATCAAAAGAGCTTCCAAAAAACTTCTACAAGTCGAAGATGATGGTCCGACAACTGGGACTGGGGTACGACAAGATAGATTGTTGTCGCAATGGATGCATGTTGTACTACAAGGAGAACGAGGATGTAGAAAGTTACAGCTTCTGTAATGCGGATCGTTACAAGGAAGTCAGGGAAAAAAGAAAGTCAACTAGAAAACGACGTCCTTACAAGTATATGCATTACTTGTCGATCACGAAGCGCTTGCAGAGGATGTATATGTCTCAGAATATAGTAGAACACATGATGTGGCATAACGAAGAACGCACAAAAGACGATGGAGAATTGTCACATCCTTCGGATGGAGAGGCGTGGAAATATTTTGATTTCGCCATCCAGATTTTGCTGCAGAGCCTAGAAATGTACGCATGGGACTATGTTCTGATGGATTTGCCCCTTTCGGGCAGTCGGGATCTTAATACTCCTGCTTGCCGGTCATTCTGACCCCTTACAATCTGCCACCATGGATGTGTATGAAGACTCCTTATATGTTTTTGACAGCTATCATACCGGGTCCCAAAAATCCGACAAAGAATATCGATATATATTTACAGCCGTTGGTGGATGAGCTGAAACAGCTGTGGGAGATCGGCGTCACGACCTATGATATTTCCAGGAAACAGAACTTTCAGATGAGAGCTTTACTGATGTGAACAATCAATAATTTTCCTACATACGGTATGCTGTCGGGATGGAGTACTCACGGCACCCTGTCTTGTCCGATATGCATGCAAAATAGTAAGGCATTCCGCCTTAAGCATGGAGGAAAAACTTCTTTCTTTGATTGTCATCGTCAATTTCTGTCCGCGAGTCATCCTTGGAGAAAGAACAAGGACGCGTTCAGAGCTGGAAAATAAGAATTTTCTTATCCGCCTGCCAGATTGTCGGGATACGATATTTAGGAAGATGTAAAGGACTTGCCCACTGTAATGGAAGATCCATCGAACAATCGTGTCGATGGGTTCGGACAAACCCATAACTGGACCAAACGGAGTATTTTCTGGGACTTGCCTTATTGGAAAGATAATCTTATAAGGCATAATCTTGATGTTATGCATATCGAAAAGAATGTGTTCGATAATGTCTTCAATACCGTCATGGACATTAAAGGAAAGACGAAGGACAATCCAAAAGCAAGACAAGACATTGCCGAGATATGTAAGCGTCCTTATCTGAACTTGATACAAAGGGGAGCTGCTGGACAATTAAGTAAGCCGATAGCACAATACATATTGAGCAAGGAAGATAGATTAATAATCTGTAAGTGGGTATCTACTTTAAGATTTCCCGACGGCTATGTGTCGAATTTGTCTTGATGCGTTGATCCCAATGAACGCAAGCTAACGGAAATGAAGAGTCATGACTGCCACGTGTTTATGGAAAGATTACTGCCCATTGCTTTGAAAGAGTTGTTGCCTTCTGCTGTATGGGTTCCGTTGGCCGAATTATCATTATTTTTTAGGGATATTTGTTCAACTAAGTTGACTGTGCAACACATGGTTGAACTTGAGGAGAAGATTATCTTAACAATTTGCAAGTTGGAGAAAATATTTTCTCCTGGCTTCTTCGACAGCATGGAGCATCTACCGATTCATCTAGCATACGAAGCCCGTGTCGGTGCATCTATTCATTATCGATGGATGTACCCATTTGAAAGGTACATAAAAATTGATATAATTTAAGTTGAATTTCAGTGTGTTTTAAAAATTTTTCTTAATTCTCAAGATAATTTGTCTCTCTAGATACCTATACCATCTAAAGAAGAAAGTTGGCAACAAAGCTCATATAGAGGCTTCGATATGCGAAGCATATCTTATCGAAGAGGTGTCAAACTTCTGCTCTATTTATTTCGATACTCATGTTAAGACAAATCGAAATAGACCTCAAAGGAATGACGAGGACGTTGAGGATGGAGGAATATTCAATGTAAGGGGCAAGCCTGTTAGGGCTAGTAAAAGACGGTAGTTGACAGACGACGAGTATGATGCCGCTCAACGATATGTCTTGTTAAACTGTGACATACAAGAAGTGAGAGATTTAGAGAAGTAAGTCAGTACACTTGCACTCGTTATAACCTCGAATTTGATGAAGTGAGTGACTACACTTATATATTCTTATTTTCTCTAATAGTGTATTTAGAGATGAAGTCAAAATGAGGACACCCGATATTACCGATGAGGGACTTCAAAGAGAGGTTGATTGTACATTTCCGTCATGGTTTCGTAAATACGTAAGTAACTGTGATTATAATTAAGAATATAAATATATAATCTGAAACATTTAAATTATAAATATTTGTTTACAGGTTTTATTGCCTGAAACAACACTCACTCATGAGATTGTTCGTTATCTGGCATTGGGACCGAAGAAGCAAATAAAGACTTGGCCATGCTATGTCGTTAATGGCTTCAGGTTTAAGTCAACTCAGAATGCTATAAATGTCAAATTTATCAATGACGGCATCAGTACCAAGGATTCCGATGTTTGCATAAGAGGCACCATCTATGACGACGAGCCGAACTTTGACTATTATGGAGTGCTTCGAGATATTGTAGATTTACAATATACTGGCCTATATGATATGCATATTGTGATGTTCAAATGTGAGTAGTTCGATACGACACCAAATATCAGTTGGAGAATCGATAAACAATTTGGATTCGTCGATATAAATCATCGCAGGAGGTATAGAGGGTCCGATACATTTGCGATAGCAAATCAGGCTGTTCAAGTCTACTATACAAGCTACCCAAGGCGTTATAGAGATCGATTTGACTGGTAGGCAGTATGCAAGATTAAATCTAGAAATACATTCAACGTTGGAGACCCAGCATACCAAGAGGACCAGATCGAAAAGTCCCAATACTTGGGATAACACTCAGATACAATGGATGTTAAAGATATTGTTGAGGAAAATAGAGGGGAGGAAGAGGTTGATACACAAGACTTAGCTGTCAACCAGGGGAGAAAGAGGCATCTTGTCCCAAATATTGAGACAGAAGAAGAAGTGTTTGCCATTGATTGTAAAAGTACAGAACAATTATCGGAGGACTGAACTTAGACTCATAATACAAACTCGCTCGTACAAAGAAAGCCTAGCGACGAAAACCTAGGTACAACAGTCTAAGTACGATTGTTTATTTTAGATTCTGGGGGGTGACGATAGAGGCTCGGGAAAGCGACGGCCGCTCTGCCTTACTCCTTGGACGATCGGTACGCAGCCTTGACTCGGAGAAGATCTGCTTGGTCGTTGACGAAGAAATGCCTTCTTGCTCTCTCTCTGATTGCTCTCCTGGCTTCTCTCTCTGTGTGTATATTCTCTCTCTGACTATGGGGGAAGTCTCTCTGTGTATACGTATTCTTCTCTGGTTTTTTTTTGTATATCTCTCTATATGCTACAAGGGAATGGCACCTTGCTATTTATAATAGCAGGATATGATCACTAGGGTTGCCAATGATTAGCTCTTGGAGATGGCGGCGGCCTGGGGATTGATCAATCCAGGCCGTTCGTTTCTGATTGTGACGAATCAGAACCATTAAGGGTAGATTACACCAAATCCTCATTAGCAATTAATGCTGATTGGCATAAATCTTCCTTATAATGATTCTCTAATATCTGCGAATAAATCAAATTTATTCTCCAGCTACGTGCCCCAGATCATTGGGATTCGATCCGATCTTGGATTGCCATAAATCTGGGAGATTGATCGGCTGAGGACACGTGTCCTGAGAGCCAATGGTGAGACTGGAACCGCATGCAGATTGGGCCGTATAAGATTTGGGCCACATGAATTTTGGGCCGCATAAGACTTGGGACACGTGTCAGGGCTGTCTGGGCAGTGGCCCCCTCCTTCAGACTTCTGAACCATATGATGAGCCGCATGAACCGCATAATGGTGTGTCTGCTTGAGCCGCATGGGCATGATCTTCTTGAGCCGCATAGGGATGATTCCACTCGAGCCGCATGGGACAGCTTCACTCTAAACCGCATGGGAAGTCTTCACTTCGAACCGCATAAGCACACCCACGTGGCAGGGCCACGTGGCATTTTGTTGCTCTCGGGGGATCGCATCAGAGATTTCTTTCTCTTCCCTAGAGATTCATCATCATGACAGAGTCATAATTACCTGCTTTGGTGTCAGGTCTGTCAACTTTTCAGAGGGGTCAGTCGTCAAAGCAATTAATGCAGCATGGATCGGAGGGGAGCACTGTCACGCCACATGTCTTCTGAGCCGCATGGAATGCCTCCGGCCGCAAAGCTCCTTATGCCACATGACTCCCTGAGCCGCATGCGTTTTCTGAGCCGCATGGGTCTTTCTCTAGTATTTTCCATGCTTCTACAGGACCCCCTTTAAAGTTTTCAATTTGCAAAATTGAAATACTTTGAATAAGAAGCATGGCTGGATATTCTTCTGGCCGCGCATGGATATCTTGGCCGCATGGAAAGTTCTGCCGTAGGGGCGTCTCAACCGCATGGATGGCCCAGCCGCATAGAAATTTCTGCCTCCCGACCATCTGAGTCGCATAGTTGCTATCAGCCGCATGGTCATTTGAACCGCATAAGCTCTTTGCCACGTCATTATGCCATGCGTGTGGATCTTTCTGGGACAGGATCCCAAGAGCTCAGTCTTTAAATGGCTGGTTTGGCTCAATAACCGAAGAGCTGATCGTGTTTGTACGAGGCGTCGGTCCACAGTTCTCCGTCAATAAATAGAAGGGCATTTGGACGGTCTTCTCTCTTAGACTATTCTTGACTCAGATTTTTGTCGTATTTTCTTCCTCTGATCATCAGACAACAATGGCACCCAGGGCTTCTAAGGCTGTAAAGAAGGCTGTGGCGAGGAGTAAGAAATCGGCTTCGCCCTCGACTGTCGTGCCCCCCGTTTGTTTTGATGTTCATATTGCCATCGAAGGTAAGGATTATGTAGTCGATTTGAAACCCTAGCAGAGCCTGCTTCACTGCATGCTTCATGTACACGACTTTGATGTGAACTTCTCAAACTACATGGTCCGCATACGCGTCCCATGACTGAGCCGCATGAGACTTGTCTAAAACGAGCCGCATGAATATTTCTGACTGTTTTTATTTTCTTCGTCTTTGGTTCTCGCAGTATCTCCACCGAATGTTGAGACTGCGGCGTCAGAGGAGCCGCAGCCTCCTGTCATCAGCCAGGGATCATCCTCTGTTAAGGAGGAAATGAAGAAAGAAGAACCTGCGCCTGAGGGGAACGTCAACTCTCCAAATATCGAGACTGTTGAGGGTGGCAGCGCTGGAAACCCTGTTTCTCTTATTCTGGACGAGGATGCTCTTCACTTGCATCCTTCATATGTGAGATGGTTGAGGGAATGGTACATGCGCTCCTGTAACTAGGATGTAGGGGCTTCTCGTGGATGTTTGTCTGTAGTCTTTTATTTTGTTTCGCCTTTCTTCTTGTCTTCATGAAGAACTCTTTTGACTTGCTTGCAATCGTGTAGATGTAACCGATTTCTGAATGAATGGAATATATATATTTGCTTCACTCTTTTGCTTTGTAATAATCCTCTTATTGGGACATTTTGCGTGGACCCATTATCCCTAACGTACCCTGGTTTTGGATACGGACAACAAGTTTAAAAAGAAAGGAACCAATCATACTGACTCAGAGGTGCGGAGGACATAGTGAGCATGAGGGTTTCTTTGACGGGGGGGGGGGGTACATAGAATAATTCTGAGGTAATGAGGACATGGCAATTCTATGTAGAGGGGTGATTTGTTTTTGCGGAAATGGGACGACTCAGAGGTGATGAGGACATGGTCGTCTTGAAAATTTGTGGATCCGTTACCTTTGTTGTGCACTGGGAGTACAGGTATTAGATCATGAGGGAGGATCTCTTGTAGGAAGAAAGTTCAGCGGTATGATTATACATGACTTTCTTTCAAAAGAGTGACCGGGATGTAAGTTCAGGGGTACCGATGGGCACATAACTCGACAATCCATGAATGTTGGAATCAAAGTGTAAGTTCAGAGGTACCAGCAGGTACATGACTTGGGAATTTGGGATATGAGTTCAGCGGTACAAGAGGGTACGTGACTCGATAAGTTGGAAAATTGGGGGGTTAAGTTCAGTGGTACCAGCGGGCACATAACTCGACAATCCATAAATGTTGGAATCAAAGTGTAAGTTCAGAGGTACCAGCAGGTACATGACTTAGGAATTTGGGATATGAGTTCAGCGGTACAAGAGGGTACGTGACTCGATAAGTTAGAAAATTAGGGGGTTGAGTTCAGTGGTACCAGCGGGCACATAACTCGAAACTCTGGAAAATGTTGTTTAAACATAGTATTTCTTCAGGAACTTGCCGTTGACGGGCAACATGAGCAAGTCTCCGTTCTGCTTGGCGAGGCGGTAAGCACCATTGGAGAACACGACCTCGATGATAAATGGGCCTTTCTATTTTGGCTGGAACTTGCCGGTGGTCTTGTGAGTCATGACCATTGGCCTCCTGACTGCCAAAACAAGATCGCCCACTTGGAATGTTCTGACTTTGACCTTTTTGTTGAAGGCTCCTGAGATGCGTGCTTGGTATAATTCGATCCTTTGCTGAGCTAGGAGGCGTTTTTCATCTAAGGCCTCTAACTCTTGTAGTCGACGTCGGTAGTTATCATCCGTTGTCAATTGATAAGTGAGGGCGACTCGGAGTGAGGGAATCTGAGTCTCTAATGGGAGAACTGCCTCACTCCCGTACACCAAAGGGAATGGTATATTCCCGGTGGCTGTTCGAACCGTGGTACGATAAGCCCATAAGCACTCGCCGAGCTTCTCGTTCCAGTCGCATTTGTTGGAGGAGACAAATTTCTTGAGGAGTTTGATGATTGTTTTGTTGAATGCCTCTGCTAACCCGTTTGCTGCCGGGTTATATGGTGTCGAAGCGACATTCTGAATGCAGTATTTGTCGCAGAATCGGTAGAATGCGTGGCTTACAAACTGCGGACCATTATCATGGATGATCCTTCGGGGCAGTCCAAAGCGGTAGATGACGTGGTGTTTCAGGAAGCTGATCACGTTTGAAGTCTTGACTTCGGTGGGTGGGACAGCTTCTGCCAACTTTGAGAAGTAATCAGTGATCGCAAGTATGAAGCGATATCCTCGGAAGGAAGGCGGGGTGATTGGACCAATGATATCCATTCCCCATGCTTCGAATGGCCAAGACGCCACTGTCGGATGTAGAAATTCGGATGGTTGGTGAATGAAGTCTGCGTGGACTTGGCAGGCCTTGCATTTTCGGGCATAATCTATTGCATCAACCACCATCGTGGGCCAGTAGTAGCCCATCCGGCGAAGGCGGTCTTGCAGCTTAGGGCCAGGCTGATGGGCCCCGCAGACACCGTCATGAGCCTCTCGTACGGCTTCTTTAGCTTCTGCGTTCGACAAGCACCGAAGTAGTAATCCGTCGTAGGAGCGGCGATACAGCATTTTTGTCTCTGTATCGTAGAAGAATCTGAGAGAACGCCATCTGATAGAAGTAGCCTCCTTCGGGTTCTCGGGCAGGATGTCGTAGACCACGAAGTCTATGAATGGTTGTCTCCAGTCTGGCGCTTCGTCGATCATCTGAGCAGAATTACTCGCCATGGCTTGAACGTTGTTCTTGGGGCAGACCAGCTCATGGCCGATTACATCGACCGAATGATGAGAGTGGTTTGGCACTGCTAGGGAAGCAGCCAGGCCTGCTAGGGCATCAGCTTCGATATTTTGGAGTCTGGGGACGTGTTCGATGAAGAATCCCTCGAATGATGAGATAATGTTGATCGCTATTTGGTGGTAGGGGATCATGTCTTCATGGCGGACTTCGTACGTCCCCCGAATCTGGTTGACGATTAATTGCGAATCGCCGTATGCTTCAAGGTATTCTACACCCAGTTCTCTTACGAGTTGGAGGCCAATGACCAAAGCGTTGTACTCGGCCACATTGTTAGAGCAGGGATCCGTGAGAGAGTAGGCGCGATTGATCACTAGCCCGGTAGGAGAGACCAATACTACTCCGACTCCGACGACGATGTTTCCCTTGGGTCCGATTCTTGAAGCGCCATCGAAAAACATCCGCCATATGTTATCGTGGGTGGTTGTATTTGAATCGGCGACCTCATCTGGGATTTCTTCGTATATTCTGGATGATTCTGATCCTGGATGGGCCGCCAAAAAGTTTGCCAGGGCTTGACCTTTGACAGCCTTCTGCGGGACGAAGATTATATGATAGGGGGACAGCAATATCGCCCATGTAGCGAGGCGGGAGCTGAGTGCCCCTGGTTTGGTCATGTGGACCCTGGGAGGGTTGATTCGTGAGATCACATGTATGGTTTGCCCCGTGACATAGTGCCGCGTCTTTTGAATGGCGAATACCAGGGCGAGGCATTCTTTCTCCACAGCGGTGTATCGATGTTCGGGCCCGACCATCATTCGGCTGAGATAGTAAATGGCCTGCTCGTGGCCTGCATCGTTGTTTTGTGCCAGCAGGGCACCGAGGGAGTGTTCCATTGCTCGTACATAGAGCAGGAATGGTTTTCCAGGGACCGGGGCCACCAGGACTGGAGGATTTGATAAATATTCTTTGATGTCATCGAAAGCGCGCTGGCATTTCTCGTCCCATACGAATGAGACTCCCTTCTTCATGAGGTGGGTGAACGGTCGACATCGTCCGAAGAGGTTGGAAATGAACCTCCTGATATAAGCTAGCCTCCCTTGGAGGCCTCTAAGTTCACGGAGATTTCTCGGGGGACCCATCTCCATGATTGCCCTCGTTTTTTCGGGGTCTACATGGATACCCCGTGCAGTGATGATGAAGCCCAAGAACTTCCCGCTGGATACGCCCAAGAACGATTTTGTAGGGTTCATCTTCAGATTGTGGGCTCGCATTAAGTCGAACACCGTTCTCAGGTCTTACAGATGATCTTCCTTACGGCGACTCTTGACGGCGATGTCGTCGACATAGCATTCCACTGTCTTGCGCAAATGTTCTCTGAAAATGATACTCATGGCTTGCTGATATGTAGCGCCAGCATTCTTTAGACCGAATGGCATGACTGTGTAGCAGTATGTGCCAATCGTGGTTCGAAATGAGGTGTGTTTTTCGTCGTCGGAAGACATCTTGATTTGATTTTACCCCGAGAATCCATCCATGAATGACATACGTTCAAAGCCGCATGTATTATCGATCATGATGTCTGTGATAGGAAGGAGAAATTCATCTTTGGGGCATGCCTCGTTCAGGTTGCGGAAGTCGATGCAGATTCGAATCTTCCCATTCTTCTTGAGGACGGGTACTATATTGGCGACCCAATCAGGATGTTGCTCTTCACGAATGAAGCCGCTGGCTATTAGCTTGTTGACTTTGGCTTCGATCGCGTCCATGACGCCTGGGCGAAAGCGTCGTTGTTGCTGCTTGACTGGCTTTGCATCTGGCCGTATATTGAGTTTGTGGAGAGCGATGTCAGGATTTAACCTCGGCATGTCTTCATAGCTCCAGGCGAACACATCAATGTATTCTCTGACAAGTTCTAACAGCGACTCTCGTTCTTCGTCAGTTAGGCTTTTACTGATAAAGATCGGTTTTGGAGAAGATTCGCTGCCGAGATCCACTTGTATGACCTCATCTTCAGTAGGAGGTTCTCTCAGTTCGAACCATTTTTCCTATTGTGCGTCTAATTGCTGGGCCCATGGCTCTAGCTCAAGGATTTCGGGGATGTCTTTGTCTTCCTCGTAAGCGTTGGTGAATGCCATGTTGACTGACATGACTTGTCTGAACACATCTCCGATGCTGGTATCTGAGTCGGAAGTCGGTGATCCGGTTGAATGTGATTGCCAGTCGCATTCTTCATCTGAGCTTTCAGGGGTCGTAGTAGGCGTTACATACCCTAAACCGTATCGGGTTTTATTATAGTAGTTCCGTGGTTTGCCCGCCGGGGCTGGCGTCTTCAAAGGTAATCGTCGTCCAGTGCCGTAGTTCAGTCCTGGCGTTGTCTCTAGATCATACCCATGTTTCTGCATGAGATATTTGGATTGAGGGCTATAGAGATACAGAGGCAGTCTTCCAGTATCTGACCCGAAGTCGACTTCTTCCATGGCGAGGGGATGCGGGTTGTTTGTCCGGCCGAAGATGATTGGGTGGTCCCCTCCCTCGATTATTCGGTAAGCATCTTCTACTGGAGTAAGTTGGATAGCTGTGTACACATTTGTCACCTGTGTATGTAGGTGAGTGCCTATACCGTATTCTATAGCATACATTGTACATAGCTTATTGAGCTCGGTGTAGTTCAAAGATAACCCTTTATTGATGAAGTAAGGTATCTTTTCTAGAGGGATTACATCATCTGCGGAGGGAGCGTCAGCGTGGGCAGCCACATACTTGGCTAGCTCTGGTTCCTCTTCGGCTACCCCCTGTGTGAATGAAGATTGAGAGGGCATCCTAGTCAGCTTGATCTTCAGAGGTTCAACTGACGGAGCGGAGCGTGGGGTTGTCGGTAGACTAGCAACCCCCAGTCTGGCACTTGATGTGGAGCGAGGGGTGGCTGGTTCGCTTGAAGTGTCAGACCTCGCATCGGGGTGACGACCTTTCTTAGGCAGGCGTATCGTCAGAGGTCTATCAGAGGGATTGAGCTTCTCTGTTTGGGATTGACCGACTCTCGGCAATCTGATGGTAAGTGGTCCTGTCGTGGGTCTCGATACCTGGCCAAACCTTGGCAGCCGGATTCTCAACTACTCTTTCTGTGCCGATAGGCTGATCGCGTCCTTACGCAGCATGGCCGTAAGGGGTGCGGAATTGCCTGGTTTGCCAGCCTAGAGGTGGATTGTCAGAGGTTCTTCTGATCCCGTGGTTGCTTCAACATCAGTTTGTTTATTTCCTTCTTCAAGGTGCCTCTTCGACTTTTCGTATAGGCAGGAGTCCGAGTAATAAGATTCGACCCTTTTGAAGGGATCGATGTCAGCAAATTCTGTCCTCACGAAGCCGTGCTTGTCGACATATTTGAAGCATTGGTGTAGCGTGGAAGGCACGATCATGTAATCGTGTATCCAAGGGCACCCCAAAAGGATGTTGTATGAAGTGTCGGCATCTATGACGTAGCAAGTGACTTCTGATTGGAGATCGCCAATCTGATATTTCAGACGGATCTTCCCGATTGGGTAGCTCCTGCCCGAATTAAACCCGCTGATGGCGGTGTTTGTAGGGGTCAGGCGATGCATCGGGATGCGAAGATGATGCAGTAGTCCTTTTGGAATGATGCTTATGGAAGACCCAGGGTCAATGTGCATCCGGTCCACCTTTATGTCGCCGATGTAGCCTGTGTAGTATAATGGGCGATCGTGTAGATTAGTCTTGATGAGCATGTCTTGTGGAGTGAAGACGATGTTGGGCATTGCTCCCGTACAGGTACTGTCTTAGAGGTCTGCGGGCTGATTTTCTCCCGTGAGGTTGACCTGAGCCAGGTACGCGTCGGTATTTTGAAGTGCATCGCTTAAAGCTGTGCGGACATCCTTCGAGAGCCTCAGGAGTTCATATAAGGACAATTTGGCCGGTGTATTGGCTAATTGCGCCAAGATGTCGAAGTTGTAGGGCCTCTCCAGCCCCTGAGATGTTTCCTTTCGGAGGAATTTGTCGAAGCGAGTCTCCTTCGGCCTAGGCTTGTCGGTCGTCGAAGGCTGAGCCGGTCCCGGAGCATCCATAGTAGTGGGCGGATGGTCATCAGTCGAGTTTTCAGCCACAGGTTTAGATTGTGCTCCGGATCGAGTAACAACGACCGTGACTTCCTCTTCATCTACTGAGGTGGTACGGCAGGATCTGACTTTTCCACTTTTCTTTTTAGAAGATGGAGTGGACTGAGTTACCTCGTGGACTAGGTCCGTATGGACCTACATGATTTCCTCTCGTGATGTGGTGAGGGGTACTAGACCAGCAGCTTGAGCAGACGGGAGATTAGCAATCTCCATCGTTGCCAGAGGGATGGGTATAACCCCGTCCTGGGTCTCTGTTGGAGGGAAGCTGCCGAATTGTACGGATACCATATTGGCTGCCACGGTTACCTCCTCGAAATCGATGGCCAGAGCGTTCGAATCGATGAGGTTTTGGATATATCGTTTCAGTTGGTAGCAGTCGTGCGTAGCATGGTGGACGTAGCGGTGGTAATGGCAGAACTTTGGGTTCTCCAGATCAGCCGGCCGAGGCTTCCGTCTTGGTGGAGGAAGCTGAATCCTATCTCCTTGTATGAGCATGTCCAAGATAGGCTTGACGTGACCGTCTTCAAAAGAGTAAGTGATTTGAGGCCATTGTTTGTCCGCAGGTTGCGACTCAGGCTTCTGGGCTGTATCGGCCACCATAGCCTGCTTGCCTCTGTTGTCCCGGTTGTTGGAGGGGCTACCCCCATTGTCGTTGGTGGTGCTGGGACGCTTGCCCTTGTTCTCTCCCTCTGAGATATGTAATCCCAGTTGGCGAGCCTTCTTTAATCGTTCTTCGGCACTTGTAGCACTAATGATAAAAGCCTTCCAGTCCTTGAATTGACTCTCGCCCATCCAGAGACTGATTGTTGGGAGTAGTCTCTTTTGGCAAATTTCGATCAAGGAAGAGTCCGGGTTGCCAGATGGTAACTTCATTGCGGTTTGACGAAACCGCTCAATGTAATTCTTCGTCAGCTCTTTCTCTCCTTGAATGACGTCCATGAGGGTAGACATCGTGACGTCCTGCCCTACCTCATAGAACCTCTCCAAAAACAGGTGTTTGAAGCCAGCGAAGGAATGGATGCAATTGTCCGGCAGGTTGCGGTACCAATCGAAGGCGACTCCTTCCAATGCCCCAATGAATAACCGCGTGAGGATAGCGTCATCATGGGGCAGATGGTCGGTAGTGACCTCAAAGTAAGTGATGTACCGACTTGCTGAAGTCTTGCCATCATATGGGTTGATATTGAACGGCTTATATCTTGGTGGAAAGGGAACATCCCTCCATTCAGCAGGATATGGTTGCCGTATCCTGAGATCTTAAGAGTTTTCTCGGGCATGGAACATTGCTCGGAGCTCCTGAACCTCTCTTCTTACTTCTCGGGCCTCATCTGTCGCGGTAGGGGCCGTTATCTCGGGAGGATTGTTGCCCGGGTTCGGTGCCGCTGAATTTGAATCTACGTTGATTACGGGACCCGTGCTTGTCTGGCCAGGTGTCACCCCCTGCAGATTAGGAAGCGCCGCTTTGATCTCGTCTACAGACTTGACCAAGGCGTGCAATATGGCCTCCAAAGTGTCGATGCGCTGGCGATCACCGGAACTGCCTTGATTGCTGTCTGTCATGAACACTGTCTTCACATGAGGAGTGACGGAAGGAGTGGTGGAGGATGTACCCTCCGAGTCGTACCCGTGTATCGAGAAATCATCAGAATATGTGGGGATGTTCTCTTCAGGTTCGGACTCGGAAGGAACACTACCCCCAGCTTCGGAGCTTGCTTCGTCTAGGATGTCCTTGGAGACGTCGGTATCTGTTGTATCCGTCGGAGGATTTGCTTCCTCCAGTCCGTATTCCTGGAATGTCGGATTGTCGTGGATGTTTGGAGGAGTGCTACCCCCAGTTCCGACGACCCCCAATGTTGCAGACGACGAACTTCCTACTGCAGCAGTTTTCGTCTTCGAACGGGTGTGTTGAAATACTCCAGTGGAGGATAACCATTTAGACGACGGTTTCTTAGCTGCAGTAGTTGACACCTTTGGGCTGGAGATGCTCATTTTCTTTCCTCTTCCCTTGGCGAGAACTTTCTGCGCGGACTTGCAGGAGACAACAGGAGGTGCCTCGTCTTCTGAGCTCGGGTGATGTAGTCTTTGGAAGACGGATGGCCGGTCTTCCGTCACCGCCGCGTTGCTGCTACAGCAGTTGACGATGATCTGGGTGCATTGATGTCCATGTGAGGGCTCTTTACACCCTGAAGCTCCTTCTCTTTCCTTGCGTTTGTGGAGGATAACCTCACGCAGGTCAGAGGAACCACTTTGTCTGTTTGCCGCCGGGGGCTGGACTTGAGTGGTTTTATACAACTTCCCATCAGAGGCCCGCGTGATAATCAGCGGGACTCCCCGATAGTCAGAGGTTGGGGCAGTCGTCTGGACTTGATGAGCCTGCGCTGCCCTAGACTTCCTCCTTTTAGCACTTGTGGGTGCGTAATAGGAGGAGTCTAAGTCGAATACCACAGAGTCTGGATTATCATCCAGAGAATGATCAGAGTCAGGACCGCATGAAAGCCGGTCGAAGACTGATCGAGAGAAGCGTGGGACGGACGCTATGCGGCTAACATTGGGTACCGTACAGGCTGTCTACATGCGACTGTCTTTTGTTGTAGGATGAGTCTTTATGCGGCTAGGAGTCACGACCGTGCAGGCTGACCGCATGCAGTTGGCATCTGTGGCTGCATGGGTTTTCTGCAAGCGATTGACTTTAATAGCCGCATGAGTCTCATCCGTGCGGTTGGCAACTGTAGCCGCATAAGCTATGCGGCTGACAGATGTGGCCGCATGAGTTTTCTTTATGCGGTCGGCGGTTGTAGCCGCATGGGCTTTCTCCCTGCGGCTAATACTCTTCTGCGACTCGGATCGCGTAGAGTTCCTCTTTGCCCCTGCAAGTCCAGCATCATAGTGTTTTCTTCTGCCGGACTTGGGGACAGCAGAGTTGTCTACGGTCTAAAGTGGAGCCACAGGAGAGTCTTTCTCGCCATCTTGAGCAATAGAGAGCACCCTATCAAGGGCTTGCGGAGGAGCAAATGATTTTGGCCTCCACTCTTTGCGAGCCTTTATGGTGCGGGTGCGCTTCTGGACCGGGCCAGTGCTACCTTCAGAGAGCATCTCTTCGAACGCCTGTTGGTCGAAGCGTACGACCATCTTCTGTTGTATAGAGCCAAGTTTGGCTGCGTCCGATTGCGTCACCAACTCCTCAGCCGTGGAGAAGTTAGTCTCCAGCAGAGTCGCCATCGTGTTTGCCATTGATTGTAAAAGTACAGAACAATTATCGGAGGACTGAACTTAGACTCACAATACAAACTCGCTCGTACAAAGAAAGCCTAGGGACGAAAACCTAGGTACAGCAGTCTAAGTACGATTGTTTATTTTAGATTCTGGGGGATAACGATAGAGGCTCGGGAAAGCGACGGCCGCTCTGCCTTACTCCTTGGACGATCGGTACGCAGCCTTGACTCGGGGAAGATCTGCTTGGTCGTTGACGAAGAAATGCCTTCTTGCTCTCTCTCTGATTGCTCTCCTGGCTTCTCTCTCTCTCTGTGTATATTCTCTCTCTGACTATGGGGGAAGTCTCTCTGTGTATACGTATTCTTCTCTGGTTTTTTTTTGTATATCTCTCTATATGCTACAAGGGAATGGCACCTTACTATTTATAATAGCGGGATATGATCACTAGGGTTGCCAATGATTAGCTTTTGGAGATGGCGGCGACCTGGGGATTGATCAATCCAGGCCGTTCGTTTCTGATTGTGACGAATCAGAACCATTAAGGGTAGATTACACCAAATCCCCATTAGCAATTAATGCTGATTGACATAAATCTTCCTTATAATGATTCTCTAATATCTGCGAATAAATCAAATTTATTCTCCTGCCACGTGCCCCAGATCATTGGGATTCGACCCGATCTTGGATTGCCATAAATCTGGGAGATTGATCGGCTGAGGACACGTGTCCTGAGAGCCAATGGTGAGACTGGAACCGCATGCAGATTGGGCCGCATGAATTTTGGGCCGCATAAGACTTGGGACACGTGTCAGGGCTGTCTGGGCAGTGGCCCCCTCCTTCAGACTTCTGAACCATATGATGAGCCGCATGAACCGCATAATGGTGTGTCTGCTTGAGCTGCATGGGCATGATCTTCTTGAGCCGTATAGGGATGATTCCACTCGAGCCGCATGGGACAGCTTCACTCTGAACCGCATAGAAAGTCTTCACTTCGAGCCGTATAAGCACACCCACGTGGCAGGGCCACGTGGCATTTTGTTGCTCTCGGGGGATCATGTCAGAGATTTCTTTCTCTTCCCTAGAGATTTATCATCATGACAGAGTCATAATTACCTGCTTTGGTGTCAGGTCTGTCAACTTTTCAGAGGGGTCAGCCGTCAAAGCAATTAATGCAGCATGGATCGGAGGGGAGCACTGTCACGCCACATGTCTTCTGAGCCGCATGGAATGCCTCCGACCGCATAGCTCCTTATGCCGCATGACTCCCTGAGCCGTATGCGTTTTTTGAGCCGCATGGGTCTTTCTCTAGTATTTTCCATGCTTCTACAAGAAGAAGAAGAAGACGAAGAAAAAGAAGAAGAAGAATTTGATGGGGATGAGGATACAGATGAAATCGACGATGAAGATAAGGATGAGGATGAGGATGAGGATGAGAATGAGGAGGATGATGATGAAGACGAGGCCGAGGATGAGAACGAAGACGATGATTAGGTTAAATATTGTTGTATATTAAAAACACTTCCAATTACGTGAATTAAGTTTGACCTCATAAAAGTAATTACGTGAATTCATGTTTTTTTTATTCGATTATTTACTTATTGCAGATGGCACTCCTAGTCTTTTTCGTCGCGGCGGCACTCGTCTCCCTACTGGTGGTATGTATATTTTAGTTTAGTTTTTTATATCCATTTACACTTTTATATTGTTAATTATGTTTATGTGTTCTATTTACAGGTCATGATGGCTGGCCGTGGTCGTGGTGCTGGTGGTGGTAGTGGTGCGGGTTGTGGTCGTGGTCGTAGTGGTGCTGGTGGTCGTGGTCGCATTCAAAGTTCCCGGGATGTGACCCCATCGAGCGACCCTGACCCGGAGAGTACCCCGGGCACAGACGTATCCCGCCCTCGATCGACCACTTCATCGAGACATGAGTCCGGATCTACTAGCGGATCCGTTCCGCTATCGGAACCACCAGCAGCGGATCCACCAGGGGATGCTCCAATTACTGCATAGTGGGCCCCAGAGTACCCCCATACTCGGTTCCATCCAGTTACTGGAGAGTACATACGCGGACCCGCGGATCCTCCGACGGCACCAGAGAGGCCGAGAGGCGAGTTCCGACGAGAGCTATGGTCCGCGGGGACCTCGTAAGTAAATTTAAGATAATTTATTAAATTTCTTTCATTTATTCAAGTTAATAATCCAGTCGTTTCTTCTTTGTAGGTTTTTTCCGTTTAATGTTGGCAGGGCTCTTGGAGAAATTATCAGGGCTAACTTCCACGGTCCCTACCTCAACTTTTCGTCGGTGCCCCTAAACGTGAAGTACGTCTGGCTCGACGAGTTGAGGGTATAGATCTATATCTTCTGGTTAATTATTAGTTACTCTTTAATCAACCATTTTTTAAATTACGTGATAATTGAATTTCTATGTTAGACGACGTACTGGTGCCCCCCCCCCCCATCGCAAGGACGCGATCCGCAGGACCTACAGAAGCGCTGCCTCGAAGAAGATACGGGATATGATTCATGACCTGAAAATAGGGCATACGAGGCCGAATTGGATCCGGCAGGAGTATTATGAGGACCTTTTAGGCATGATGGATACCCCTGCGTACAAGAAGAAATCGGAGAAGGCGAAGGCGAACCGACAGGCCGCGGGCCTTCATACGGGGGGATCAAGGCCCCACGCAGCGACGCTTGCAGATCTGGTGAGCTACCATAAATTTATTTTACTATCGAATTAGGTATTATTAATTAAAGGAGTTATCGACGTTCTACAGAAATTTCGTATGCAGGCCCAACGGGCGGTGAAGGAGGGAAGGGCGCCAGAATCGATCACCATGCACGACGTGTTCCAGCATACGTACAAAAGACGGAAGGACGGGAGCTTCGTCGATGAGAGGGCCAAGGAGACTGATGTAAGTACTTATGTTTATGAGATTTACGTTAGAATTAAAAGTATTCGGACTATAACTTAGGTAAACTTAGGATTCACACTTAACTTAGTGAAACATAGGATTTAGATTATAACTTAGTTAAATCTTATAATATAAACACATTCATTTGATAGGCTGCGTATCGTGAGGCCCTTAGTCGGGCTCAGTTAACTGACACCGAGCATGTCGGTGAAACGACGCCCGCCCGCCCGGACGCCCTCTTGTTTGGCCGCTCATAACGACTTGTTCGTAGATACCGTCGGCGGCTTTAAGAAAGGGCTCATGTACGGAGTCGGCTCCCTAAGGCCGTTGCACATGGCGATGCAGAGATTTCCACCGACACCACCTCCTTCCGTTGCCCCGGCAGACGATGATGTTAGGTCGCAGCTTACACAGCTGCACGAGGCGGTATCGTCCTTGCGGGAGCAATTTGCCACGTACTTTTCACCTCCGTCTGCTGCTGTCGGTCCGTCTGCTGATGGTGTTGGTCCGTCTTCTACTGGTCCGTCGACTGCTGGTGTCGGTCCTTCTTTCGTAGGTCATCTTTCTTTCACCCTGATGCCCCTGTGGTACCGCCTACGACTGTGACGTCACTCCTGGATCTGATGTCGCCAGAGCAGCTACGCCGACTTTCCAGCAGTGTCTACAATGGCTTGTCGCCGTACCTAGTGGAGGAGTACATTCGTCGGTCGCAGCTGGGATTACCACCACCGGACAATCGACCTCCTCCTTCTTAAAATATTGTATTAAGAAAATTTGGAATATTTGAGAGAGCTTTGGATTAATTGTGCTATAATCGGATTATAGCACCGGATATTACGTTACTCTTCAGGATAATTGATGTTTATTTTCTACTAATTTGGTTTGGTCGGTGATTCTTGGATAATTGGTGTGTATTAAATTCGTATGTGCATATTTGGTCTATGTGATTCTTGGATAATTGGTGTGCATTATATATTTGGTCTATGTGATTGTTGGATAATTGGTGTACATTAAATATTGGTTTGGTTTATGCATATTTTTGTAAACAGGGAAAGTGCTGCAATTTTTTTTCCAAAAAATCTCAGTTAGCGACGGACTAGTGACTGGTTAACGACGGATATTCCCAATTTCTGACTGATTTTCGACGGATGAGCCGTCGCTAACTTGAGACTTGAAACTATTTCCAGGTAGCGATGGATGATCGACGGAATATCCGTCGGCAAGGTTTTGGTGGTATATAGTTCGATGGAATAGCGACGGATTAGCCGTCGCCAAGGCGACTGATAATCAGCCATTAATCAGTGGCTCTCGCGACGGCGTGGCGACGGACAATCCGTCGACAAGGTTCTGGAAATGCTTGAGATTTCCAGAACCATGGCGACGGATAATCCGCCACTAATTAGTCGCTCTGTCGACGGCGTAGCGATGGATTAGTAACGACTATTCCGTCGCCATGGTGCTGGAAATGTCAAGCATTTCCAGAAGCTAATCGACGGATTTTCTGTCAGCAAACCGTCGCTAATCCGTCCTTTGTTATCGACAGCGGTCGACGGATTAGCGACGGAACGATACACTCTGATACGCTATTACGACGGTTTACCGACGAAACTTTACGTCGCTATTGTCTAAACAGTTCAGTATTTAATACTTGAAATGGACGACAGTCCGTCGGAAAGTAGTCGCTTATGCTTCGTATTGTGAAGTCGAAATGTCGTCGCTAGTCCGTCGCTTGACGACGACGTAGCGACGGACCGTTAATCGCGACGAGCTGATTGCCGACGAATTTTTTTGGCCAAAACCCATCAGTGATCGGTCGCTAATAGAAATTCCCGTCGGACTGACGACGGATCTGGCCGTCGCTAAATCGAAAATTTTTGGTAGTGATACGAAGGCTATGCCAAGCCTTGGACGAAGGGACCGTGCATGCATTTTCAAGCATTCACGCGGACGACGCCTATAACTTAGGCCAATACAAGCGTTGGGGCAAAATGATGGGACAGTGCATGCTTTACCAAGCATTCAATCGGGCGACGCCTATGACTTAGGCTTATTCGAGTGTTAGGACAACTTAGCAAATTAAGCCAACTTCCTTCTCCCAAGCCACGAGATCGAAGGATCGAGTGTCATTTGAAAGCATGTTGAGCCGACTTCTATGAAGACCGTGGGACCATTTTCCATGTTTTAAGACATTCCGACGGGTCGGAATTATTTCCTTAGCTATGTGCGTTCGTAGGCTTTATATTAGCCTACTTGTGCAGGTTGAAATCATGCGAGTTAATAAGTGAAGGCTAAGATGAGGCAAGTTCACCGAAACTACTGTCACCCCCAGTTTTTCAAATTAGGGGTATTTTCGTCATTTTCAAGTTTTATAATATTTTAGGAATTTTATTTGATTTTATATGATTTTTAGGAATTTATTTGGGTTGGTTTGGATTTAATCCAATTCGGACTCAATTTGGAGACCCGGGTAGCCTGGACCCTAGTGGGACCCCCATACTAGCTGGGCTTAGCCCATGTACCATCATAAATAGGCTAGAAATTATTAACCTAATTTTCATGACTTAATTAGTCATTTTAGAGGCTTAATTAGTCGTTTAGAATCAAACCGAACCAACCCGAATTCAATTGGACCAAACCCAAGTCTAATGGGTGGAGGGTTATTGGATCCTACCAACCCAATAACCCCCCCCCCCCCCCCCAAGTGGCCGGCCATGGCTAAGTCCCCCCCCCCCCTTGTTACTTCATCACAAAGTAAACACTTTCGTCCACAAATTCTTTTCTTTTCTCAAGCTTCTTCTTCCTCTCCAAGCACAAGCTTAGGTATGCCATTAAATCCCAAGTAATTCCTCTTTTCCATTCATAACTTTCACATTAAGTGTAGAGAATTCAATTCTCTACACTTTGCCCTCTATTTGTAGATTTTCCCCTAAAATTTAGGTTAGAGCAAATAAGGATTTTCGTATGATTTTAATGGTATGTATATGTATATATATATATATGTATATATGTGTGTATGTATGGATATATATATAGGAATATATATGTATGTATGTATGTATTTGTGTGTGTGTGTGTAGAGAGTGGTGGGAAGAGGATGAGAGTGATGGTGTGGTGGTGGTGGTGGATGTGTGTGAGAGTGTGTGTGTAAAATTACATGTGTAAATATGTTTGCATATATATATGTATGTGTGATTATATATATATAGATATATGGTTGTGTATATATATACGTATATGTATGTGTGTGTGGGTATATATACATATGGGTATATGGGTGTTTATATATATATAGATAAGTTTATAGATATATATATAGATATATATATATATATGTATATATGTATAAAGAAGAAGAGTAGCAGTAGCATTAGAAGTAGCAGTAGCAGTAGCATTAGGAGCAGCAGCAGCAGGCATTAGCAGCAGCAGCTGCAGGAGCTGCAGCAGGCAGCAGCAGCAGGAGCTGCTCACCGCAGCTCCTTTCCCCCCATTTCACCCCCCTCTTTGAACCCCCTTTCACCCAATAACTCCCCCTAATTGATATATATATGTATACATATATATCTATAGATATGTATATATATTGATATATATGGATAGAAGAATATATAAGGAAACTAGAAAGAAAGAGAAAAAGGAAAGAGTTAGAATAGGAAGTTGAGAAGGAAGTTAGAGAAAAGGAAAACTAGAGAAGTTAGGAAATTGAAGAAGAATAGGAAGGAGGAGTAAGAAGAAGAATTAGAGAAGAAGAAGAAGATTAGAGAAGTTGAGAAGAAGAAGAACTAAAATCGAGAATCAAAGACGAGATTGAGAATGAGACTAAAAGAGGGGTTTTTGGTAGAAATCGAGTTAGAGGGCGAAATTGAGCCCGGAGCATCGGATCGCGATAAAACTTGACATAGGCCTAGGTTACGTGATTTAGATTTTGCGGGTAAGCTCCCGGGTGGAAATCGGGGTCATAGGGCGCCGGTATCGCGTCGTGTCAGTGCGTATCTCGAAATATTCGAGATATCTGCAACGGGCCGTATCGTGGACTAGACGTCCACTTTATCTAGGTCTTATGGTAGATAACGAACCTATAGGATAGTACCCTACTACCCTAGGGAGATCGGGTCAAAATAACTAGCGTAGGTAGGCTATCTAGATAATCGCCGAGGGTAGATTTTACCCCTAAAAATGATAAAATAGGGATTTGGCCCATGGCCAAGATTTGAGTTCCAAGTCCAAGATGGACTTGGATATGGGTTGTATAGGTTGATAATGAGTAGGATTAGCTGTCTAAACCTAGTCTTGGACCCGGTTGACCACGGTTGACTTTTTGGACTAAAAGTCAACTATGGGTCAACACTTTACCCAACTTAGTCCCAAATTCCATTTAACTTGGACAGTTGACTAAAAGTCAACTATTAGTCACCAGTGACCTAGAGTTGACCTAGAGTTGACCTAGAGTTGACCAGAGTTGACCCGTTGACCAAAAGTCAACGGTAAGCCAGTTTTTGACCTAGATTGATCCAGATTGACTTCTAATGTTCTCCCATGACCAAGATTGACCCGACTAGACATGTCTTGACCTAGAATGACTAAATAGGATTTAATTTAATTTAACTTTACTTCCTAAACTTAGTATTGATACGTCTTGTTCTCTATAGGTCCTCGAGATACTGCAGTTGATCCAGTCGACGTATATTATCATCTTACAGGCGAGTACATTCTCTGATACTTATTCCCAATTTATGATAACTGTTATGATTCATGTACTTAGTGTTGATATGCTTATTCCCGACACATGGTTCTCATGGATTGGTATTCTTGGATCCCGACGAGAGATGTTTTCTCCTTCTTAGGTTGGGATATATTGTGCAAGCACCCTTGTAGCTCTTGCTCGATATATGGTCACTGATTCTAGAGAAGGCTAGCTACCTTCTCATTAGAATCCCGTGCAGTGACGTGTCCTGTTTGGATCTATTCTACCAGTTGGGGTAGGGGGAGTGGTAGCGTAGGCCTGTGATCAGATCCATCCCGCATTCCCGAACAGTATGAGTCATATACCGCACATATGACTTGCCAGGCCGATTCTTGACAGGTACCCAAGCCGATCACAAGCTGAAACTACTACTCACACACATTGGATATATAGCTTACCTTGATTATGTACATGCCATGATCCCGTTCTATTTTCTTGATCTAGCTCTAGCTTTACAGCTTACCATGCCATGATACATACATATACACTCCATGATTCATTGTATATGCTCTATTTATAGTCTTATAGCTTTTATTCTATCTTGAGATCTGTTATGAGATATATGTACTCGTTCCATCCTGACTGGACTGTTGATAAAATATTACAGATTTCGACGAGGGAGATTGCAGTACCTACTACGGTCCGGACGACGTAGTGGGCCTAGACTTGGTCCCGCAGGGCGTAGCTCCGCCTGACGAGACCATACCTCTTGTTTAGTTAGAGTAGGTCCTTGTATTGGACTTAGTTCCAGTTACTTTTTGAGACTGTATTATATTTGGACTGTATTAGAGACTAGACTTGTATATTATTTGTATCTGGATTTGACAGGTTATATATTATTGTCTTGTTGTCTTTATCTTTCAGTCTTTACTTTTCGTCTTAGAGTTGTGATTGAGCATTATATATATTTATTGCTTGTCCTCCGTTCGGAGTTGACTATATTCTCGACAGGTTCTGTTATATATAAACTGTTGTCAGACTAGAAAATACACAGCATTCCACGCCGTTTTTCCGGTGAGGGCTGGGCGTTGTCGCGTCACGTGCCCTTTTAGCGGGTGCGGGTCGTGACACGTTTTAGTGGTGGCCCATGCAGGTCCTGAAGTCGCAATTAGTGCGATGTCGTAGCGGCACTCGTCTTAGAGTGTTGACTACGAGCCTGTGTTACCCATAGGAAGTAGTAGGCTAAGAGTGCTCAATCACAGTAGGATCTTTCCTTGCTTATCGTGCTTACCGTCTTTGATATTGATTTACTGCTTTCTAGCTGTCTTCCCTTGATATTGCCTTCATGTGCCATATTGATATCTTTTTCTCAATTTGTCTCCAGGATATTGATGACTCATTCTCCTGGCGAGGAGTACGGGGAGACGGAGAGGTCTGCCACCTCTGGCGGACAGGCTCCGGTCACTTCCCCGACTGATGGGACTTCTGTTGGGGCTCTCGGAGGTACTCCTCCAGTTACCTCTATGACCGTCCCTGGGGCCATTGTGGGTGCTCTTCCCGTAGTGCCAGGGGCTACAGCGGGAGCTGCCGGGGGTATTCTTCCTCCTCAGCATGGGACTCCTCCGGTGTTGATGGGAGCTATTCCTCCATTGCCTCCTCTGCCCACAGACATGGGGCAGATGCTAGCGTTCTTCCACCAGGTGCTTGAGTCCCAGCGGGCTCAGCACGAGGCTCAGTTGAGGCAGACAGAGGCCATGCGCCAGGGCATAGAGGATGCACACAGATTGGCTATGGCGGCAGTGGAGCGTCAGGCTCCACAGAGGGAGGTTCAGCAGCAGCAGTCGAAGATCGGGGATATCCAGGATTTCAAGAAGCTTGGTCCGAGGGATTTCAAGGGGACAGAGGGCATTATTTACGCTGATGACTGGCTAGAGGATATCGAGCGCCAGATGGGGGCCTGCCGCCTGGCAGCCGACCTGAGGGTCGAGGCGGTTGGGTTGCAGTTGTTAGATATTGCCCGGACATGGTTCCGGAATGAGCTGGCTCTTGCAGGAGAGGGCCATACTTGGGCAGAGTTTCGGGCCCTGTTCAGAGAGAAGTTCTTTTCCCCTACGGACAAGATTGGCCTGGTGCGGCAGTTCCAGAACCTGCAGCAGGGCAGTATGACCGTAGAGGAGTATGCGGCGGAGTTCGGCCGGCTGAGCCGATACGCCGAGTACATGGTGAGTGACCCGGTGATCCGAGCGGAGCGCTTTCGGGAGGGATTGGCATGGGATATCAAGATCCAGATCCCTTCTTTCTACGTGACATATGCGGAGGTTTACGCAGAGGCTCGGAAGGTGGAGAGGGAGTTGGGCTTGAAGCCGAAGAGGGATCGAGATATGTTTTCAGGGGCCAGTAGCAGCGCAGGGCCTGCTAAGCGCCCTCAGCTTCAGCATCAGTCGTTCCAGCATCACCAGCAGCAGGGGCAGGCCAGAGCGTCTGTTCAGAGGAGTCAGCAGCGTCCGGGGCAGGATGATCTACCGTACAACTTCTGCAGGAAGCCCGGTCATCTCTTCGAGTTCTGTAGGAGGAGACTGGGGCTATGTCTCTTTTATGGTGCCGCTGGGCATCAGATGTGGGAGTGTCCCAAGAACCCCCGTGTTACTGGAGCTGCTCAGAGGGCACCAGTTCAGAGGGCACCAGCTAGTGTGCCGGTAGTTCAGCAGCGAGGTCCGCTTCCGACTCAGCAGCAGCAGTTTGTTCAGCACCGCCAGCAGAGGGGTGGTCAGGGTAGAGCCTTTACTCTTGCAGCCGAGGAGGTGGAGCCTATTGCGGATGTTGTCACAGGTTCTATTCTGCTCGATTCTTTTTCAGCTTTGGCCTTATTTGATTCTGGTGCTACGCACAGTTTTGTGTCTGTTTTTTTTGCTCTTAGGCACAATATTATTGCTGAATCTCTGGGTAGGACTTGTAAGATTATGACTGGGAATGGCATCATCCTAGTTAATAATGTTTGCAAGGGGTGGAGAGTTTCTTTGAGAGGCCGGGAGCTGAGTGCGTGTCTGCTCGTAATGCCACTTCCGAGTTACGATGTGGTACTCGGTATGGATTGGTTGAGCACGCACCACGCTAGCATCGACTGCAGAGGGGGCAGGATTCTGTTTAGGCCGCCGGGAGAGCCGGAGTATGAGTTCACCAGGGGTGCAGTGGAGCAGGGAGATGGTTTCTGCGGAGCGTTGTTGGTGGAGCCAGTGTTGCCACATCCACTCATTGCCGAGTTCTTGGATGTTTTTCCCGAGGAGCTGCCCGGGATGCCGCCAGATCGTGATATTGAGTTTTCTATAGATCTAGTGCCGGGTGCTGAGCCTATCTCCCAGCACGTCTATAGAATCAACAACAGTGAGTTAGCAGAGCTGAAGAAGCAGGTCGACGAGCTGGAGGACAAGGGCTTTATTCGATCTAGTTCTTCACCTTGGGGCGCACCAGTTCTTTTCGTCCCCAAGAAGGATGGTACGGTACGTCTGTGTATTGATTACAGGGCGCTCAACAACCTTACCATCAAGAACAAGTATCCTTTGCCGAGGATTGATGACTTGTTCGACCAGTTGAGCGGCGCGAGGGTGTTCTCGAAGATCGACTTGCGTACCGGGTACCATCAGCTGAAGGTGAAGCGGGATGACATTCCGAAGACTGCCTTTTGGACCCGCTATGGCCAGTATGAGTATACCGTCATGCCGTTTGGGTTGACCAACGCCCCGGCGGTATTCATGAACTTGATGAACAAGGTATTTCACCAGTACCTTGACAAGTTCGTGGTGGTCTTCATTGATGACATTATCATCTATTCGAAGACACCAGAGGAGCATGAGGAGCACCTGAGGATTGTGTTGGACACTCTCAGGAGGGAGCAGCTGTACGGGAAGCTGTCCAAGTACGAGTTCTTCTTGGATCGCGTGGAGTTCCTAGGCCATGTTGTCTCTGGCGAAGGGATTTCAGTGGATCCGAAGAAGATTTCTGCAGTGGAGTCCTGGTCGACGCCGAGCTCAGTAGCAGAGGTTCGGAGTTTTCTGGGTCTGGCAGGTTACTACCGGAGGTTCGTGCAGGACTTTTCCAGGATTGCCCAGCCGATGACCCGCCTTACCAGGAAGGACGAGGAGTTTGTTTGGTCCGATGAGTGCCAGGCCGCCTTCGAGGAGTTGAAGGCGAGGTTGACTACAGCTGCTATCTTGACGCTGCCATCTGGATCTGGTGGTTATACGATCTACAGTGATGCTTCAGGACGGGGTTTGGGTTGTGTGCTTCAGCAGCACGGGAAGGTAATTGCCTATGCATCTAGGCAGTTACATCCTCATGAGAGGAATTACCCTACCCACGATCTGGAGCTGGCAGTGGTCATCTTTGCTTTGAAGCTGTGGAAACACTATCTGTACAGAGAGCGAGTTGAGATCTATACAGATCACAAGAGCTTGAAGTACGTGTTTACCCAGAAGGAGCTGAATATGAGGCAGAGGCGATGGTTAGAGCTGATGAAGGATTTTGATATATCCTTGCAGTACCATCCGGGGAAGGCCAACGTGGTCGCGGATGCTTTGAGCAGGTATCCCGTGGCTATGTGTTTGACGATGGATCGTTACCTTCTGGCAGATCTGGAGAGCTTGGGCATAGAGGTGATAGTTCCTGGGTTCGAGGCGCAGATGTGGGGTCTGCAGGTGCAGTCGGAGCTGATGGACAGAGTCAGGGCAGCTCAGTTTGAGGATAAGGCTCTGAGGGTCATCAGGGAGCAGGTCCAGATAGGACTGTTGGAGGAGTTCTCTTTAGCAGGGGATGGGTCGTTGAGGCATGGTACCAGATTGTGCGTGCCGAGCGGAGGACTTCGGGAGGAGGTTCTTCAGGAGGCGCACAGTTCTCAGTACTCTATGCATCCCGAAGCCAACAAGATGTATAGAGACTTGAGACAGCATGTTTGGTGGTATGGCATAAAATGTGAGGTGGCTCAGTTCGTGTCGAGATGTTTGGTGTGCCAGCAGGTGAAGGCCGGGAGGCAGAGACCCGGTGGATTGCTCCAGCCACTACCCATTCCTGAGTGGAAGTGGGAGCATATCACTATGGACTTTGTATCTGGGCTTCCGCGCTCTCCAGGAGGGAAGGATACGATTTGGGTCATTGTTGATCGATTGACCAAATCGGCCCACTTTTTGCCTTTCAAAGTGGGTTTGTCGACGGAGAGGTTGGCCGAGATGTACGTGCGGCAGATAGTCCGATTGCACGGGGTGCCAGTGAGTATAGTCTCGGATCGGGACAGCCGATTCACTTCCCACTTCTGGCGGAGTTTGCAGCTTAGCTTGGGCACATTGCTCAAGTTCAGTACAGCATATCACCCCCAGACAGACGGGCAGTCGGAGAGGACGATTCAGACCCTCGAGGATATGCTGCGTACCTGTGTCTTAGACTTCGGAGGATCTTGGGAGGACCACCTTCACTTGGTAGAGTTTGCTTACAACAACAGCTACCAAGCCAGTATAGAGATGTCACCTTTCGAGGCTCTATACGGACGGAGGTGCCGTACTCTCTTGTCTTGGGATGATGTCGGTGAGAGGGTTTTGCTTGGCCCTGAGATGGTGGTGGATGCTGCAGAGAAGGTCAGGGTTATCAGAGATAGACTTCGGGTGGCGCAGGATCGGCAGCGGCATTGGGCCGATAGCCACCGGAGGCCATTGGAGTTTGAGGTATAGTTTAGATTTTTCTAGTATTTGAGTCTGATTGTGATTGTTTTGGATCAAGCTCTAAGTCTTGTGTTTTGTTCTAGGTTGATGATCTTGTCTTTCTGCGGATTTCTCCGACGCGTGGCACGATTCGTTTTGGTGGCGGCAGGAAGCTTAGTACACGATACATCGGACCATTCCGTATCCTGGGCAGGGTCGGTGCAGTGGCTTACCGACTGGAGTTACCGCCTGCACTAGAGGGAGTGCACAGTGTGTTCTACGTGTCGCAGCTGAGACGGTACGTGGCAGATCCCAGTCACGTCTTAGATCACTCAGAGATCGAGGTGGGACTGACACTCAGCTACCCAGAGAAGCCGGTCGAGATCTTGGACCGAAGAGAGAAGGTGCTCCGGAACCAGGTCATTCCCTTGGTTCGCGTTGCATGGAGACACCACTCTCCAGGTGAGTCCATCTGGGAGAGGGAGGACAACATGCGGGAGCGATTCCCATATCTCTTCGAGCCTTGAGGTAAAATTCTTTCTTTTTATTCCTTGTTCTGTTCATGATTGCTGTGTTAGCCCTCATTCAATTTCGAGGACAAATTTTTTTTAAGGAGGGTAGATTTGTCACCCCCAGTTTTTCAAATTAGGGGTATTGTCGTCATTTTCAAGTTTTATAATATTTTAGGAATTTTATTTGATTTTATATGATTTTTAGGAATTTATTTGGGTTGGTTTAGATTTAATCCAATTCGGACTCAATTTGGAGACCCGGGTAGCCTGGACCCTAGTGGGACCCCCATACTAGCTGGGCTTAGCCCATGTACCATCATAAATAGGCTAGAAATTATTAACCTAATTTTCATGACTTAATTAGTCATTTTAGAGGCTTAATTAGTCGTTTAGAATCAAACCGAACCAACCCGAATTCAATTGGACCAAACCCAAGTCTAATGGGTGGAGGGTTATTGGATCCTACCAACCCAATAACCCCCCCCCCCCCCCCCAAGTGGCCGGCCATGGCTAAGTCCCCCCCCCCCCCCTTGTTACTTCATCACAAAGTAAACACTTCCTTCCACAAATTCTTTTCTTTTCTCAAGCTTCTTCTTCCTCTCCAAGCACAAGGTTAGGTATGCCATTAAATCCCAAGTAATTCCTCTTTTCCATTCATGACTTTCACATTAAGTGTAGAGAATTCAATTCTCTACACTTTGCCCTCTATTTGTAGGATTTTCCCCTAAAATTTAGGTTAGAGCAATTAAGGATTTTCGTATGATTTTAATGGTATGTATATATATATATATATATATATATATATATATATATATATATATATATATATATATATATATATATATATATATATATATATGTATATATATGTGTATGTATGGATATATATATATAGGAATATATATATGTATGTATGTATTTGTGTGTGTGTGTGTGTAGAGAGTGGTGGGAAAAGGATGAGAGTGATGGTGTGGTGGTGGTGGTGGATGTGTGTGAGAGTGTGTGTGTAAAATTATATGTGTAAATATGTTTGTATATATATATGTATGTGTGATTATATATATATATATATATAGATATATGGTTGTGTATATATATACGTATATGTATGTGTGTGTGGGTATATATATACATATGGGTATATGGGTGTTTATATATATATAGATAAGTTTATAGATATATATATATAGATATATATATATATATATATATGTATATATGTATAAAGAAGAAGAGTAGCAGTAGCATTAGAAGTAGCAGTAGCAGTAGCATTAGAAGTAGCAGTAGCAAGTAGCATTAGGAGCAGCAGCAGCAGGCATTAGCAGCAGCAGCTGCAGGAGCTGCAGCAGGCAGCAACAGCAGGAGCTGCTCACAGCAGCTCCTTTCCCCCCATTTCACCCCCCTCTTTGAACCCCCTTTCATCCAATAACCCCCCCTAATTGATATATATATATGTATACATATATATCTATAGATATGTATATATATTGATATATATGGATAGAAGAATAGATAAGGAAACTAGAAAGAAAGAGAAAAAGGAAAGAGTTAGAATAGGAAGTTGAGAAGGAAGTTAGAGAAGAGGAAAACTAGAGAAGTTAGGAAATTGAAGAAGAATAGGAAGGAGGAGTAAGAAGAAGAATTAGAGAAGAAGAAGAAGATTACAGAAGTTGAGAAGAAGAAGAACTGAAATCGAGAATCAAAGACGAGATTGAGAATGAGACTAAAAGAGGGATTTTTGGTAGAAATCGAGTTAGAGGGCGAAATTGAGTCCGGAGCATCGGATCGCGATGAAACTTGACATAGGCCTAGGTTACGTGATTTAGATTTTGCGGGTAAGCTCCCGGATGAAAATCGGGGTCATAGGGCGCCGGTATCGCACCGTGTCAGTGCGTATCTCGAAATATTCGAGATATCTGCAACGGGCCGTATCGTGGACTAGACGTCCACTTTATCTAGGTCTTATGGTAGATAACGAACCTATAGGATAGTACCCTACTACCCTAGGGAGATCGGGTCAAAATAACTAGCGTAGGTAGGCTATCTAGATAATTGTCGAGGGTAGATTTTACCCCTAAAAAGGGTAAAATAGAGATTTGGCCCATGGCCAAGATTTCAGTTCCAAGTCCAAGATGGACTTGGATATGGGTTGTATAGGTTGGTAATGAGTAGGATTAGCTGTCTAAACCTAGTCTTGGACCCGGTTGACCATGGTTGACTTTTTGGACTAAAAGTCAACTATGGGTCAACACTTTACCCAACTTAGTCCCAAATTCCATTTAACTTGGACAGTTGACTAAAAGTCAACTATTAGTCACCAGTGACCTAGAGTTGACCTAGAGTTGACCAGAGTTGACCCGTTGACCAAAAGTCAACGGTAAGCCAGTTTTTGACCTAGATTGATCCGGATTGACTTCTAATGTTCTCCCATGACCAAGATTGACCCGACTAGACATGTCTTGACCTAGAATGACTAAATAGGATTTAATTTGATTTAACTTTACTTCCTAAACTTAGTATTGATACGTCTTGTTCTCTATAGGTCCTCGAGATACTGCAGTTGATCCAGTCGACGTATATTATCATCTTACAGGCGAGTACATTCTCTGATACTTATTCCCAATTTATGATAACTGTTATGATTCATGTACTTAGTGTTGATATGCTTATTCCCGACACATGGTTCTCACGGATTGGTATTCTTGGATCCTGACGAGAGATGTTTTCTCCTTCTTAGGTTGGGATATATTGTGCAAGCACCCTTGTAGCTCTTGCTCGATATATGGTCACTGATTCTAGAGAAGGCTAGCTACCTTCTCATTAGAATCCCGTACAGTAACGTGTCCTATTTGGATCCATTCTACCAGTTGGGGTAGAGGGAGTGGTAGCGTAGGCCTTTGATCAGATCCATCCCGCATTCCCGAACAGTGTGAGTCATATACCGCACATATGACTTGCCAGGCCGATTCTTGACAGGTACCCAAGCCGATCACAAGCTGAAACTACTACTCACACACATTGGATATATAGCTTACCTTGATTGTGTACATGCCATGATCCCGTTCTATTTTCTTGATCTAGCTCTAGCTTTACAGCTTACCATACCATGATACATACATGTACACTCCATGATTCATTGTATATGCTCTATTTACAGTCTTATAGTTTTTATTCTATCTTGAGATCTGTTATGAGATATATGTACTCGTTCTATCCTGACTGAACTATTGATAAAATATTACAGATTTCGACGAGGGAGATTGCAGTACCTACTACGGTCCGGACGACGTAGTGGGCCTAGACTTGGTCCCGCAGGGCGTAGCTCCGCCTGATGAGACCATACCACTTGTTTAGTTAGAGTAGGTCCTTGTATTGGACTTAGTTCCAGTTACTTTTTGAGACTGTATTATATTTGGACTGTATTAGAGACTGGACTTGTATATTATTTGTATCTGGACTTGACAGGTTATATATTATTGTCTTGTTGTCTTTATCTTTCAGTCTTTACTTTTCGTCTTAGAGTTGTGATTGAGCATTATATATATTCATTGCTTGTCCTCCGTTCGGAGTTGACTATATTCTCGACAGGTTCTGTTATATATATAAACTGTTGTCAGACTAGAAAATACACAGTGTTCCATGCCGTTTTTCCGGTGAGGGCTGGGCGTTGTCGCGTCACGTGCCCTTTTAGCGGGTGCGGGTCGTGACAACTACCCCCCCGAACGAGCGGTCGCCTTGACCGAGCGAGCCTTCGAGCAGCCGTTGCAAGGCTAAGTCTGAACGCCGTCGGCGTTTCGATTCCTCCGATTGACTTTGCGGGACGGGACACTACACAAGCACATCTAACATAAAAAAATGTCCTTCTCATGTAGGAAAAAAAATATGTACTTAAAGTATTAATAAAAGAAGTATTCTTACTAGCATTATCAAACGAAATTGAAAAAATTTCTTGTGAATATCATATTCACGTAAGAATTGCATGATAGCGCCACCGATTACAGAACCAGTATGTAAAAATTCTAAAGGTCCTCGACAAATAATACGCTTTTGTAACAACCACTCCGAATCTATGTAATGTGCCATGACACAAATATAAGCATAATTTTGTTTAGTAGTCCATATATCAGAAGTTAGAGCAAACTTACAAACATTCACGAAGATTTGTTTAAAAGTTATCCTTTTTTGAAATATTTTTATAGCCTCTGCTTTAGTAATAGATCTAGAAACTTTACTAAAACAAGGATTAAGAGTATTACTTGCTTAATTATAATACCAATCACTCTCACTGAATGTGAAAAGTCGTTCATCATAAATAATATATTTGGTTAACTCGATTTTGTTACGAGCATCAGAATAAGTAAAGTTACCTACATAAGATGCTTGAGGACCGATGCTTATCTATGTCTTTCTAGATTGCAGTGTGTCCATACCATAACAAGTATCATAGTGTCTTTTTAAAGTGCATGTGCCATCATTTTTTCTATTTAAATATTTTCCTATATTTTTACATTGTGCTCCTTTAGCTATTGGTTTTTAATTTTTTTTACTATAATCGGTGCACCCCCATTATCAGGGACATATATTTTCTCAAAATATTACCATAAAACTGATTTCTTCCTATTTACAACATTAGTAGCCATACTCCTAACTTCAGGAGGTACACTACCAAAATACAGTAAATTAGCGACGGATATTGTCCGTCGACAATAGCGACGACTTTGTGGCAACTAGCAGACGGAGTACCGACGACAAGCTGTTACATTTTTTATTTTATTTTTAGGGGGAGAAAAGGTCGCTCATCCGTCGCTAGGACGTCGGAGATATAGCGACGGATATTTATCCATCGCTATACAGTCGATTATTTGGCAGAAATTGTGGGAAGAATTGGCGGGACAGTTCTTCGACTACGTAGCGACGGATATTCCGTCGGCAAGCATCAAAAAGAGCAACTAACGGTCGACGGATAAAAATCCGTCGCTAGTCCGTCGCTAAATATACGTTCCAGACTTAAATTGAAACGACGGGGGGAAACTTTTCATATTCCCCCAAAATTCACTCTCTCTCCTCTCTCTCCTCTCTCTCTCTCTCTCTCTCTTCCGCGGCTTCGGTGATAGGCGTCGACGTCCTCTCCTCTCTCTCTCTCTCTCTCTCGATCTCTTTCTCTCTCTCTCGCGGTGTCGTAGGGGCAGCGGGGACGGCGGGCTTGGGACGGGGGCGTCGGGGACTGGGCGACGGGGGGCGGCGGTGGGCGGGGGGTTGTGGGTGGCGGGGCTGCGGGGGACGGCGGGCTTGGGGCGGGGGCGTCGGGGGCTGGGCGGCGGGCTTGGGATGGGGGCGTCGGGGGCTGGGCGGCGGGCTTGGGACGGCGGGCTTTGGTCGAGGGCGGCGGGGGGCTTTGCTTCTCAAATTCATCTGAGTTTATATATTGACTAAATAATGTGTTATCCATATTGGGTGTTATCCATTAGTTTGGTGGTATTTGGATTAGTAAATGTGAATATGGAGTTTGTGTTTATGGTGTATATGTTCACTGTGTCAAGGACAGTGCGAGTTCTTCATCTGCCTTCTTTGTTAAGAATATCCTTGGGACATTTGCTTCACCAAAGTCACTGAATAAGTAAAGTTTTTCCTGAAAAATCGGTCCTTAGAGTGTATTAGTTGTGTGCTTCTATATAGATGTATATATCTATACATCTAACTGTGATATACATATGTGTATGTGTGCTTTAGAGAGTGAGGAATGAAGGCAGGCCTACCATGCCTATTAGCATGCAGGACGGCTTGGGGTGTAATGTGTGAGTGTAGGCATGGTAGAAAATATAGGTAATGCTAGTGTAACTAGACTAAGGTAGTGCTTGCTAGATAGTAAGGACACTCTAGTATCCTAACCAAGTTAATTTTAGCCTAGATATTTAGGATATAGCTCCCATATCCTAGAAGTGGACTCTTGCAATTTAGAAATAGATAGATTGACTCAGTTTGATTAATTGACCTATAATGACTCTAAAACTTGATTTGCTGCTGCATGCATACAATACCACCAAAATATTTACTGACTCGTCAAGTTGAACCGTGTATAACATGCTCGACGCTTAAGAGGAATCATTTCGACTTAGTGGACTATCGAAGAATCGGTATCGGACTATCGGTATCGGTATCGATATCGAACTATCGGACTATCGGTATCGGTATCAAACAATCGGTATCGTTAGCGAACTATCAGACTATCGAACTATCGGTATCGGTATCGAACTATCGGTATCATACTATCGGTATCGCACTATCGGTATCGGTATCGAACTATCGGTATTGGTATCGAACTATCGGTATCGAACTATTAGTAACAACTGTACTTAGATTTTTCTCTTCTCGAGCTAGAATACCAGCGGATCCACCAGTTACATGATTATATGTTAATTCTGTTTAGTTTGTCTTACTATACAGATTTTCACATCCAATCTGTGATGGATCGTTATTTTGTTGATCGTACATAGATGTAAAAATGACAACACGAGAGCAGAATAGGTGTGAGTGACGATTTTTAGGCAGGCGTGGAAGTGTTTCTTAAGTATGCCATGAGCAAAGCTCAGTTTATGGACGATAACAAAATCAAGTGTCCATGTCGTAATTGTCGCAATAGACGTTACGAAGAAGTGGTGAGTGTAAGAGATCATTTAACCCATAAGGATTTTGTACGTGATTACGGCCTGTGGTCATCGTAAGGTGAAATATATGGGGAAAGACAGGTTGCGAATGCTGCTACTTATGCTTTTGATGATAATGCTGCAGCGGATTTTGTCGTCGATGACGACGAATGCTCTGTTGATTATGGAGACGTGCAGAACCTTGCACGAGATATGGTGTACAACACGACAGGGCCTAATTTTGATCCGGAGGATCCTAATTCCGAGGCGAACGAGGATATAGAAAGTTGTAGCTTCTGTAATACGGATCGTTACAAGCCAGTCAGGGGAAAAGGAAAGTCAACTAGAAAACGACGTCCTTACAAGTATATGCATTACTTGTCGATCACGAAGCGCTTGCAGAGGATGTATATGTCTGAGAATACAGCAGAACACATGACGTGGCACAACGAAGAACGCACAAAGGACGATGGAGAATTGTCACATCCTTCGGATGGAGAGGCGTGGAAATATTTCGATTTTTGCCATCCAGATTTTGCTGCAAAGCCTAGAAATATACGCATGGGGCTATGTTTTGATGGCTTCGCCCCTTTCGGGCAGTCGGGATCTCAATACTCCTGCTGGCCGGTCATTCTGACCCCTTACAATCTGCCACCATGGATGTGTATGAAGGCTCCTTATATGTTCTTGACAGCTATCATACCGGGTCCCAAAAATCTGACGAAGAATATCGATATATATTTACAGCCGTTGGTGGATGAGCTGAAACAGTTGTGGGAGATCGGCGTCACGACCTATGATATTTCCAGGAAACAGAACTTTCAGATGAGAGCTTCACTGATGTGGACAATTAATGATTTTCCCGCATATGGTATGCTGTCGGGATGGAGTACTCACTGCACCATGTCTTATCCGATATGTATGCAAAATAGTAAGGCGTTCCGCCTTAAGTATGGAGGAAAAACTTCTTTCTTTGATTGTCATCGTCAATTTCTGCCCGCGAGTCATCCTTGGAGAAAGAACAAGGACGCGTTCAGAGCTGGAAAACAAGAATTTTCTCATCCGCCTGCCAGATTGTCGGGATACGATATTTGAAAAGATGTAAAGGACTTGTCCACTGTAATGGAAGATCCATCGAACAATCGTGTCGATGGGTTCGAACAAACCCATAACTGGACCAAACGGAGTATCTTCTGGGACTTGCCTTATTGGAAAGATAATCTTATAAGGCATAATTTTGATGTTATGCATATCGAAAAAAATGTGTTCGATAATGTCTTCAATACCGTCATAGATATTAAAGGAAAGACGAAGGACAATCCAAAAGCAAGACAAGACATGGTCGAGATATGCAAGCATCCTTATCTGAACTTAATACAAAGGGGAGCAGGTGGACAAATAACTAAGCCGATAGCACAATACACATTGAGCAAGGAAGATAGATTAATAATCTGCAAGTGGGTATCTACTTTAAGATTTCCCGACGGCTATGTGTTGAATTTGTCTAGATGCGTTGATCTCAATGAACGCAAGCTAACGGGAATGAAGAGTCATGACTGCCACGTGTTTATGGAAAGATTACTGCCCTTTGAAAGAGTTGTTGCCTTCTGCTGTATGGTTTCCGTTGGCCGAACTATCAATTTTCTTTAGGGATATTTGTTCAACTAAGTTAACTATGCAACACATGGTTGAACTTGAGGAGAAGATTATCTTAACAATTTGTAAGTTGGAGAAAATATTTTCTCCTGGCTTCTTCGACAGCATGGAGCATCTACCGATTCATCTAGCATATGTAGCCGATGTCGGTGCATCTGTTCATTATCGATGGATGTACACATTTGAAAGGTACATAAAAATCGATATAATTTAAGTTGAATTTTAGTGGGTTTTAAATTCTTTCTTAATTCTCAAGATAATTTGTCTCTCTAGATACTTACACCATCTAAAGAAGAAAGTTGGCAACAAGGCTCATATAGAGGCTTCGACATGCGAATCATATCTTATCAAAGAGGTGTCAAACTTCTGCTCCATTTATTTCGATACTCATGTTAAGACAAGTCGAAATAGACCTCAAAGGAATGACGAGGACGTTGAGGATAGAAGAATATTTAATGTAAGGGGCAAGCCTGTTGGGGCTAGTAAAAAACGGTGGTTGACTGACGACGAGTATGATGCCGCTCACCGATATGTCTTGTTAAACTGTGACATACAAGAATTGAGAGATTTGGAGAAGTAATTCAGTATACTTGTACTCGTTATAATCTCGAATTTGATGAAGTAAGTGACTACACTTACATATTCTTATTTTCTCTAATAGTGTATTTAGAGATGAAGTCAAAACGAGGACACCCGATATTACCGATGAAGGACTTCAAAGAGAGGTTGATTATACATTTTCGTCATGGTTTCGCAAATACGTAAGTAACTGAGATTATAATTGAGGTTAATTTTATATATTCTTATAAAATACGTAAGTAACTGAGATTAGAAATATGTAATCTAAAATATTTAAATTATAAATATTTATTTACAGGTTTTATTGCCTGAAACAACACTCACTAATGAGAGTGTTCGTTATCTGGCATTGGGACCGAAGAGGCAAACAAAGACTTGGCCAGGCTATGTCGCTAATGGCTTAAGGCAACTCAGAATGCTATAAATGTCGAATTTATCAGTGACGGCATGAGTACCAAGGATTTCGGTGTTTGCATAAGAGGCACCATCTATGATGACGAACCGGACTTTGACTATTATGGAGTGCTTCCGGATATTATAGATTTACAATATACTGGCCCATATGATATGCATATTGTAATGTTCAAATGTGAATGGTTCGATACGACACCAAATATCGGTTGGAGAATCGATAAACAATTTGGATTTGTCGATATAAATCATCGCAGGAGGTATAGAGGGTCCGATACATTTGCGATAGCAAATCAGGCTGTTCAAGTCTACTATACAAGCTACCCAAGGCGTCGTAGAGATCGATTTGACTGGTGGGCAGTATGCAAGATTAAATCTAGAAATACATTCAACGTTGGAGACCCAGCATACCAAGAGGACCAGATCGAAAAGTCCCAATACTTGGGACAACACTCGGATACAATGGATGTTGAAGATATTGTTGAGAAAAATAGAGGGAAGGAAGAGGTTGATACACAAGACTTAGCTGTCAACCAGGGAAGAAAGAGGCGTCTTGTCCCAAATATTGAGGCAGAAGAAGAAGAAAAAGAAGAAGAAGAAGAAGAAAAGAAGAAGAAGAAGACGAATTTGATGGGGATGGGGATACAGATGAAATTGACGATGAAGATAAGGATGATGATAAGGATGAGGAGGAGGATGATGATGAAGACGAGGCCGAGGATGAGAACGAAGACGATGATTAGGTTAAATATTGTTGTATATTAAAAATACTTCCAATTACGTGAATTAATGTTTTTTTCGTTCGATTATTTACTTATTGCAGATGGCACTCCTAGTCTTTTTCATCGCGGCGGCACTCGTCTCCCTACTGGTAGTATGTATATTTTAGTTTAGAATTTTATATTCATTTACACTTTTATATTGTTAATTATGTTTATGTGTTCTATTTACATGTCATGATGGCTGGTCGTGGTCGTGGTGCTGGTGGTGGTCGTGGTGCTGGTGCTGGCGGTGGTGGTGGTCGTGGTCGTGGTCGTAATGGTGCTGGTGGTCGTGGTCACATTCAATCTTCTCGAGATGTGACCCCATCCCAGCGAGCCAGACCCGGAGAGTACCACGGGCACAGACGCATCCCGCCGTCGATCGACTACTTCATCGAGGCATGAGTCTGGATCTGCTAGCGGATCCGTTCCGCTATCGGACCGACCAGCGGATCCGTTCCGCTATCGGACCGACCAGCGGATCCACCAATGGATCCCCCAGTTACTGCATAGTGGACCCCAGAGTACCCCATACTCGGTTCCATCCGGTTACTGGGGAGTACATGCGCGGACCCGCGGATCCTTCGACGGCACCAGAGAGGCTGAGAGGCGAGTTCCGACGAGAGCTATGGCCCGCGGGGACTTCGTAAGTAAATTTAAGATAATTTATTAAAAAATTTTCATTTATTCAAGTTAATAATCCAGTCGTTTCTTCTTTGTAGGTTTTTTCCATTTAATGTTACCAGGGCTCTTGGAGAAATTATCAGGGCTAACTTCCATGGTGTTACCTTAACTTTTCGTCGGTATCCCCAAACTTGAAGTACGTTTGGCTCGACAAGTTGAGGGTATATATCTATATCTTCTGGTTAATTATTAGTTACTCTTTAATCAACCATTTTTTAAATTACGTGATAATTGAATTTGTATGTTAGATGACGTACTGTCACGTCCCGCTTCCCGAGTGGAATGGTGACGTCATAAACACATCCCCAGGCTATGCGCCGAAATCGCGATTGTCGCCCGTAATCATCAGCAAGAATGGAAAATATAAGGAGTTTTCATAGTATTAAATACAGTGTAGCTATTATACAGGGAACTTTTCCAATAATGCTTTTACAAGTTTTATTACAAAAGTAATTTACAAGATTACTACGATAGTGCTGGTCATAACTGTAGGTAGTTCGAATAATTTACTCCTCGTTGTAGTGCAGCAATACTTCGGCGGAGGCGTCTTCTTCTTCTTCTTCACCTAGTGAACAAATACTTGGTCGTTTAGAAAATGACAAGCAAGTCCTCGGCCAAGAACGGTAAAAGTTAAAAAAATATAAAATATGTAGTAAAGAAAATGAAATAGGGATATGCCAATTTGTACTACTATATATATATATATCTGCTTTAGAAAACCTGAATGTAAACAACGTCCTACTCCAGGAATAATAAGATTTCCGGGCTTCCCTTGGGCTTTTAGTAGGATTTGCTTCCCTTGAGCAAACAGGAAAGCTGCCTACTTAAAATAGACAGAGTTGTTTCTGGAGTAAAGAATGGAATTTTAATGCAATGCAGTTTTAAGAACAATACTCTGAATAATCCTCTAAATATTTCCCGTAACAATCCCGTTAACCCGGGATCAGGCTGTGAATTCCGAGCCTCCCTTGGGCTAAAATCATCTATTGATGTTATTGTCAAATAGATGCATTGATTTCCGAGCCTCCCTTAGGCTAGTACACCCTAGTTGAAACTAGATGTACCGATTCACGAGATTTCCGAAATACTGATCAGCTTTTGTTATTTATGTTACGGGATATCTAGGGATATTCAGTTGTTCTCCCCGCCCAATGCTTCCTAGATAAGAAACTTTCTAAAATTTTTGAAATACAGAAATTTGTCTATCTTCTAAAATTTTCAAAAATTTTGGCAGAATCTCCTTTGTATTTAGGGTGGGACCCGAAAATTTACAAGAGATATATATAGATGATAAAAATAGATTCCGAGTTCGCCGACCCCTTCGGTGGAGCAACTCTCAACACCGGAACCACGCAAATAATATAATGGGTTCGTCGACCCCTTCGGTGGAGCAACTCTCAACACCGGAACCACGCAAATAATATAATGGGTTCGCCGACCCCTTCGGTGGAGCAACTCTCAACACCGGACCACGCAGTTATATAAAAGAACCAAAAAGGAAATTTGAGATTCTTACCCGAGCAAGCAATTCTTAATTTAAATCGGGTCGCGGCTTTCGAAGTGTTTTCCAGTTATCAAAATAAAGTATTAATTAATGTTTATCCAACGTATACTAGTGAATATGCAAAGGCTTAAAATGATAATATATATATATATATATATATATATATATATATATATATATATATATATATATATATCATGTAGATAGTATGCAAAATCAAATCAAAACAAAATCCTTCCATATCAATCCTTAAGAGTGCACGAAGCAGGAAAAATGTAGAAACGAGATTTAATTCTAATTATGAACACACAAAATTGAGCACTTATTTGTAAGTAGGAAAATACAAGGTTCTTGTACTTTTTACCTTTCCGGTGTGCAGTCCAGTTGTTCAGTTCCCATGTATATGTCAGACTTACCTTTGGAGAGTCCCATATGTCCACATATGTTCAATTTGTTCAAAATTCAAGTCCAGATAATTCATGTCCACAAATGGGTTCCTTTTGTATCCAATTGCACATAACTTATCCGTGTTACGTCACATATAATTATTCCAGTGTCTAAGTATAAAATTTTTAATTCCTTTATCTATGCTTATCAAATTGAAGTTTTACTAGAAATCAGAAATTTCAAATTTTAGAGATCTCAAATTGGTTAAGCAATATCAAATTTTCAGAATTTGAAGCTAAACAACAATTAGAGGAATTATCTTAACTCTGTATTCCATATTATGTTCTTAAGAATAAAGAAATTAACATCTAATAATATAATTTCAGATTTTTAAATAAACCTATACATGTTCAAAATTAATCTAGGAATCAAAATGGTGTATTCCTAAAGGAAGAGGAAGAGGGAAAGGGGACTTGCAAAATAATATTAAACTCCTAGTAATATTGGCTTCTTTAAGGTGTGAAGTAGCAAATTTACTTGAAAAGCCATATATAACTGAGTATTTATACATACTTATATCCACTCCTAACATTGTTGATTAATAAATTGTACGATGGAGCAATGAATATGTCAGACCAAAACCTAAGAATGATCAGAGAAATTGACAATTAATATAAATACGTCAAACACACATTTTGGTTACCTTCCTGTGTTCGGTGCTATCTTTGGTAGTTTAATTATTTATTTTAATTCTAATTTTAATGGTATAATGATAGTTAGTCAACGACAGACCAAACTAAGACATATCATATACAGATGCAGAACCCTTTTTAATCATTTATAAATCATCGATATCCTGAATACGTTCATAACAGAGGTTGACGGTTTCAATATAATGAACCTACTGCACAACTATCTACATTCTTTGGAACAAAGCTTACATCCATTATATCCCTAATGGAAAGCATATCTTGACACCAATAACAATACTATAGATACCAATGAACCTATAAATCAAAACTTTCTGTTAAAAGTAGTGCATATCCCAATATGACAATTTAGATGTATTGTCTTATTAACTGACTTCTCACATATAACAATTTTATGAAATCAAAATATAATTTCTAATGTAACCAAAAATAATGATGGAAAGAAAAATTTGAAAGGAAAGTAAGGGTGAGGACTTGCCTTGGGTTCTTGAGTTGGACCTAAGATTTTTCCAAACTTCTTCTAAATTAACCCCCTAATATTATAATTTCAGCAAATAAATAATTACCGAAAATTATAACCAAATTTGTCAAGGATAAATAAAATATTTAAGAAGAAAATTTATACCCAGATGGAGTTGGGGGACTAGGGCTTGGTTCTTCCATTCTTCTTCATCTTCTTCTCCAATTTCTTCTTTCTTTCTCCTTTTTCTCTTAGAAGAAAAAGGGGGTTTGGGTTTAGGTTTTGAAGGTGGCGGAGATGGAGATGAAGATGGTGGTGTTGGAAGTGGCGATGGGGGATGGCGGTGAAGGTGGAAGTGGTGGTGGTCGGCGGCAGGCGAGCGGCGGCGCAGACGGGCGGCGGTGCAGGCGGGCGGCGGCGCAGGCGGGCGGCGGCGGCTGTCGCAGCAACCGCAGCAGCGCAGTACCAGTAGCAGCAGTAGCAATAGAAGGGAAGGAGGAGAAGAGGGAGAGTGGAGAGAGAGAGAGATGGAGAGATATATGGAGAGGGAGAGAGAGATCGAGAGAGAATGAGAGATAGAGATTTTGAGAGAGGGAGAGAGGGTTCGGGAGAGAGGCTGCCCCTCTCTCTCTTTCTCTAAATATATTTCTTTTTCTTTTTCTTTTCTTCTTTTTTTTTCTTTTTAGGGTTTTCAAAATAAAAATCTCAAAAAAATAAGAAATAAAAACATTATTATTATTATTATTACATCAATTATTTGTTTATATAAAAAAAATTTAGAGCAAAATATTTAAGAAGATGGAATTATAATAAAATATTATTACATTAATTTTTGGAAAGCAGCTATGACACTCTACCCACCTTACAAAAATTTCGTCCTCGAAATTTAAATTTTAACGATAAGATTTTCAAAACAATTATAAAGAGAAGCAAAATGTTCTACCCACCTTACAGAATTAGAGTAGTAATTTATTAAACAGTTAAATGAAATATCTTGAAACTTATTTTTTAAAAGATTTACTAAAATAGAGACAATTCGAAAATACTAAAACTCATCAAGGTTCTTGAAATTTCATAAAATCAAATAAAATAATCAGATACAATGTTATTTCAACCCATAACGATGCATGATCCTTGAATTCAAAATCATATTCCTTATTCTCATTTTCTGGCGTGATATAGTAATCTTGTGCCTCGCCATTGCACATATGGCTGCAATCAAGATACTGTTTTACTATCAAAATTCATGGCTGCAGCTTTTGCTACCACGCCAATGATATCCATATAATAAGTAGGAATCATGATTGTAAAGTAGCTTTACAGATCATGATATTCTTAGTAATCCAAATATATTCAAGAAGCAATACTTATTTTCAAGTTCTCCAAATATCATCAACGTTATTTCATCATGGTATCAAACTAATAGATAATATTATAACATAAAATAAACTCATATATCTATATTATCAAAAGTACTATATGTCATTTTAAATGACGTTTTTCAAATTCCAAATCAAGGTAAAATGAAATCAAAGTTCGAATATCAAGTTCAAAAATTCATTATGAAAAGTTATGTCTTGATCCCCGAAAATTTATTATATTCCTGAATCATGTTTCGAGAATATGTGCCTCGCCAATTTGGTTGGCCAGTCCGAATGGCTGCAACAACTTCTCATTTCACGATTCATTAGAAAATTTTAGGTGTCAAGACACAACAAGTATTTATTCACATAAATATCATTTACACAAAATCCAATCAAAACATTCACTTCACAGAAAAGAAAATATCAAAAGAGTAAATTGCAATAGATATTAGATAGAAGGCAATTCCTGAAAGAGGGATGCCAAGGAAAGATGTAAATGGAAGAAAAGAATGAGGATACAATTCTAGATTTCCATTTAGTGAATGTTAAGTGAAGCAACAAAATTAAAATTTTTGAAGTAGATTGGATTTGCGAAATAACCAGACCACAGAAAATTCAACAGATAAAGGAGAACGAGTCAGGACTTAGGACTTAGGCATCGATAGAAGTTTAGAGGGAGTAAGGAATAAGGAATTAGCTTCTTAATATAATATGTATATAATACTCTATACAATAACTATTAGGCAAAATACTAGACAAGTTATTGCTAGTACTTTCCTACCCAGTAATCATTCAAAATATATTTATATATATACTCACCCTTTCACTATTTCTAACTATGTAATGGTTCAAAAGATATATTTGAACTTCGGGTTTACTAGAGATACCAAATCTAAGATTCTTAAGGAGTCTTCTAGATTCTTTCACTAGCTCAAACGAGAATACTTGTCTATTCTCCCTAACTTAATAGGCCTAGGATGATTATGTCTATCCTTATACTACCCATGACCTAGGTAAGGACACCTGATCATAGATACTCACTATAAAAATTTTATAAGGACACTATGGAATACAATCTAACATAAACTGTTCTATTTGGTATCTCTTGGATATTTCCTAAAACATATCTTAAGGTTTATACCTGAGCCTATAGGGTCTCCCCAAAATCTTGACCAACATCATATCTTAGCTTGCATAGGTTTCCTTAGAACTTGGCCTATATCCTATCCTTGGGTTGTCAGACCTGCATCCTATCCTATTTCCTCTATGCAATGTCTGACCTGCATCTTATCTGTAACGCCCCAGTCCCAAAATACGTAGGACTAGGAACGTAGACATGCCAGCTGTATTCATACGAAGTACACACCAATATATGGAATCCTCGTATGAATACATAAGCTGTAAAATGCAGTAAAACCATACTAAACTCATCCACACAAAAATATATGAATAAATGATATCATATAATCAACCATAAAATTGTCATTTGGTACATGTAGTTGGGCGGAGACAAATCTACTACCAACTATGAAAAGAAATACATAACAAAGGAAAGATTTTGGCGAGCGAAGCGAAGAAGATCCAAGCGTAATCATCTTCGAAAAAAATAGAGATAGTCACGGCTAGAGCTAGAACACCTGCGAAGACAATAGCACACACATGGCAAGACAACCAGGTCCTCAGAGGGACGTAACAAGACACATAATATCATGCCATAAACTGAATAAAGTTAGCTCAACAGAAAAATATATGTGACTACACAAATAAAGGTCCTTAACCATTCTAGGTAAAAATGCAATTTGAAGACAACGTTCCACACAAGGGCTCTCGAAGCTAGAAACACGGCACGTTAGCGTTTCAACCAAGTCACTAGTGGCGTCTAGAGAAAAGTAAATGCACGGCCCATTAGCACTCGAGCGAGAACTAAGGGGCATCCAGAGAAAAATAAATGCACGGCCACTAGCTTCTTGGGTGAGTCACTAACGGCAGCTAGAGGAAAGTAAATGCACGGCACATTTGTGTTTCAACCGAGGCACTAGTGGCATCTAGAGAAAAGTAAATAAATGCACGGCCACTAGTCTCTCGACTGAGTCACAAATGGCATCCAGAGAAAAGTAAAGGTGTGAAAGCCCCTGCGCCTAATAACTGTCTCCACCCTCCCCATGCACTACTCGTGCTGAATCCATACCACAATATTTCTAATAACCGCTAAGTCTTCTAGACAACTATAACTATTTAGCAGTTATTGCCTAACGCACGGCATGTACGCACCGATGGCCAGTCGATACGTACGTCCGAGATCTATATGAGACTCGTGACTCGTGATACACAAGTGTCGGGCCAATGAATGCGACACAAACAAGGTGGTCCCTTAACTCTAAGCCATATACAACTAAAATATAATAATTTGCAAGTACAATTTATATTTTCTAGAATAAGTAAAAACATGCATGATATTGAGCAAGAAATTAAACAGTGAAGGCAAGGTGTCTTGCCTGGTAGTACGCCTGGTGTGCTGCGATAATCATGGTGGCACGATCTGCGACTTCGGTGCAACAACTATACAAGGTGACCTCGGATGGTGGCACGGATGGTTCCATCGGGTCCATGACGGTCAACTTAGTTAGGGTCGACATAAGGTATTACGAATTTGGCGAGAGAATAGGAATAACGGGATTGGTCTCGGACATGAGGATAAAAGGAATTTCTAAAATATAATTCTATTAGTTAAAATATTTTTTGGAAAAATACTAAAAATCGTTTTAAGGCAAAAATACTCTAAGTTGTAAAATATAACTTTAGGTAGAATACTATATTTCAAAATTTTAAAATAAAAAATATTACTAATTATTTAGCTCAAAAACTATAACTTTGTCAAATATATATATATATATATATATATATATATATATATATATATATATATATATATATATATATATATATATATATATATATATATATATATATTTAGGTAGTACATATAATCTAGAAGAATATCCTAGTGTTAAAACTAACTTTGAAAAATATGTGGATCTTAAACCCCTCCCTTTTTTTCACCAAAAATTTGGGAATATAATTTGTTAATATTTAACCAATAATAGTATACGAATAGTACTAATAAAATAAGTAATAATAATAATAATAATAATAATAATAATAATAATAATAATAATAATAATAATAATAATCAAAAAAATTAACAGATACTAGAAGAAGAATAACCAATCACAAAAATCGACAGCTACAGATATCACCAAAAGCAAAGAAAAATAAATAAATAATAATAATAAAGATAATAACATTAATAATAATAAAACTTACACTACCTACAAATGAGTTAGTAGAGGAGTGAATAATAATAATATTAAAAAAAAACACAGATAAACACTACTTACCAAAACAAACAAACAAAAAGAAGAAATAAAAAATACAAAAAATAACATAATCTATCCTACTTTCTACAGAGAGAGAGGAGTGAAAGGGGGGCTTAGAGGAAGAGGAGAGGGAAGAGATAGAGAGACGAGAGAGAGACTGTGAGGGGGAGAGAGCGGGAGGAAGGAGAGGGAGGAACACGCGGGGAGAGGCGGCCTGATCTGAGTCGGCGGTGGCGGAGGCTCGTGCGGTGGCTCGCTGGCGGGCACACGACGGAGGGGAGTGCAGGGGTTTCCCGGCGGCTGGAGGCGCCGGTGGCGCGCAGGCGGCGGCGAGGAGGTTTCGGAGAACGGGGCGGCAAGGGAAGAAGCTGGGAAATGCACGACGGAGCGGGCGGTTGAGAGAGGGAGGCCAAGGCGGTGGCGGCGGTCGACGGCCAGAGGCGAAGGTTTCGACCGGGGTTCGGCGTGGCCGGTCGGCTACAGATCTACTGCTACTCGCGGGGCGGAGGGAAGAGCACGGTGGTCTCGGCGAAGGGTTTTGATCGGGGTTCGTCGGGGGGGTTCGAGAAGGGGTTTCGGCGGAGCTGATGGTCGACTGGTCCGGCGGAGGAGCGGAGGTACAGGGTGGTCCGGTGGAGGAAGGGGACGCGGAGCGGAAGGGTCGGTCGGCGGTTCTGCGCCGGCCAAGGCGGAGGGAGATCGGCGGATGGGGTTCTCGAGGGCTGAGGAAGCGGGGCGTTTCCGTTGGTCGGGTTCGTGGTCCGGCGAGGCTGGGGTACGGAGGCGGAGAACAGTACTCAGGCGACGGGGTACGGCGGCCGGGCGCGACTCCGACGAAGGTAAGGCAGTGGTTGTTTTTCTTCTTCTTATTTTCTTTTTCTTTTTGATGATGGTTTGGTGGCTGGTCGGGGACGGCCGTAGTGGTGGTGCATGGTCGCGGTGGCGGTGGTGATGGGTTAGGTGCTGGTGGTGGCAGGGTGGTTTGGGCGATGGCGTGGGTGATGGGTTAGGCGCTGGTGGTGTCGGGGAGACGAGTTGGTCGGGACGGGAAATCGGGAAGGAGGGTGATGGTGAAGGCGCTGGTGGTGGCTTGCTGTTTGGCCGTCGGTGGTGAGCCAAGGAAGATGGCGGGGTGGTTGTTGGTGGTGACAGTGGTGGTGGTGAAGGGGGATCGGGGTAGCGGTTAGGATTTTGGGTTTGAGTTGGAGTTTGTATGAGTCGTGTCGGGTGTGTCCGACACGACGGGGACGAAGGTTCGGATTTGTCGGACCCGGAGTGGAGATCTGTAATTGTATTAATGAAACACCTAGTAGATGGGACACGGACACGGTCATGGACACGATGCACTTACTTCTGTGGTGGAAAAAAAATTGTTGTGGATCAATAATGAATTGGAGGAGTACCTGCCTATTTATAGGATGTGGGAATTCCCAATTGGATATGAATTAGGATTATTTAAAACCCAAACTAGATATTTCATAATTAATTTAAAATCACTCAAATTCAAATTCAAATCAAAATCTAATTTAAATCTAATTAATTTAAATTAAATTTTTAGTTTAAAATCAAATAGGATAAATCCAATTTCAAATACTTAACTATTTTAAATAAGTCCATAGATTTGAATCAAGATTTAAATGCCACAATAATTGTAAAATATTTTTCTAAAATACTAATAATATTAATTTCAAAAATAATAAATATTTTTAAATATCTTTTTGAATAATAAAATATTAATATTAATAATTTCGAAAATAAGAAAAATATATAAATTTAATTAAATGTACCTCATATGCAAGGAATATAAAATAGTTTTCCAAATTATTACTAATAAATAGATAAATAAAAAGGTAATAAGATTTTGGTCATCTCAATACACAACCTTAAGCAAAATACAAGTATAAATAATTATATATATTATTTGAACTATAAATATAGAAAAAAAATATTGTTTTTTAAAAATATGTACGCTCGCACATATTCGTACTCGACGAGCAACTACGAAAAATAAATTTCGTGCGCGACGTACAATACGACTACGCGACGTACAATACAAAAATTTTAAAATCAGTACCAAATTTAAAAAAAATTAGTAAAAAATTTAGGGTTTTACATTATCCTAGATTTTCTATTCTTTGCTGACCTGCATGGGCCACCACTAAAAGACGTGTCACGTCCCGCTTCCCGAGTGGAATGGTGACGTCATAAATACATCCCCAGGCTACGCGCCGAAATCGCGATTGTCGCCCGTAATCATCAGCAAGAATGGAAAATACAAGGAGTTTTCATAGTATTAAATACAGTGTAGCTATTATACAGGGAACTTTTCCAACAATGCTTTTACAAGTTTTATTACAAAAGTAATTTACAAGATTACTACGATAGTGCTGGTCATAACTGTAGGTAGTCCGGACAATTTACTCCTCGTTGTAGTGCGGCGATACTTCGGCGGAGACGACTTCTTCTTCTTCACCTAGTGAACAAATACTAGGTCGTTTAGAAAACGACAAGCAAGTCCTCGGCCAAGAACGGTGAAAGTTAAAAAAAATATAAAATATGTAGTAAAGAAAATGAAATAGGGATATGCCAATTTGTACTGTTATATATATATCTGCTTTAGAAAACCTGAATGTAAACAACGTCCTACTCCAGAAATAATAAGATTTCTGAGCTTCCCTTGAGCTTTTTGTAGGATTTGCTTCCCTTGAGCAAACAGGAAAGCTGCCTACTTAAAATAGACAGAGTTGTTTCTGGAGTAAAGAATGGAATTTTAATGCAATGCAGTTTTAAGAACAATACTTTGAATAATCCTCTAAATATTTTCCGTAACAATCCGGTTAACCCGGGATCAGGCTGTGAATTCCGAGCCTCCCTTGGACTAAAATCATCTATTGATGTTACTGTCAAATAGATGCATTGATTTTCGAGATTTTCGAGCCTCCCTTGGGCTAGTACACCCTAGTTGAAACTAGATGTACCGATTCACGAGATTTTCGAAATACTGATCAGCTTTTGTTATTTATGTTACGGGATATCTAGGGATATTCAGTTGTTCTCCCCGTCCAATGCTTCCTAGATAAGAAACTTTCTAAAATTTTCGAAAGACAGAAATTTGTCTATCTTCTAAATTTTTCAAAAATTTTGACAGAATCTCCTTTGTATTTATGGACCCGAAAATTTACAAGAGATATATATAGATGATAAAAATAGATTCCGGGTTCGCCGACCCCTTCGGTGGAGCAACTCTCAACACCGGAACCACGCAAATAATATAATGGGTTCGCCGACCCCTTCGGTGGAGCAACTCTCAACACCGGAACCACGCAAATAATATAATGGGTTCGCCGACCCCTTCGGTGGAGCAACTCTCAACACCGGACCACGCAGTTATATAAAAGAACCAAAAAGAAAATTTGAGATTCTTACCCGAGCAAGCAATTCTTAATTTAAATCGGGTCGCGGCTTTCGAAGTGTTTTCCAGTTATCAAAATAAAGTATTACTTAATGTTTATCCAACGTATACTAGTGAATATGCAAAGGCTTAAAATGATAATATTTATATATATATATATATATATATATATATATATATATATATATATTTTATATATATATATATATATATATATATATATATATATATATATATATATATATATATATATATATATATATCATGTAGATAGTATACAAAATCAAATCAAAACAAAATCCTTCCATATCAATCCTTAAGAGTGCACGAAGCAGGAAAAATGTAGAAACGAGATTTAATTGTAATTATGAACACACAAAATTGAGCACTTATTTGTAAGTAGGGAAATACATGTTTCTTGTACTTTTTACCTTCCCGGTGTGCAGTCCAGTTGTTCAGTTCCCATGTATATGTCAGACTTACCTTTGGAGAGTCCCATATGTCCACATATGTTCAATTTGTTCAAAATTCAAGTCCAGATAATTCATGTCCACAAATGGGTTCCTTTTGTATCCAATTGCACATAACTTATCCGTGTTACGTCATATGTAATTATTCCAGTGTCTAAGTATAAAAATTTTAATTCCTTTATCTATGCTTATCAAATTGAAGTTTTACTAGAAATCAGAAATTTCAAATTTTAGAGATTTCAAATTGGTTAAGCAATATCAAATTTTCAGAATTTGAAGCTAAACAACAATTAGAGGAATTATCTTAACCCTGTATTCCATATTATGTTCTTAAGAATAAAGAAATTAACATCTAATAATGTAATTTCAAATTTTTAAATAAACCTATACATGTTCAAAATTAATCTAGGAATCAAAATGGTGTATTCCTAAAGGAAGAGGAAGAGGGAAAGGGGACTTGCAAAATAATATTAAACTCCTAGTAATATTTGCTTCTTTAAGGTGTGAAGTAGCAAATTTACTTGAAAAGCCATATATAACTGAGTATTTATACATACTTATATCCACTCCTAACATTGTTGATTAATAAATTGTACGATGGAACAATGAATATGTCAGACCAAAACCTAAGAATGATCAGAGAAATCGACAATTAATATAAATACGTCAAACACACATTTTGGTTACCTTCCTGTGTTCGGTGCTATCTTTGGTAGTTTAATTATTTATTTTAATTCTAATTTTAATGGTATAATGATAGTTAGTCAACGACAGACCAAACTAAGACATATCATATACAGATGCAGAACCCTTTTTAATTATTTATAAATTATCGATATCCTGAATACGTTCATAACAGAGGTTTACGGTTTCAATATAATGAACCTACTGCACAACTATCTACTTTCTTTGGAACAAAGCTTACATCCATTATATCCCTAATGGAAAGCATATCTTGACACCAATAACAATACTCTAGATACCAATGAACCTATAAATCAAAACTTTCTGTTAAAAGTAGTGCATATTCCAATATGACAATTTAGATGTATTGTCTTATTAACTGACTTCTCACATATAACAATTTTATGAAATCAAAATATAATTTCTAATGTAACCAAAAATAATGATTGAAAGAAAAATTTAAAAGGAAAGTAAGGGTGAGGACTTGCCTTGGGTTCTTGAGTTGGACCTAGGATTTTTTCAAACTTCTTCTAAATTAACCCCCTATTATTGATAATTTCAGCAAATAAATAATTACCGAAAATAATAACCAAATTTGTCAAGGATAAACAAAATATTTAAGAAGAAAATTTATACCCAGATGGAGTTGGGGGACTAGGGCTTGGTTTTTCCATTCTTCTTCATCTTCTTCTCCAATTTCTTCTTTCTTTCTCCTTTTTTTTCTTAGAAGAAAAATGGGGTTTGGGTTTAGGTTTTGAAGGTGGTGGAGATGGAGATGAAGATGGTGGTGTGGGAAGTGGCGATGGGGGATGGCGGTGAAGGTGGAAGTGGTGGTAGTGGTCGGCGGCAGGCGAGCGGCGGCGCAGGCAGGCGGCGGCGACTGTCGCGGCAACCGCAACAGCGCAGTACCAGTAGCAGGAGTAGCAATAGAAGGAAAGGAGGAGAAGAGGGAGAGTGGAGAGAGAGAGAGAGAGAGAGAGAGAGAGAGAGATGGAGAGATATGTAGAGAGGGAGAGAGAGATCGAGAGAGAATGAGAGAGTTCGAGAGAGAGAGAGAGATTTTGAAAGAGGGAGAGAGGGTTCGGGAGAGAGGCTGCCCCTCTCTCTCTTTCTCTAAATATATTTCTTTTTCTTTTTCTTTTCTTTTTTTTTCTTTTTAGGGTTTTCAAAATAAAAATCTCAAAAAAATAAGAAATAAAAACATTATTATTATTATTATTATTATTATTATTATTATTACATCAATTATTTGTTTATATAAAAAAAATTTAGAGCAAAATATTTAAGAAGATGGAATTATAATAAAATATTAATACAGTAATTTTTGGAAAGCAGCTATGAAACATACTGGTGGCCCCCCATCGCGAAGATGCGATTCACAGGACTTACAGAAGCGCTGCCTCGAAGAAGATACAGGATATAATTCATAACCTGAAAATGGGGCATACGAGGCCGAATTGGATCCGGCAGGAGTATTATGAGGTCCTCTTAGATATAATGAATACTCATGCTTAAAAGAAGAAATCGGAGAAGGCGAAGGCGAACCGACAGGCCGCGGGACTTCATACTGGTGGATCAAGGCCCCACGCAGCGACGCTTGCAGATCTGGTGAGATACCGTAAATTTATTTCACTATCGAATTTGGTATTATTAATATACGGAGTTAATTAAGTTCTACGAAAATTTCGTATGCAGGCCTAACGGGCGGTGAAGGAGGGAAGGGCGCCAGAATCGATCACCATGCACGACGTGTTCCAGCATACGCACAAAAGACGGAAGGACGGGAGCTTCGTTGACGAGAGGGCCAAGGAGACTGTTGTAAGTACTTATGTTTATGAGATTTACGTTAGAATTAAAAGTATTCAGACTATAACTTAGATAAACTTAGGATTCACACTTAACTTAGTAAAGCATAGGATTTAGATTATAACTTAGGTATATCTTATAATATAAACACATTCATTTGATAGGCTGCGTATCGTGAGGCCCTTAGTCGGGCTAAGTTAACTGACACCGAGGATGTCGGTGAAACGACGCCCGCCCGGACGCCCTCTTCTTTGGCCGCTCGTAACGACTTGTTCGTAGATACGTCGGCGGCTTTAAGAAAGGGCTCCTGTATGGAGTCGGCTCCCTAGGGCCGTTGCACATGGCGACTCAGAGATTTCCACCGACATCGCCTCCTCCCGCGGCCCCGGCAGACGATGATGTTAGGTCACAGCTTATGCAGCTGCACGAGGCAGTGTCGTCCTTGTGGGAGCAAATTGCCTCGCACTTTTTACCTCCGTCTGCTGCTGCCGGTCCGTCTGCTGCTGGTGTCGGTCCGTCTTCTGCTGGTGCTGGTGTCGGTCCATCTTCTGCTGGTGCTGGTGTCGGTCCTTCTTTCATGGGTCATCTTTCTTTCAACCCTGCTGCCTCTCTGGTACCGACTCCGACTGTGACGGCACTCCTTGATCTTATGTCGCCAGAGCAGCTACGTCGACTTCCGAGAAGTGTCTACGACGACTTGCTGCCGTACCTACTGGAGCAGTATATTCGTCGGTCGCGGCAGGGATTACCACCATCGGGCAATCGAACTCCTCATTCTCCTTAAAGTATTGTAATTAAGAAAATTTGGAATATTTGTGGGAATGTTGGAATATTTGTGGAAATGTTGGAATATTTGTGGGAATTTCAGAATATTTGTGATAATTTTATATTGGTGTGCATTATATATTTTGTCTATGTGATTGTTGGATAATTGGTGTGTATTTTTTTGATTGTTTGGTCTATGTGATTGTTTGGTTTATGCATATTTGTTTGAACAGGGAAAGCTCTGCATTTTTAAAAAAAAATCTCAGTTAGCGATGGACTAGTGAACGCGTAGCGACGGATATTTCCAGTTTCCGACTACCTTTCGACGGAATATCCGTCGCTACCTAGAGATTTGAAAGTATTTCCAGTCAGCGATGGGTAATCGACGGGTTCGCGTCGGATAATCCGTCGCCAAGGTCATGGAAATACATAGTACGATGGAATAGCGGCGGCACATCCATCTCCAAGGTTCTAGAAATGCATCACATTTCAAGAACCATGGCGACTGATTACCCGTCACTAGTCCGTCGCTTCGTCGACGGATGAGCGACGCAACACTACTAAAATCTGTCAAATCAGCGACGCCACAGGACGTCGCTAAATAGGGAAAATATGTCGCTAATATCGATTAGCGACGTATTTAGCGATGTTTGCACGTAGTCGCGATTAACCTAGTCGCTAAACAACAAAATGTCGTAATACGTCACTATTGCGACGACACTCAGCGACGCGGACACGTCGCGAATTCAGCGACTACCAGCGACGTAAAACGTCATCATTTACCGACGCAACCTAGTGACGTTGAGCGACTTGATATGCATCGATGCTGACCTAGCATGAAAGGCAAATGGCGATGTTCTGTGACTTTGTTACGTCGCTATAGTACCGACATATAGCAACGTCTAGCGACGTCTTACGTATCGACGTTTAGTGACGATCAGCGACGGTATTCATCACAGTTAGCGACGTTGTGATACTTACTTAGCGATATTACCTTCGTCGCTGAACGTCGCTAATATTGAAAAAAATAAAAAATACAGCATTTGCAGCATCTCCTGCAGCATTTGCAGCATCCCCTACACCATTTGTTACAACAACGACGGTGTGTATCACGAACACAGTATCAAACAACACAGTTACACACAATCACGAACACGTTTGAAACACAATCTCATCAATCAACACAGATATATGAAAATTTGTAATAACAATGTCAAACATAATGGTCCACAACTTAATTGCCAAGTATGGGAATGAATGGCTCAGAACACAACCCAAAATTCATTCTAGCATACATTAGTGTGAATCATCTATGTTCTGTACATATGGTGTAGTATATGTTCTTATCGTATCTAGTATCTGAAGAATGTAACAGAATCAAGATGAACTCACATAATGTAATACTAAGACATCATCTACTACTATATAAGATATAGTGATAGGTTGTCGTATCATCATTGCCGAGGGATGAGGGTCGGAGGACAAATACCGCTCGAGTGAGCCAAAGGCATGCAGCCACTTCCCTTCCTCTCTCACGCTATCAACGTCACAACTTTTCCATCTCAAGTTCTGATCAAGCATCTTCCTTCTCCTCTCCTCCACCATGGCTCTGGACCCATCTGCTCTTTCCTACTTCCCTTCTTCTTATTTGACTCTCTCAGCCACATATGATATCCACCTCAAGTGTAGAGTCGGGAGAGAAGAAGTGGGCAGGAAGAGGAGGGGGAAGCAGCACAGCCGGCGGCATGACTCGGAGGAAGTACAGAGGTTTTCTTCAACATTCGTAGGAGAACTATAAGGATATATCTTTTCACAACATATCACCTTGTCAAAGACCCTTAATGTGACAACCATGTTACCGCGGTGTCGGAAGACTAACATGTCATAATTTTCTAAGCTGTGTGTTTTGACATAATCCTCCAAAATCTTTCCTGCTATGTAGTAATACAAGATTACTACATAGGAGGAAAGAGTTGGGAGGATTATGTCAAAACACACGGCTTAAAAAATTATGACATGTTAGTCTTCCGACACCGTGGTAACATGATATTCATATTAAGGGTCTTTGACAAGGTGACATGTTGTGAAAAGATATATCCTTATAGTTCTCCTACGGATTTGAAGAAAACATCTGTACTTCCTCCGGGTCATGCTGCCGGCTGTGCTGCTTCCCCCTCCTCTTCCTGTCCACTTCTTCTCCCCCGACTCTACACTTGAGGTGGATATCATATGTGGCTGAGAGAGTCAAATAAGAAGAAGGAAAGTAGGAAGGAGTAGATGGGTCCAGAGCCATGGTGGAGGAGAGGAGAAGGAAGATGCTTGATCAGCATTGTCTTCCGGATCGTCCTCATCAAGGCATAACGGGCTGCTCAGCGTGCCCAGCTTCTTCAACTTCTCGCTGGCTGCAGAGTCGAAATAGGAACGGGTCCTCTTTGCCGGCCCGGAGCTCTGACTCGCACTCGTCGCCTCGCTACCGGTTTTCTCTCCTCCTCTGACGCGGGTCATAAGAAAAGAAATTTCGTATCTCTTCTTCACATAAACATCATTGTCGCCTTGTACTCGAGCCTCCTCGTCTGTGACGCTATCAAACTTCTCGGTGCCTACATTGTCACTCGAATCTCCCCTTCGACTCGTATCGTCCTCTTCTTCGTATGTCTTTTCGCTCCCTGTCTTGCAATCATCTGCTATCACTGCCGACTCATTCGACTCCTTCTCCGAGTCTTCCTCCTCCTCCTCCTCCTCCTCCTCCTTCTCCTCTTCGGAGTAGAGTGGACCCGAAGGAAAATGAGATATTGGAAGCTGGGTCAATATCCAAGAAGCGAAAGAGAGTCGAGGATTCTAATTTTGATGGCATAGAGGAAGAGGTTCGCGACATAACTAGAGGGACAGGAAAGGGGCAGATGAAGTGAGGCCGACGACGTCGAAGAGAAAGGCAGCACGGTCATTAAAGGAAGGCAAAATGTTCAACATCCTCAAAAATACCATCTAGAACGACAAATGATACTTTGACAAAGGAGACCACCATGCTGTCAGGAACATCATCTACTACTATATAAGATATAGTGATAGGTTGTCGTATCATCATTACCGAGGGATGAGGGTCGGAGGACAGTCAACTTTATCTACGGCTATATAGTTTCTGCCTCGCCAGTCAAATGGCTGCAGGGACTATGTCCTGATCACCATGTCGTACCGTAGATTAATGCAAATGGAGCTGGAGCCAAAATACAGAAACCAAAATACAAAATACAGAATCAAATCCCTGGGTTCGCTGAAAATACAAAACACAGTTCTAATTCATATGTATTTTAAGTGTGAGAACGGATGGCTCAGAACACAACCCAACCGGAGAGAATACTCTGAGAGATCCTTCTGAGTCGGACGTATACTCTAAGAGATCACCTTTACAAGAATGATATCAGTAGTGGGATTGAGTGTGTACGTCCTACTCAGATGGGTCTCTCACCGTTACTATTTTTTCTGACAGCATGGTGGATGTGCTCCGTCAACAGATTCTTACTCCGAACCAAAATTTTACCACGGAGCTCAAGTGGACATCCTTCGTGTAGAGCTCGTGAGAGGTTCCTGACAGCATGGTGGTCTCCTTTGTTAAAGTATCCGTGCTCGTCCCACAACCAATGTGTGATGAGCACGGATACTTTGACAAAGGAGACCACCATGCTGTCAGAAACCTCTCACTCGAGCTCTACACGAAGGATGTCCACTTGAGCTCCGGGACAAAGTTTTGGCTCGGAGCAAGAATCTGTTGACGGAGCACATCCACCATGCTGTCAGAAAAAAATAGTAACGGTGAGAGGCCCATCTGAGTAGGACGTATATTATGATAATATCTCCTCCAACACTCAATCCCACTACTGATATCATACTTGTAAAGATAATCTCTCAGAGTATACATCCTACTCAGATGGATCTCTCAGAGTATCCTCTCTGGTTGGTTGTCGTTTCATCATTGCCGAGGGATGAGGGTCGTAGAACAGTCAACTTCATCTACGGATACATAGTTTTTGCCTCGCCAGTCGAATGGCTGCAGGGACTATGTCCTGATCACCATGTCGTAGTCCAAAACAATCTAGAGATTGACACAGTACTAATTCATATATGTAGTCCAATACAAATAGTCTAATACAAAAATAATCCAATACAAATAGTCCAATACAAATAAGTACTAATAGCTAATGAGAACCATGCAGCTCACGCAAACGCTCAGTGATACGATCACATAACCACCTCGAAAAAGTGGGATCTTTGGCGTGAGAATAGATATAGTCCCTTACAAGTGCTGCATGAATAGAACTTTCGGTCTCACTAGCTACCGGTGCTGGATGAATAGAACTCCCGGTCTCACTAGCAACCGGTGCCACTTCCTCCTTAACTGTAGGAGGAGCCACCTCAGCATTCACTGTTTCCCTCAAACGACGTGCTGCTCCTCGGGTCATGGGTGCCATCTGGTAAGATCGATATTCACAAATAATATAATTGTAACATAAGCAAGCTAACTAAAGGAACCATTATGTAATTTGAGTACATTTTTGAAAGCAGATAAAGTATAAAAAATTCAATTTTTTGCCAAGTGTGAGAACGGATGGCTCAGAACACAACCCAATATTCATTCTAGCATACATTAGTGTGAATCATCTATGTTCTGTACATATGGTGTAGTATATGTTCTTATCATATCTAGTATCTGAAGAATGTAACAGAATCAAGATGAACTCACATAATGTAATACTAAGACATCATCTACTACTATATAAGATATAGTGATAGGTTGCCGTATCATCATTGCCGAGGGATGAGGGTCGGTGGACAGTCAATTTTATCTACGGCTACATAGTTTCTGCCTCGCCAGTCGAATGGCTGCAAGGACTATGTCCTGATCACGATGTCGTACCATAGATTAATGCAAAGTCCTTATAGCAAATATCGTACATAGATTTCTACTTCGCCAGTCGAATGGCTGTAGGGACCGTGTCTGACTTGGTGTATCTCACCATTTTTTCAAAATGCCTGATATTCTACCTCGCCAGTCGAATGGCTGTAGGTGTATTTCTACCTAGGTATCCAGTCTCTTATACAGGACCTACCTATCTGCCTTTAACATTAAATTATACAAATCAAACTAGTCTTAAATACTGGTACCAACTGCCTGAACATTACAGTCCCTAATTTGTACTGGATTTATCCAACCTCTGAGTTTCACACATATTAAAAAGGAAGGCATTTACTGTTAACAAGATAACCTGTCATGAATTGAACAGCAGGCAGACTTAGATTTAGGATTTAAAATATGGTATTCAGGTCAACTTAATTCAGTCAAAGGGTACTGAACAGAAAGTCTAATTAAGACTTTCAACTAAGCAGGCAGCCTGGACTGCTGTTCAGAACTTGGCAGGTAAAATCCCATACCATCTGATGACAAACCTATACACACCCTTGCCCAAACCATTTGTTTCAGTAGGTAAAACATTCCAGGTTACTCAAGTAACCTGTCGTGCAATATTTGGTGTCAACGGCATTCCTTGTTAATTATAACATGCATACTATCATATCCCAACTCTGCCAAAACCTGACCAACATACCCTACACTAATCATTCCATATTTCAGTAATGTCAGTGAGCTAAACCATACTCAACTGTCGAGAATACTTAGGAGAAAACTCATTCACAGGATTAGTATCCATCCTTCGTGATATAGCTGAAATTTTATAGGGCTCGATAATAATTATTAGTCAATTTATTCATCATTTCAAAACCCTAAAACTGCCCAAAAAACTCTCAGTATCAGTAAATAGGGCTCGAACCCTAAATTAGAATTCGAATCCAAGCAAAACATCAAATTGACAGTTGATATGCCCAAAAAAACTCCCAGTATCAGTATATAGGTGTCACACTATGAGTCTCGTGTCCACACAGTGGGACACGATGTGTCCAAACCAACAAAATAGGTGTCACACGAACTAGAAGCGAGTCCACGCTCTCGTGTCCCCCGCAGCGAGTCCACGCTCTCGTGGACATAAACTAGAAGCGAGAGAGAGCTAGAAGACGAGGAGAAACTGGAAAGCGGGGACAGGGGAGAGTTACCTGAGGAGGAGCTACCTGAGGAAGGAGGAGGAGGAGAAGGTAGAGGCCGGAGGAGGGAGATCGCCGGAGGAGCACCGCGGAGGAGGAGGACGGAGGAGGAAAATCGCCGGAGGAGCGTCGCGGAGGAGGAGCGCACGAAAAATTTAGGGGAAATTTGTGAATGATCGAAAAAAAAAACCCTCGCCGCCTATATGAAACATTTAGCGACGTCCTTCTCAGCCGTAGCTAAACGTCGCTGATATTTAATAAACGGCGACGCTGCTTAAAATGCGTCGCTACACGTCGCTATATCAGCGACGTGTACCGACGAACTTGCGACGCAGATTCCTATTTAACAAATTGTAGCCGCTAGATGTCGATATTAGTCGTTGTTGGCGACAAACAGCGACGTCTTAGATAAACGTCGCTAAACCCCCAAAAATTAGCGACGTTCTTTCTTGGAGTCGCTAAATACGTCGCTGATATGACTTATTTTGGTAGTGCAATGGCGACGACTCATCCGTCGCCATGGTTCTGGAAATGCCAAGCATTTCCAGAACATGGTTGACGGATAATCCGTCAGTATTCCGTCGCCTTTGTTAGCGATGGCGGTCGACTGAATAGCGACGGAACGATACACTCTGATACGCTATTATGACGGTTTACCGATGGACCATTACGTCGCTAGTTTCTACACAGTTCAGTATTTAAGACCTGAAATGGACGAAAGTCCGTCGGAATGTCGTCGCTAATACTTCGTATTGTGAAGTCGAAAAGCCGTCGCTATTCCGTCGCTTGACTACTTAGCGACGGATCATTATTAGCGACGAGCTAATTGCCAACGGATTATTTTGGCCAAGATCCGTCAGTGATCGGTCGCTAATACAAATTCCCGACGGATGGGCGACGGATGTGGCCGTCGCTAAATGGACATATTTTGGTAGTGGTAACATTTGTGTCGGTGTACAGAATCAAGAATATGATTATTTTCAAATAAATTAGCATAGTAAGCATACTTTTATTCTAAATCACCTCCATAAGGGTGGTTAGAACCCGTAGCATCCATATTTTACCCGCACCCGGATGTTCAGGCACGAACACGTGGGTACGTCTAGCCTACGTCGTAATATCGACGGTAGAACATTGTCTAGACTTCCAACATACCAATAGTAGTCCAACAACTACCAATATGTATTCAATCATAGCATGCTAAAGGTAGACATGAATAATAATATCTAAATGCATGGTCACCTCTTGGTTCAAAGTATAAGAGTAGTCTGAGCTATAGCATCCATCTGAAGTCCAAAAACACGAGCATAATATCTCCTAAAAATATGGTTATCCAGTCAGGTTTGGAGCGAAGTAGAATCAATGAAAGCAGTTCCAAGTAAATAAAAAAGACTATAAAATAGGAATATAGTAAATGTATTACATGATGAAAAAAATTCGAGAATCATAAGTAACAAGTAATAAAAATAAGTACAACTAGAATAATGGCAGTAATAGAAAAATCAGGAAATCAAGATAAACATGGTATATGACTAGTATCTCTAAGTGATTTAAAATATTAGTTCAATATGTGATCGGCTTGGGCCTAACATCGAGCATATAAAAAGGGAGCTAGCTCAACCATACATGAAATGTATGATCATCTAGTAGCCATGATCTATACTAAAATACGGTCTACCGGGTATGATTACATATCCAACTAATAATTCTCCCGTTTCGACTAATATTAGTGGATCTGAATCATGACAGGTCGCAACACATAAATCATAATTCACAGAATAAATACAAGCACAATGATCACGATACAACAATAGCATGAAATATACATCTCCTGACTAGAAATCCATGCAGTACTAGTCCGTATAACGTACGTATCAGAAATCAAGTACATATTACTAAAACATGCAATATATAATCTATCGTATATTGAATTTTTTTTTAGAGAATTGTACTTGCCTATAGTCCTGAACTGAAAGTACAATTAAAGTTCATATCGGAGTCCAAGACCTATATTATGAATGCACATCATCAAACTATACAAGCTAACCTATAAAATTATTCTATCTAACCCATATAATACTAATGCTAAGTTGGTAAGGGTAATGGGTACACGTTCCTACAATTTCCAATTCATAAACCACCCAACCTAGAAGTTTTCAAAAGTTCACTTTATTTCGACTTTGGACAAGTGAACAAGTAGTCAAAAATAATAAACTTAAGGATTCATAAGAATAAACCTTTGTTTAATAGAAGAAGAAAATTTTAAACCAATCCAACGATTGGATATTCCAGAATTGAAGCACAAAGTTGCAAGAAAAACTGATTTCAGACTTGAAAATAATTTGAGTGCAAAAATTTATAATTTTTTCAGTTTTGGAAGCAACATTTGGGTAAACAAACAATATTATTTATGGCTAAAACTCCAGAATCAAATATAGATTTAACTAGGGATTCCTATGGAAGAAATCACACAGAAATCCAACGATTAGGTTTTTGGAAAACTGACCTCCTAAAACTATTTCAGGCTGAAATACTGAAAATATAGTTCATGAAGCTCACTTTGTCCTTAATTTACATAACCCAAAACAAGTAGTTAAGTCATAAAACCTACATGAATTGATTCACAACTTAACCAAGAGTACATATATGGTACTGGAATGTAATAATAGGATATATAGAGAAAATGATACATATCTAAAATTGGTAAAAAATAAATCCAAACTTACAAATATTTCAGAGTGCAGACTACTGCTCATGATACCAACTTGGTCTCATTTTACACTAGTGAAACGAATTATTCTGGACATGACTTCAATAAAAAGTTGCTAGAAAAAATGTTTCTGATTTCATTCAAACAATTGGATCTGAAAAATAATCTTTACACAGAAATATATGCACGTTCAAATTTGGAAGAAAACTGTAATTTTAGAATTCGGTGTTCATGAGATCAACTGTGAGTCTCATTTGCACCAATTAAATAAAATATTTTGGACATGCCCCAACATGATATCTGTAGGCAACACAACAAGATCTCATATAAACTTCTGAAATTGAAAAATATTATATACATAACAAGTTATACTACTTCAAAGTTGAGGTACACACAATTTTGGAAAGGTAGTTTCGAGACAACATTCACTTATGAATCCAAATCCTTAGACAGTAATAATTATAGTTTCTACCTAGGGGAATAATAAACCTAGTAAGTCCCTATATTCCCAATAATCAAACAAAGGTTAACGGGGTACTTACCAATTTACGAAGTACGGACAACGGCTCGTTCCCAAAATTCTAGCTTGCGCACCTTTTGAAAAATGTTCTCTACAGAAGAAAGTAAATACTAAAAATATCAAAAATTATATATGAAATCGAAGAAAATTTACAAAAGTACACAATGGAAAAGGTTTGGAAGACTTTTACCAAGTGCTTTTGTCCGCACACCCCGATCTTTCCACAATTGTCACGCATGATCTATTCTGGACACTTTGTCGTGCAACAATGATTAGGGAAAGATAAACAAATAAACTGCTAGTGAATTATATATGGTTGGAAAGCTAAAACATAATGCTAGAGGTTAGAGATAGACTTGAAGGCTATACCTTCACTTTTGGTAGTGAATAAGGCCTCGGAACAGGACCTATTATGCTGCACCTATGGCTGAATGCTGCTGAATGTACTGCTTTGGGTGGACTATATGAGGGTGAAACCTGAATAAAATATATGGGAAATAGTGTATGGGGCTGCTATCAGGGGTTATAGGGAGGTGTGGCCTTAATATTAGGTGTGTGGGAGGAGAAGGAGGTGGTTTTGACAACTAAAAGTGGTGGTTTGTCCAAAAATTCAAAAATACAAGGGTTGTGTATAGCCTGCTGTCCACCTAAAATATCTACAATATTTTTTGTAGAAATATAACTTGGTTTGGGTCCCCTAGGTCCTAGATAGGTGTGGTCCAGTTTGGGTTTAAAATAGTTTGATTTGGATAGGTTTGATTAGCCTATACTAACCTAATACTCACTAACACTAATGCTAAATTTATATTAACCAAACCTAGTCTAAACTATGTGCCACACATTCTATTATCTAAGAGTAATAACCTTAAACATAGTTATACATATATAATATGCAAGCAAGTATCTATATATTTTAAATACATGCAATAAAAATTTTATTTGAGGTATGAAGGTTACAAATCTATCCCCCTTAAAAAATTTCGTCCTCGAAATTTAAATGATAATTAGGATAGACAAGCCTGGTTGGTCAAGTGAAGAGATATGAATCACTTGTAACAGTCATGGCTTGCTAATGAATTCTTTACAAAATTAAAGATATGAGTAGTACTAGAAGAAGAACAAATAAATAGGATATTGCACGTTACCTTTTCAAGGTAACAAAATCAAGAAAATCCTTCATACCATGAAGGGCAGAATAATTATGGATAACCAGAAAGATATGGTCAACTGAAATGGTTTAGAAGAAGTTTGACATGCATTTTCTAGGATACAAAAGTTTATAATCATCTTTATTTCAAGTTATGGGAAGAAAAACAATAAGTACAACAATAGATGGAGCTTTCTAGGGTTATAACTTATTTACTAGAAAAAGGGTAGACAAAAGCTAATGGGTGATACATGACAAGGATACAACTTTTGATAGCCATTCTGATACAAAAAGGACAAGTTATAAATCAAAAGCACAACTGTTAATATGCTCATTCAAATGGCCACAAGAAAAGGAGAAAAAGAAAGTGGAGAAAAGCTGGACAATTTGGACGATTATCGAGATGGTTCAAAATTTGCCATAATCTAAATACAGTTCGAACGTACTAAAGGTGTGCTACTTTATTGAGAATTTGAAATATGAATTCTACAAGATCATGTGTTGACAAATGTCGAAAACAAAAGAAATATCAAATGTTGATAAGATTTGAAGAAGATAATAGGTACTTAAACCAAGATTTGATATGCATGATAGAAATTTCCAACTCTTGAATACTTGCAAATAGCCTCGATCACTGGATTACCCTACCATATGAAGGCAATGCCTAATTGGAGGTTTTCAAGTTATGCGATGATGAAATGAAATTAAACAAAGGATTTGTAAGAGTAAACAGTGAATGACTAAGAACTGGTAGAACACATTTTTTTTAATTTTGGAGGATTTAAGAACCAATATTACAAATTGTGCAGCTTTCAAAATTTTAAGAAAATTACCGATTTGAGGTACAAGATTGATTGATGGATATATGGAGGTTAAATTTTTAGCAATATTTACTAATAATATAGGAATAAATTTGATCAAAATATTGACATTTAAAAAAAATTGAAATATAACACGAGTATTAGATAAAGAAGCTTGAATTTGAATCTTGGTAAATATTTATATAGACATAAATTCTGACTCAGAGGTTTTAGATCAAGAAAAAACAAAGGTAGTGGAAATTAAAACTTTTATAGATGACCGAGTTCGATAATGGATCACGAGATTAGAAAAAATAAAAAAGAATGATATTTATAATTAGTAGATGGTAAGGGATTCGGACATTCCGAAAGGTAATGGTAAATGAAGCTGGCTTCAAGTAAGAGTAAAAAAAATATACTTCCTTCAATCCTAGTGTGTATACTTCCTTCAATCCTAGTGTGTATATATATATATATATATATATATATATATATATATATATATATATATATATATATATATATAAATATATATATATATATATATATATATACAGAGATTCGGCCATTCCGAAAGGTAACAAGATTCAAGAAAACATAAGATCTAGTTAGAGTATCATATTCGTAGGTAGAAGCCAACTTAATGGATATAAGTAGAACAAAGGTATCAAGAAGAAGAAAGATGATTAGAAGAATATAAATCTTACTTTTTCTCACCTGATTATAATGAAGTTGTTGTTCTACAATTTTATTGCATAAGTTAATAATCAACAAATCCTTCAATTTCACCCTCCGAGATGTCCACCTTGCTTTCGTATCTAATTCTCTTACTCTTACAACTCCGCATTTTCTCTTATCAAAGTCTAATTAATTTGGTGATCTAAACTCCATCCTTTAAGGATCATTATCAAGTTGGTACTTCCATCCACTATATTACCAATTACCAATCCATATAGACTCTAATATATTTAGATTTATTTAAACTTATCAATGAATCTACCCAATAAATTTTTACTCTTTTTTTCCCTCTATTGCTTCCATACATGCATCTAGTTGTCCTATATGGTGAGGTCCATTGTACCAAAAATCTCTCTTTCTCTCTCTCTCTCTCTCTCTCTATAGTTCTATTATCCTCAAAATCAAGGATGGAATCACAATACCACAAGTTTCAAAATTATCCTTGTTTTGTTTTAGCGAAAGTTAATATTATTCACAACATTTAAGATCACTTTGCTAACAACCACATGGAAATCATAAATCCATATTTTGCAATTGTCCTAAAAATCTCATGTGTTAGTAATTAATCCAAATCTTGCATGCTTCTATCGGTTTTGCCAAATCCTCTAGATAAGTTGTATCCTTTATAATCCAAAACTTAGTCATCAATCCTACCAATTTATTCTTCTAATTCTTTTACTCCATTTGTCTTAATTATTCTTCTTCTTATAATTTTCATGTTCCATCTCTCATAGATTACTCGTACCTCATAGTGAGCCATCATCTTAGCTATTTAAGCAAGGTAAAATCGATTAACATTTTTCTCAAAAATCGTATAAAATTCTTCCTTAATTACTATGTCACAAGTCCTCAATATCATCCTCTTAATTTTTCATGGATCAAAATCATCATTTATAAATTCTTCAATATCATTCTTAGTCTGATATATACAACTCTTGTTTATTTCTTCGAATTCATATGGTGTCATTCCATTTACTACTTAGACGTATTTTAAATTCTCCAAACCTCGATGTAATATCAAATTCTTGTTTTCTCCCGATTATCAATATAATCTCGAAATATATATTTATGCATAAGATTATCCGCTCTTCTATTTTTCAAACCGAAATGGTTATGAGCTCCACGTTTATTCCGTTGTTCTTTCTATACTCCATAAGTCTAATCTTAATGCAAGAATTAAGTTCAACAACGGCATATATTCAAATTAGGGTAAACAAAAACAAGAGAAAATAGATTTAAACAAGGTTAAAGTTAAGATTCTTAAGTCATCCCATAAATCTATCAAGAAATTCTAATATGTGATTGAGTACTCTGCTTTCTAGAATTTTCTACAATCCATCAATCATATTCTTTGCGAACTCATAATAATACTCTAATCCTAAATACTACCACGACTTCACACTAATTATGAAAACTAGACCTGCATGGGCCAAAAAGAAAGTGTTACGATCCGGACCCGGATGTTCGGCACGAGCACGTGGATAAGTCCAGTCTACATTGCAGTATCGATGGTAGAACGTTTTCTAAATCTCCAATATACCAATACTAGTCCAACAACTACCAATATGTACTTAATCACAACATGCTAAAGATAGATATGAATAATAATATCTAAATGTAAGGTCACCTCTTGGTCCAAAGTATAAGAGTAGTCTCAGCTATAACATCCATCTGAAGTCCAAGAATGTGAGCACAATCTCCTAAAAATGTGGTTATCCAGTCAGGATTGGAGCAAAGTACAATCAATGAAAGCAGTTTTAAGTAAATGACAGAGACTATAAAATAGGAATGTAGTAAATGTAATACATGATGAAAAAATCGAGAATCATAAGTGACAAGTCATAAAATAAGTGCAACTAGAATAATGACAGTAAATAGAAAAATCATGAAATCAAGATAAACATGGTATATGACTACTATCTCTAAGTGATTTGAAATATTAGTTTGATATGTGATCGGCTTGGGCCTACACCGAGCATATAAAAAGGGAGCTAGCTCAATCATACGTAAAATGTATAATCAACTAGTATCCACGATCTATACTACAACACGGTCTACTGGGTATGATCACATATCCAACTAATACTTCCTTTATCTCGACTAATACTAATGGATTCGAATCGCGACATGTCACACAATAAATCACAATGCACGAAATAAATACGAACACGATGATCACGGTGCAACAATAGCATGAAAGGTACATCTCCTGACTAGGAATCCATGTAGTACCAGTCCGTGTAACGTACATGTCAGAAATCAAGTACACATTACTAAAATATTCAATATAGAAACTATTATATACTGAAAACAATCATAAAATTGTACTTGCATATAGTCCTGAGCTGAAAGTACAATCGAAATTCGTATCGGAGCCCAAGACCTATATTTTAGACTTGAAAATAATTTGGATGTAGAAATTTATAATTTCTTCAGTTTTGGAATCAAAATTTGGATAAACAAATAATACTATTTGTGGCTCAAACTCCAGAATCTAATATAGATTTAACTATAGATTACTATGGAAGAAACCACATAGAAATGCAACAGTTATATTTTCAGAAATCTGAGCTTAAAGTGATCTCCAAAAACAGTTTCGGACTGAAATGTTGAAACTGTAGTTCATGAAGCTCACTTTGCCATCAATTTACATAACTCAAAGCAATTAGTTAAGTCATGAAACCTACATGAAATGATTCACAACTTAACCATGAGTACATACATGGTACTAGAATGTAAGAATATGATATACAGAAAAAAAATGACGTACTTCTAGAATTGGTAAAATTAATTTCATACTTACAAATATTTTACTGTGTAGAAAATTTCTCATCATACCAACTTTGGTCTCATTTTACAATAGTGAAATAAATTATTCTAGACATAACTTCATTACAAAGTTTCTAGAAAAAATATTTTTAATTTCATTAAACAATTGGAGATGAAAAATAATCCCAACATAAAAAATTATGTATGCTTAAAGTTGAAAGAAAATCACAGTTTCAGAATCGGTGTTGTTGAGATTAACATTGAGTCTTATTTGCACCAATTAAATTAAATATTTTGGACATGGCCCCAACATGAGATCTGTAGATAACATAACCAAGATTTTATATAATTTGAGGTAAACATAATTTTGAAAAGCTAGTTTCGAGACTACTCTCACTCATGAATCCAAACCCTTAGACATTAATAATTATAGTTTCTACCTAGGAAAATGATAAATCTAGTAAGTTCTTATGTCCCAAATCATAAAATGAAGATTAACGAGGTACTTACCAATTTACGAAGTACGAATAACGGCTCATTCCTGAAATTTTAGCTTCCACACCTTTCGAAAAATGTTCTCTACAGAAGAAAGTAAATACTAAACATAACACAAGTTATATATGAAATCGAAGGAAATTGACAGAGGTACGCAATAGAAAATATTTGGAAGACTTTTACTACGTGGTTTTGGCTGCAAACCCCGATCTTTGCACAATTGTCCCGACATGATTTATTCTGGACACATTGTCGTGCAACAATGATTAGGGAAAGATAAACCACTAATGTAATGCCCCGCTCCGCACGAGGCATTTGGTTGGCTTGTTGGATGGGATCAGAATGTTGGACCGCGACTTGTGTTGGAGATCAAGAGAGTTGAGACTGATGCAGTATTTCTTAGTTGGCTAGACAGAATGGGTATTGGAACGTGGCTCGCTGGTGGAGCTACGCTTAGTGGGATTGGAGCAGGAAGACCATTATATAAGGCAAGTGGAACTGTCCTCCTTCCTCCTTATTCCTGCATGCTTAATAAATAGAATAATGTGATGCTATGATTTGCCCCTAATGTTCCATGTTTTAGTTGCTGAGTAATTGAGATGTTTATGCTAAGAATTATTGAGCTGCCGAATGAATCACACTTGAACTGCTAATGCGATTTGACGCTTGAAATGAATACTTGAGTAATGAGATGCTATGAGAATGATACATGAGTAATGAACTGGCTATGCTATTAACACAAAGAATGGAAAGAAATACTAGAATCATGTACATCCTGCATAACTGTTAATGTTGCCTGTTACTTCTATGCAATGAAAGAAATAATACTGTCCCTGTGAAATGAAATGAATATGCTATTGTCCCTATGAATTGAATGAATTGTTACAGGTCCCTTTGAAATGAATGAATGTTGTTGTTTCTCCTTAGAAGGAACGTAATGAGAAATGTTGCAATGGAACAAACAATGAGAATGATGGGACTTGGGATCATGGAGATCATCAAGTAGAATGATGGTAATGATTAGTCGTTGAACACGGCTTGGGATTGAGATGAGATGTTGAACTGTTGGCTCTGTTTACTTTAGTTGCTTTACCATGCATTGTGTTATCGAGTCGACACGCATTCGCATGGTCATGGACGTACTTGTACAAGTCTGAGTAAGTTTCCTCGAACGGTACCCGGGGCGCTGGGACCGATTCGACCCGGGAGAAAACATTGGTCGTGCTATGGTGGCACGAGGTATTACGGGACATTCGGCTAGGCTTGCAACCTACCCTGGAATGGTACGTCGTAATACCCATTGGAAAGTCCTTTATGGTGCAGTTTCACCAACGACCATGTAGTCAGGATGCATGCTAATGAATGTTTTGTGCAGACAGAGTAAGTACATCATATTATCCTGTATTTCAATGCAGGTACGGGGAAGTTGGCTATCAGTAAGAAATCACTTAAATGTGATAATTCAATATATGTGTTGGTTTAACTTGCATGCTTACGTTCCAAATAAGTAAATGGTACGGTTTGTAGCCTTTCAGTATGAGATCCGGCTTAACATGTTAAATTCAGTATGCTAGAAAGATGCCATGCTATAATCAATGCTCAAACACAATATACATGCTAAGTGATGCTTGAAGTGAGAACTGTTATAACATGTTTAAGATGTTAGTGTTAACGATGTCTCAATGATGCCTTTTCATGATAATACTTGGTACGCCTCAATGATGCCTTTGTATGATGACACCAAGAATGCTAAAAGATATGTCCACATGAATGCTACTAAGATTATGTTTACATGCTTCACTATGACTATTGCCCATGAACTGTAAACTGATGCTAGGCCCCAATTAGAAGATCATTCTAATAAATGCTTGCTTAAATGATCACTTAAAATGTTGGTTTATGCGAGTGGGTTGGATTCTGCTTGCCAGTACATAGATGATGTACTGACCCACGTTTTGTGGGCAGGTGCTTGTGCATCGGAATGTTCTACACACGAAGATTAGCTGGATTGGTCCCGCGGCATCGAAGATTTGTTGGGCATACAGAAGCTCTCTTTGTACAAGATGATGTCTTCTGTTTATAAAGGGCATAATATATGGAACATTGTAATCAGTTGTACCAGTGAGATTGTAAGCCAAGTCAGTGTATCGAGTTGTAATCCATTGTATCCAAATATCATATGTAAGCTGTATAGCATTGTTCAGTTGGTTTCCATTGTAAAGTGAGATATGTTGTAATCATTGTACTTCAATACAAGTCTTGTACTCTTCTTCAATTATCAATAAAAGAGAATGAAGTTCTATATATCTTGTGTGGCTTCAAGTTACTCTTTTCTCCGCTGCTATAATAAAGTGATGTGCTTCTATTCAATGAGAAAGATTGTCCTCATTAAATTCAATTTATCTGCTTCTGCCGCTGCGATGTGTTCCTATTTGAAGAATAATCGATTATGTACCATCTTTGCCTTGTACAAGTACAATACCAGACTTGTACGGCATCACGCCCAAGCGAGGACGATCGATTCCAAGAGATAAAGTATGTGAATAAATGACTCTATGAATCGGGGCATGACAAATTGGTATCAGAGCACGGCTTTACGTCCTTGGTCTCTTCTTTGATTCGTTTCTAAATCAAAGTTGCGTCGACGATTAACCAAAGTTGCTTCCGCGATCACTCAACGTTGCTTTCGCGATTAAATCAAAGATTGCTTCCGCGATTGTGCTATTGTTGTTCAGTAATTATCCTTATGTATCTGTGCTTGAAAGTTCGTTGACCCTCTTGGCTGCTCACTGGATGTTCCATACAATAAGTCTATATATATTGTGATGCCCCTGAATGAATGATTGTTGTTGGTTTGGACACAAATAACCCAACAATGACTCGATGCCATAGTATGCTGTTTGGAATGTGGGAATAAAGAAAAGTGGCTATGTATGCTGTAACAAGTTGAGATCGCTTGTGATGTTGGAAAAGACTTGTGAATGGGGTAATTGATGGATGAGTTCAATGAAACTGGGGAATTGACTCATTGGTGATGGCTAGTACTTTTGAGATCCTGAGATGTTGGCTAAGTGTTGTGAGCATTATAGATCACGAAGGTCCGGAATAGATTTGAGTTGGTATTGCTTAAGGACGGCTTCGTCTCTGAGTGGTATATTGTCTCTACCACCTCAGAATGAGATGTATGTTGACCCTTTTCCATAGGATAGCAATGAGACTATCTGTGGGTACTGGGTAGTGCCGAGACTTAGCTGGAAGTCATGTATTATTGCTAGATGACTCGAGTGTCCCTTGACGGAGGTGTTATATTGAGTAGCGAGATGGTCGGAAATTATAACTGGTGGCTTGGTTAGAAATTATATAGTCGAGTGATGACTCAGACTAGTAAGACCATTAGTATGCTATGGGTAAATGGATTTGGCTAGAGAATGTGGTGGCTTAGAACATCTGAATGTTGACTTCGATTGGTTGGATGTAAATCATATGTGGCTAATACAAAGTTGATTGCTAAGTTGGAAGTTTTGGAAAAAGTTGTCGATGACCAAAAGAATATTAGAGATCTGTGCCTGATCCTAAGGTGTAATAGATGTTAACCCATCTAGATCACCAAAGGATAGTTGTTGCCTATGTGCAAGTATGCTGAGGAATTTAATGGGATTAGAAAAGTAACTAGTAGCAATCCTGAATATTTATGTTGCACAAAGGATTGTTAATTGATACATAAATTGTCGGATTGAATGGAATAAACTACTCGACCCTTGAGGTAGGGAATTTTAAGAATGTCCGTATGAGATTTTGACGGCTGGGAAAAGAACGAGATTTAAGAATGCCTGTAAGATAATGTTGCTGATTGATGAAACGAATGGGAATTAGAAATTGCATATGTGTTGGATAATATCGGTATATGTGATTGTTGGATTGGGATATAGTTTGCTGGCTTATGACTTAGCGGTGTGACTTTGTCATACAGATCGGATAGTATGATTCCATAGTTGTTAAGACTATCAGAATCGATGACCCTTGAATAGTTAGTCTTGGCTTATGGGCTCGTATGGGTACAAAGAAATGGAAATAGAAATTGAATCATTGGAAAATTTACTTGATGGATTATTAGAACGATGAAGATCATATGTCAGATTGGAAATTGACCGTAATGTTGATAGCTCGATCTTAGTCGATCGTTGGGTAAGTCTAGAATGAGCCTCTGTGGGAATTATTTCCTAGAGGAAGACCCTGGATAGATAGACTTAACCCTAGCGACCAGTTGATGAATTACCAATTGCTGGCTTAGCCCAATTGGCGACTCATTATTCAGACTTAGTTGATACCCATAGGTTTGGGTAGAGTTCCTTAGAACTGTCAGTTGCTTATTGGCCCTGAGAATAAGAAACTAGCATGATCCCTAGTAGCCGTCCACTCTAGGGAAGTCACTTGAATGATTAGGTATAGCTGTCGGTATAGCTAACCATTGAGACTGGACCGAATAATAGATGGCCGTTGGCGAACCATAGAATGACCTTGTGGCATTGAACGAGAGATGGTGATGAGTATGACCTAAGAATGATAAGTTGTAAGTATATGATCCAATGTGAACCTTAGAGATGTTTGACCCTTGAGGATTATGTGTCGGCCTATAGCGGGAAATTAAATCGTGGGATGAGACTTGAGTTTTATGTATCAGATAGTAAATTATTATATGAGATGGAATTGGCTGCTCATGACGGAAATGTTAGATCGGTATCGATAGTTGGTGATGTCGGATTGTATCTTTTAGAAAAGATGAATTGCCTCGGTGAAAAATATTGTTGGATTTGGGAAGGAATACGATTGTTGTTGTGAAACCTTGATATGATTGGCTCTAAGTTAGACCTTTGATCGAATGTTAGAAATGTTATGCTTAGATAGAGAGCTGTCCCAGATATTAAATGTTGTGGCCTGGAAGATAGCGTTTGTGGCAAGTAAATAAAGTGATAAGTCAATTGAAGGAATGCTAAGCCTGATTTGGGAAAAAGAGTTATATTGTGGCTGATCGAATTATGCTATCATGGAAGTTGGCTGAAGTACATATGTTTTGGGGACGCCTGAAAAATGTGTATGGATCCAGCCGAAGTGATAGGTTGCGACTGAGATATTATTATGGGAAGAATTTATCGCACTAGTACGGACTTTGGCTGAAATGCATATGTTTTGGGGACGCCTGAAATATGTGTATGGATCCAAACGAAGTAATGTGTTGCGACCAAGATAGAATGTAAGGAAAATGTTGGCGAATCAATAAAAAGTTGTAAGTAATTGAAAAAGAGATAGACAGATCGAATGATTGATGGATTAAAATGATACAGTTGGATAGCTATTTTGAAATGACCGAGTGGGCTGAAATGAATATTGAATTGAAGCTGAATGAATAACTCGTTGTGACTATATGAATCTAGTAGAAGAGTTGGTTCCTTAAGTTTCGAGGACGAAACTTTTTCTGAGTGGTATATTATGTAATGCCCCGCTCCGCACGAGGCATTTGGTTGGCTTGTTGGATGGGATCAGAATGTTGGACCGCGACTTGTGTTGGAGATCAAGAGAGTTGAGACTGATGCAGTATTTCTTAGTTGGCTAGACAGAATGGGTATTGGAACGTGGCTCGCTGGTGGAGCTACGCTTAGTGGGATTGGAGCAGGAAGACCATTATATAAGGCAAGTGGAACTGTCCTCCTTCCTCCTTATTCCTGCATGCTTAATAAATAGAATAATGTGATGCTATGATTTGCCCCTAATGTTCCATGTTTTAGTTGCTGAGTAATTGAGATGTTTATGCTAAGAATTATTGAGCTGCCGAATGAATCACACTTGAACTGCTAATGCGATTTGACGCTTGAAATGAATACTTGAGTAATGAGATGCTATGAGAATGATACATGAATAATGAACTGGCTATGCTATTAACACAAAGAATGGAAAGAAATACTAGAATCATGTACATCCTGCATAACTGTTAATGTTGCCTGTTACTTCTATGCAATGAAAGAAATAATACTGTCCCTGTGAAATGAAATGAATATGCTATTGTCCCTATGAATTGAATGAATTGTTACAGGTCCCTTTGAAATGAATGAATGTTGTTGTTTCTCCTTAGAAGGAACGTAATGAGAAATGTTGCAATGGAACAAACAATGAGAATGATGGGACTTGGGATCATGGAGATCATCAAGTAGAATGATGGTAATGATTAGTCGTTGAACACGGCTTGGGATTGAGATGAGATGTTGAACTGTTGGCTCTGTTTACTTTAGTTGCTTTACCATGCATTGTGTTATCGAGTCGACACGCATTCGCATGGTCATGGACGTACTTGTACAAGTCTGAGTAAGTTTCCTCGAACGGTACCCGGGGCGCTGAGACCGATTCGACCCGGGAGGAAACATTGGTCGTGCTATGGTGGCACGAGGTATTACGGGACATTCGGCTAGGCTTGCAACCTACCCTGGAATGGTACGTCGTAATACCCATTGGAAAGTCCTTTATGGTGCAGTTTCACCAACGACCATGTAGTCAGGATGCATGCTAATGAATGTTTTGTGCAGACAGAGTAAGTACATCATATTATCCTGTATTTCAATGCAGGTACGGGGAAGTTGGCTATCAGTAAGAAATCACTTAAATGTGATAATTCAATATATGTGTTGGTTTAACTTGCATGCTTACGTTCCAAATAAGTAAATGGCACGGTTTGTAGCCTTTCAGTATGAGATCCGGCTTAACATGTTAAATTCAGTATGCTAGAAAGATGCCATGCTATAATCAATGCTCAAACACAATATACATGCTAAGTGATGCTTGAAGTGAGAACTGTTATAACATGTTTAAGATGTTAGTGTTAACGATGCCTCAATGATGCCTTTTCATGATAATACTTGGTACGCCTCAATGATGCCTTTGTATGATGACACCAAGAATGCTAAAAGATATGTCCACATGAATGCTACTAAGATTATGTTTACATGCTTCACTATGACTATTGCCCATGAACTGTAAACTGATGCTAGGCCCCAATTAGAAGATCATTCTAATAAATGCTTGCTTAAATGATCACTTAAATGTTGGTTTATACGAGTGGGTTGGATTCTGCTTGCCAGTACATAGATGATGTACTGACCCACGTTTTGTGGGCAGGTGCTTGTGCATCGGAATGTTCTACACACGAAGATTAGCTGGATTGGTCCCGCGGCATCGAAGATTTGTTGGGCATACAGAAGCTCTCCTTGTACAAGATGATGTCTTCTGTTTATAAAGGGCATAATGTATGGAACATTGTAATCAGTTGTACCAGTGAGATTGTAAGCCAAGTCAGTGTATCGAGTTGTAATCCATTGTATCCAAATATCATATGTAAGCTGTATAGCATTGTTCAGTTGGTTTCCATTGTAAAGTGAGATATGTTGTAATCATTGTACTTCAATACAAGTCTTGTACTCTTCTTCAATTATCAATAAAAGAGAATGAAGTTCTATATATCTTGTGTGGCTTCAAGTTACTCTTTTCTCCGCTGCTATAATAAAGTGATGTGCTTCTATTCAATGAGAAAGATTGTCCTCATTAAATTCAATTTATCTGCTTCTGCCGCTGCGATGTGTTCCTATTTGAAGAATAATCGATTATGTACCATCTTTGCCTTGTACAAGTACAATACCAGACTTGTACGGCATCACGCCCAAGCGAGGACGATCGATTCCAAGAGATAAAGTATGTGAATAAATGACTCTATGAATCGGGGCGTGACAACTAAAACCCTCATGAATTATATATGTTTGGAAAGCTAAGACATAGATGTAGAGGTTAGAGGAAAATTTGAAGCCCAAAACTTTAGTTTTGGTAGTGAAAAAGGCGTCGGAACATGACCTATCCTGCTGCACCTATGGCTGAATGCTGCTGAATGTACTGCTTTGGGTGGACTATTTCAGGGTGAAAACTGAATGAAATGGATGGAAAAAAGAATGTATATGGCTGCTACAAAGGGTTATGGGAAGGTGTGGCCTTAATTTTATGTGTGTGAGAGGAGTGGAGAGTGATTTTGACAACTAAAAGTGGTGGTTTATCCAAAAATAAAAAAATGCAAGGGCTGTGTATAGCCTACTGTCCACCTAATATATGTACAATATTTTTGTACAAATATAACTTGGTTTGGGTCCCCTAGGTCCTAGGTAGGTGTGGTTCAAGTTTCAGTTCAAAATAGTTTGATTTGGATAGGTTTGTGTAGCCTACACTGACCCAATACCCACAAACACCAATGCTGAATTTATACTAACTGAAACTAGTATAAACCATGTGTCACACATTGTATTATCTAAGAATATTAACATTAAACATAGTACTATATATATCTATATATGAAACATGCAAACTATAGTATCTATATATTTTAAATACATGCACTAAAAAATTTATTTGAGGTACAAAGGTTACAAAAAATTAATTTTTAAGAAAAAAAAAGAGAAGAGGAAATTATTTATTTACCAAACAAAGAGAGAGAGAGAGAGAGAGAGAGAGAGAGGAGAGAGAGAGAAATCCAAAATCAAAAAATAATATTCGATAAAATTAAAATTACTTGGAATGTCAACTTGAGGAAAGAAATGTTGAACTCCAAAAAATTTCGCAGAAGTAGAATTCTCAAGAACACTGCAGTTCCTCCTCCAGAAAGTTACACTTCAAACCCAGACGCTGGTTATTTCAATCTTCAGAAAATTGCTTAGCTTGTATTTTTTTGTAAGAAAGAAAATAAATAATTTTGTATAATTTTCATAAATTTTGGTCTATTTATATTTTTTTGGGTACAAAATGACCTATTTTACCCTCAAAATATAGTTATTATAAGAAATTTTTTTTTGTTGTTATTTTTAGCAAATGATCAAAATATCCTTAAAACGGTAAAAAAAAAAACTTCAAAATGAGGGCATATCGGTCTTTTCCATATCCAACATGTAAATAAAAAAAACCAGTCCAACTGGGTCGGCCTGATCGGATTTAGCGGGTTTGACCAGTCCGGTCCTACAGTCAAACCGGGCTGGATCGGTCTGGACTAGCGGGTTTGAAATTGGAACCTAGCCTACATCCGTGGGAAAGGGGGTTAAGCCGGTCCGGATTGTTGACAATGCTCGGACTATTCTATACCAAATTTGACCTGACGAATCCGGACCGAAAACCGAACCGACCGGCCCAGTTAACACCGTGAGGGGTGTGGAGTCCAAAATTGTCGCTCTTGGGGGGTAGTGACGTAGATATTATACATCCACATACGGCTAACGTTGGACATTAGCATCTGCCAGAAACGGCAAAGTCTATAATTTTCATGGGGAACTGGGGGGATGTTTATCCACCCCATTCTCTCTCTACATATCCCTCTCTTTCTCTCTATATATATACAGACATACCACCTTCTTCCACTGAGAAAACAAACGTTTCTTTTTTTCCTTTCATTCGAGAGAGAGGGGGAATATGTTGGCTATATTCCAAAAGGCGTTTGCCCACCCCCTGGAGGAGCTGAGGAGCCCTACTGCCGTGGATGAGAGCCGGGCTCCGAAGAGGCCCGAGGAGATTATGAAGGGCTTCCACTCCCTCCACCCGGACAATTCCTTCTCCGCCAACTTCGGCGGCGGCGCGGCGCTCGCCTCTTGTTCGGACGCACGTCCTGCCTCCTTCCACCACCGCAGGTAGGGGTGAGCATTATGGACCGAAAATCGAACCGGAACGAATAAAAGATTCCGTTTGGTTTGGAAAAAAATCGATTCGATTTCGGTTTCGGTCCAAAACTGAAAACCGAACTAGGTTTGTACAGTTATGTAAATACCTACAATTTTATGCATATGTTATAATTAAAATGTGTATATTTGAAAGCAACAATTACATTATGTGTTTTGAAACCAAATTTTGATAATTTAACAATTAGTCTCACTTTGGACGCAAATACAACAAATGTAAATGTGTGTATAAAAATTATAATTTTTAATATTATTTAATCATGATTTCAACTTTGGACCATATCCATTATACAATAGAAATAGTCCAACCGAACAAATCGAATAAATCAGATTGTTATTCAGTTCGGTTCGGTTTCAGTTTTGAATCATTTCGGTTTGATTTCGGTTTTGGATTTTTAGAATTTTGGTTTTGTCCGACTCTGTTGAAACCGATAAACCGAATGCTCACCCCTACGCAGGTGCTATCTTACTTATCTGCATGTTTTTGGTTTTTTGTTTATTATATGTGTATGGACATGCATATGTGCAAGCTCGCCTTGTTTATGGCAGTAGATAGGATGTCCAGTGTCCTCGTTATTATATATCAATTTTATTACATTGACATTTGTCCTTTCAACTTCTATAATTGAAAGATAGTTGTCAGAGAACATGTGATAGAATTAATACAGAATAATGGAGATAACAGATCTGCTCCCCTTGTTTATTGTCTTGAGATTATCTAGCTCAAGCTTGGAGCTATTTTTCAGTTGAGCACGTGGTTCACGGAAAGGAAAGGAAAGAAAATGAATTATTTATTTATTTTTTAAATTATAATTTTCATCTATTTTCATTTCTGCGTTTGGAAATGCTAGAAAAATTGAATAGAAAAGTGAATGCTTGGGATGGAATCCTCATAGTGGATGTATAACTATTTTCTTCCATATTTTTTCTTTTTATTGGGAATTATTTTCCTTCTATGCTTTTTTTTTTTTGATATTTTTCTTTCCTTTTGAGAATTATTTTCATTTCCTTTGGCATCCTTTTTCAAGATTCTGATTCGGTGAACCAAACGTGATACTAAGTAAACTGATCTCTTTTTGGACATGTGTTGGCCTTATTTTTATCAATACTAACAGTAACAAATTTCAGTTTGGGTCACGAGTTGCTATATATATATTTTTTGCAATGCTCGGCGTAACGCACATGATAAAAAAAATTTAGTATTTTCAAAAACGAAATCGAAAATCGAATAAGACTTGTACAATTATGTAAATACTTTCAATTCTGTACATATGTTATAATTAAAATGTGTATATTTTGAAATCAACAATTATATTTATGTGTTTTAAAACCAAGTTTTGGTAATTTAACAACTAATCTCACTTTGGACGCAAATACAGCAAATGTGTGTATAAAAATTATAAAATTTTAATATTATTTAACCACGATTTCAACTTTGGACCCTGTCCATTATACAATAGAAATAGTTAACCGAATAAACCGGGATTTTTTAGAATTTTAGTTTATTCGATTTTAACTATTTCGGTTCGGTTGAAACCGAGTAAACCGAATGCTCACCCCTAACCGCAGGTACTATCGTACTTATCTGCTTTTGGTTTTTGTTTAATATATGTGTATGGACATGCATGTATGCAAGCTCGCCTTGTTTATGGGAGTAGATTGGCATTTGTCCTTTCAACTTCTATAATGAAAAATAGTTGTCGTCACATGATGAGAACATGTGATAGGATTAATACATAATAATGGAGATAACATGTATGCTCCCCTTGTTTATTGTCTTGGGATCATCTAGCCCGAGCTTGGAATTGTGTTTAAGCTAAACGAATTGGTTCACGGAAAGGAAAGATAACAATGAATTATTTGTTTTTAAAGAAATTATAATTTTCACCTATTTGCATTTCTGTGTTTGGAAATGCCAGAAAATTGTAAAGAAAAATGAATACTTGGGATGGAATCCTTTTAGCAGATGTATAACTATTTTCTTCCATATTTTTTTCTCTTTTGGAATTATTTTCCTTTTCTGCTTTATTTTTTTGGTATTTTCTTTCCTTTTGGGAATTATTTTCATTTACATTGGCATCCTTTTTCAAGGTCCTGATTCGGTGAACCAAACGTGATACTAAGTAAACTGATCTTTTTTTGGGCATGTATTGGCCTTATTTTTGTCAATGATAACAATAACAAAATTAAGTTTGGGTCATGGGTGGTATTTTTTGCGATGCATGGCGTAACACATGGAATTTTGTGCACGCTGCGTTGTATGTCATTTGGGCCCACTTATTACGTACAAGATTTTGTGTCTCACCGAGACAGATTTGCATAAGTATCACAGAGCAAGGTTATATTGGATGCTTCCATAATTCTCTAGAAGATTGTGGGATCTTCCTGAAGATTCATGATCTTTCTAGATGCTCTAGAAGCTTCCTTAGAAAATATCTAGGTCCTAGAATAATCCATAGAATATTCTGTTTCCAGAAGCTTCATGTAGGCCCTTTGAGACATTATAAATAAATGAGAGACTCATTTGTTCCTCGCCACCCAAGAAGTTGTCAACTCTTTCTCTAGTATAGTGAAGTTTTTAATCTTTCAATCTCTCTCTTTTGCTCCATATTGTTCTCATTCTCGTCTTAGCGGTCTAGCTAAGCGTTTGGGGAAGACTGGCAAGGGTCTTCGAGTAGGAAGCTTGTGCGCCGCACGGGTTGAAGTGTAGGAAAAGACACCAAGTTCGTGACAAGTGGTATCAAAGCGAAGGTCAGTTGATACTATATCGACATCCGGAAATGCTCAAGAGGGACCTGCGTCGCCTAAGGAGAGACACGATAAGACCAACAAGATGGGCAGGAGCAAGGAGTCTACGACGAAGCATAGCCTTGCCGATCTTGTAGAACGCCTCGAGGTCTTGGAGATTGGTTCGCGGGACATGGAGATGCGATTGGGCTTGTTGAGAACTAATAAGGGATTTAGTCCCACATTGGAAAATGTAGTATAAAGAGGAGCTAGACTTCCTATAAGTAGTGGAGTAGCCAATCAATAAAATATACAACAATTATTCTCTACATGGTATCAGAGCCATAGCCACAAAAAAAAAATTCACCCCTTCCCCAACCCGGCAAACCCCCTGCCGCCGACGCCCCCCCTCCCTGCCCCCCTTGTTTATTGTCTTGGGATCATCTAGCCCGAGCTTGGAATTGTGTTTAAGCTAAACGAAGTAGAAAGCGTTGCTGACAGAGTTGAAGCTGGACAAGGGAGCACCGTTACGTCTTCTGAGCGATAGTCAAGCTGCAATAAGTATAACTAACAATCCAGTTCAGCACGACAGAACGAAGCACATCGAGATCGATCGATTCTTCATCAAAGAGAAGCTGGAACAAGGAATACTGAAGATTGATCATGTTCGCTCAGAAGAACAAGTGGCAGACTGTCTAACTAAGGGTCTTAGTTCATTAAGTCTGTCGAAGCTATATAACAAGATGGAATAATTAATATCTATCGCCCATCTTGAGGGGGAGTGTTGAGAACTAATAAGGGATTTAGTCCCACATTAGAAAATATAGTATGAAGAGGAGCTAGACTCCCTATAAGTAGTGGAGTAGCCAATCAATAAAATATACAACAATTATTCTCTACAGGGCTCTATGGAGCAAATCAACACGAAGCTAGAGGAGTTCTACGATGGGCTGTAGAGTGACGTTTCTTCGTCTATGACAATCTTTTGGGAGCAATTCCAAGTAATCTGATCCGCACTTAAAGAGGAGCGTAAGGTGCATCGTGCAGCGATTGAGGACTTGCGCAGGAAGATCCGAGGCTAAAGACCGTATTCGATAGTTGCGGAGAACTCAAGACCAAAGTTGCCATCTTGGAGAAGGCCGTTGCGAACGGTAGACCTTCAACTATGGAGGCACCTAGACGAAAGATCCCCGAGCCAAAATCCTTCAACAGGGAGCGAGATGCCAAAGAAGTTGAGAACATCTTGTGGAACATGGAGCAATACTTCAAGGCGTTGCACATCAATGATGACGTCGAAAAGGTGGACATTGCTTTACTCTACTTCACTGACGATACTATGTTGTGGTGGCATCGAAGGTGCATGGAAGCCGAGAAGGGTTTGTGCTCGATAGAGACTTGGGAGGATCTAAAAAATGAGATCAAGTCTCAGTTCTATATGGAGAATGTTGAGTTTGCAGCGAGGTGGAACTTGCGGCAACTCAAGTACGTCAGAGCGATCAAATAGTGCATTGCGGAGTTCACACTCTTGATGTGATATCTAGCATGGACGAAGAGGATCGCTTATTCTTCTTCCTCGATGGACTTAAACCGTGGACGGCTCAAAAATTGTAGTGACAAAGGGTGCAAGACTGGAATTGTCTCAAGTTTTTGGGAGCTTGGGGCTATACATTTGAAGTTATGAGACTTCTTTTTTTAAGATAAAGTTGGACATTAATAACCGTCCCTGTCATGGACTACTAACACCAAGACCCCTTCCTATTTAATTTTATCCAGTGTTTGATTTGAAACCTCGTCCACTCCTCCCCTCCCTTAAACCAACCCCTTTATAGTGAGTTTTGAGAGGGTTATTTAGACTTAGATTTTGAATGTGAGTAGTAGACTTAATAAATATACTATTAGACCAAAGTTTCATTAACTTTGGTCCTGAGGGTGGGTTTCGAAAACACGTCCATGGGGAATGGAAACCGTTTGACTCATGCTTTCCTTTCGAAACCAAATACAATCTCAAAAGTGCAATCCAAACTAGCCCTAGTAAATAGGCCCTTCCGTCGGAGTAATACGACCTTGTAGAGTTTTTTTTTTTTTTGGCTTGAAACACAATCAATTGCTAGGAGATAACAACTCCAAATGTATAGCTGTAATCATGATATGGAGCGAAATAATTACTCAAAGATAAAATTAATGAAATAGGGTATAGCAGTCAATTAATGAAATAGGGTATAGGAGTCATGGATTGTGTTTGCATGACGATTATACACTATGCCATACTAGAAATCCATGGTACAATTCATGAATTTGCAATGGATAGATGAGGCTGTTTAGCGACACTTGATTAACCAATTGATTTTTTTTTTATTTTTGACAAAGTTTACAAAAATATGAGAAAATATGAAATTGTATCCATAAGTAGATGTTACGAGCCAAAGCCTATGGCTCTACAAGCCTGACTGCCTTTCCTTTCCTTTCCTTCAGTCTCATTTGACAGTTATTTCTGTTAATAAGTCAGGTAACATGCTCAGGTGATTGCCAGCTAGGATTCCAGCTCACAGTTGATTCCATCAGCCAGCTCAGTTGATTCCAATCAGCCAGCTCACCTGTACAGTCACCAGATTAGTTTGTTAGCTTGATAATCAAGCAAGGTTGTAGGAGTATTCATATATAAATACAGTGTAATAGCAAGAGAAAGGATACTGATGAATTTGCAACTTCTCCATATAGCTGTAACTTCTTCTTCCTCAAGCATTCTATAAAATTCCTCTTCCTGATCCTACTGTTCTTCCCTAATTTTCCTCTGCAACTCTGAAATCTTCTTACAAAATGTCTCAAATCTTCTCGAAATGCCCAAATGCCAGGTCTGATGGGAAAGGTCCCAACAATTTGGTATCAGAGCGCATGGATCTGCTCAATGAGGTCGGCGAGGAGCAACAGTCTAGCAACAACTACAGGCCAGAATCATTGGGGGATCGACAAGTACAGGCTACAGATTTGAGGGTTCAGAATTTGGAGGTAAATTTCTGCAACTCACAGACATGTTTGAGAATATGATGAGGGAAATGAGTAGATCCAGACGAGAGAGAGCCTCTCCTTCCTACTCCAATTCCTGCAAACATATGTACACCAATGGCCATGTCTGGAATTCCAGGAATGGAGTGGAACCCTGGTTATCCAAACCATATTCCACAAAATTATCAACACCCCACCCCACCCTCTGTGACAAACCTTCCAATACCATCATCATTACCCCCATTTAATCAATCCGGGCCTCCCCATTCTTTCAGTCCACACCCTTTCCAAGCAGTAGGAGGAATGAATCCTGCCCCTTCCAACCTGTGGAATCAACAAGATAATACAAATCATACCTGGGGAAAACCCTCCCTGAGGCTGAAATTGCCTGAATATGATGGAGGTCCAGATGTGGAGGGATGGCTCCTGAGAATCCATCATTACTTCAATTTTTATCACATACCTGAAGAGAGAGAGAGTGAGGGTCTGTTCAGCGAAGGGAAGAGCTGCCCATTGGTTTGATTGGCTCATTCAAATCAAGGGGGGACTTATAACTTGGACAGATTTTTCAAGCCATTAGGCTCAATTTTGGGCCCTCCCAGTTCACAAATTATGCTGGAGTTGAAAAGACTCACTCAAACTGGGATGGTGGAGGAATATGACTCTCAATTCGAGAGTCTCTCTAAGAAAGTCAGAGGGACTAAGGAGCCTGATCTGGTTAGTCAGTATATAGGGGGCCTGAAAGATGAAATCAGGTATGAATTACTGGTGGCAAATCCTCCCACATTGCCCTTAGCCATGCAGTGGGCAAGGCTTTATGAAGCCAAATTACATTCTCTTAAGAAGGGATACAAGACTCAGCTGTATCCCCATAAAGCAGCACCCTTCCAAAGTTTTTCTCAGCTCTCCAATCATGAAAATGACAAGAAAACTCATAGTTATCATGTTGCCAATTCCATGTTGCCTGTGAACACACCAAAAACTTCTACCATCTCTCCTAAGGAGCTTGATAGAAGGAAAGGACTGGGTTTATGCTTCACTTGTGATGACAAGTGGTACAAGGGGCACAGGTGCAAGGAGAAGAAACTGTTTATGTTGATCAGTGATGTTGAAGAACCAGATGTAGAAGAACCAGAAGATGTTTTCACAGAAGACTCAAAGGAGACACCACCCTCAGGAACTTTTGCCATATCCTTACAAGCTCTCTCTGGAACATTGCAACAGTCAACTATAAGACTGAGGGGAAGCATACACAACAAGCCTGTGATGATATTAGTAGATTCAGGCTCTACTCACAGTTTCATAGATAGCCAATTCTGTGAGAGAATTGGGCTTCAGATTACTAACAAGGAAGGATTTGAAGTGATGGTAGCTAATGGAGACAAACTTCAAAGTCAAGGACTCTGTCAAAAGGTTGCAATTGACTGTCAAGGAAGAAAAATAATATTTGATCTGCTATTACTTTGCCCTTAACTGGTTGCCATGTAGTCTTGGGGGAAATTGGTTGAGAACCTTGGGAAATATCTTATGGAATTTCGAAGATTTGATAATGAGATATGAAGATCAAGGAGTCAGTCACATTTTCAAAGGAATACAAAATCAGAGAGAAGCCTTGAATGAAGCCAATCTCAAAGACTTGAGGCAAGGGGCTCAAATATACATCATCCAGCTATGTTCAGTCCAAGCCCAACCTCAAGAGGAGAACAACACTCAAGACTTGGTGCAGCTACTAGGCAGGTATAATCATCTCTTTGAAGAACCTAAAGAATTACCTCCCAAAAGACCTTATGACCACAAAATACCTCTACTGCTGCTGGATCATTACCTGTTTGTTGTAGACCTTATAGACAACCATTCATTCATAAAAATGAAATTGAAAGGCAGGTGCATGATATGATTGAAACAGGAATCATAAGGCCAAGTAGTAGCTCATACTCATCCCCTGTAATCCTAGTAAAGAAATCTGATGGTAGTTGGAGGATGTGTGTAGATTATAGGGCCCTTAATACTAACACCATTAAGGACAAATACCCTATATCTTTCATTGATGAACTGTTTGATGAGTTAAGTGGGGCTCACATTTTCTCCAAACTGGACTTAAGGTCAGGCTACCACCAAGTTAGAATGCAAGAAGAAGACATCCACAAAATTGCCTTTAGAACCCATGAAGGCCATTATGAATTTTTGGTCATGCCCTTTGGCTTGACCAATGCCCCCTCCACATTCCAGTCCATGATGAATGATGTATTTAGAGACTATCTCAGAAAATTTGTTAGTTTTCTTTGATGACATTTTAGTCTATAGTCCTAAAGAAGAAGATCATTATGTACACTTGGAGAAAGTTTTGCAGAAGCTTGATGAACACCAACTGAAGATTAAGAGGAACAAGTGCCAATTCCTCCAAAGGCAAGTGGGCTATTTGGGGCATGTTATCTCTGGTCAGGGAGTAGAAGTTGATACAGACAAAATTCAAGCAGTAATCAGCTGGCCTAAACCTACCACTCTCAAAGAATTGAGGGGTTTTTTGGGGTTGACTGGGTGCTATAGAAGATTCATCAGAGGATATGGAAGCTTGGCCAAGCCTTTAACTGAACTTCTCAAGAAAAATGCATTCCTGTGGAATAACAAAGCTCAAGAGGCCTTTGAAGCACTGAAGAAAGTTCTAACTGAACCTCCTGTCCTGTGTATGCCCAACTTCCAGAAGGAGTTCATCTTAGAGTGTGATGCATGTGGTGAGGGAGTGGGGAGTACTCATGCAAGAAGACAAACCTATTGCCTACTTAAGTCAAGCACTGAAAGGTAAAGCCAAAGTCCTCTCAACATATGAAAAAGAAATGTTAGCAATACTCTGGCTGTTAAAAAATGGTCTCAATACTTATGGGGAAGGGTCTTTATCATCAGAACAGACCATAAATCCCTTAAGTTCATGTTAGAGCAGAGAGTGTATATTGATGCTCAGTACAAATGGATACTCAAACTATGGATTCCATTATAGAGTGGAGTACAAGAGGGGAAAGAAAATATGGCTGCAGACAGTTTATCCAGGAGGGGAATAGCAAGCCTATCTGCTGTAACTATGATCCATGCAGGATGGCTCATACAGTTCAAGGAAGAGATGAATCAATCAGCCTACTATATTAAGAAGAAAGAAGAATGGGAACAAGGGAAGCTGAACACTGACAGGTACACTCTGATAGATGGGCTCCTCTATTATAAGAATATACTTTTAGTTGATCCAGCCTCAGAATTTGCTTCTCTGATGATTAAAGAACACCATGATGGACTGCAAGCTGGTCATTCAGGAGTTGCCAAGACACTGCACAGAATCAAGAGGGTATGCTACTGGAAAGGGTTAAAAAGAGCAGTCCAAAATTATATAAAGGCTTGTGGTGTTTGTCAGAGAAACAAGAGTGAAAATGTTTCTCCAGCTGGTCTATTACAACCTCTGCCAATTCCAAACAGAGTCTGGGAAGATATCTCCATGGACTTTATAGGACTCCCTAGCAGCTACCATAAAACCACCATTCTAGTGGGTGGACAGGCTCACTAAATATGTGCATCTGTTTGCACTGGGACACCCCTATACTGCTGCCTTGGTGGCCCAAGTATTCCTTGAAGGGGTGTTCAAATTACATGGAATGCCTAAATCTATAGTTACTGACAGAGACCCCCTCTTTACCAGTCAGTTCTGGAAAGAATTTTTCAAGCTAAAGGCACCCAACTCAAGTATAGCACTGCCTACCACCCCCAAACTGATGGCAGACAAAGGTAACAAACAGATGTGTAGAGGGATATCTCAGATGCTTCTGTGGTCACAAGTCCAGAGAGTGGAGTAAGTTTCTTGCATGGGCCGAATACTGGTTTAACACCAATTGGCATTCTGCAATCAATACCACCCCATTTGAAGCAGTCTATGGTAGGCCTCCACCCCATCTACTTACTTATGTGCCAGGGTCAACTCAGGAAAGTGAGGTAGCAAGGAACCTGGAGTCTAGGGATAATGCCATACAAGTCCTCAAGGACAACTTGACTTTAGCTCAAAACAGAATGAAGAAGTTGACAGATAGCCATAGAACTGACAGGGAGTTCATAGTTGGAGACTGGGTTTATTTGAAGTTACAACCCTATAGACAAGTTACTGTTGGACAGAGAAGGCCCCAAAAGCTCTCCCCAAAATATTTTGGTCCATATCAGATACTCTCTAAGGTTGGGGCTGTAGCATACAAGCTTGCCCTCCCTGATGAATCCCAAATACATCCAGTCTTTCATGTTTCCCAATTGAAGAAAACTCTTAGCCCCACCCTTACAGTGCATCAGGAGAACCCCACTTATACAGAAGAAATGGTACTGGAGCCTCATTGGGTGTTGGACAGGAGGTTGGTTCAAAGAAAGAACAGGGCAGCAGTGGACTTGCTAGTGCAGTGGCAAGATTGTTCCCAGGAAGAAGCCCAATGGGTTCCCTATGAGGATTTCATTAAGAAATTTTCTCATTTTGACCTTGAGACAAGTCAAATTGAGAGGGAGGCATTGTTACGAGCCAAAGCCTATGGCTCTACAAGCCTGACTGCCTTTCCTTTCCTTCAGTCTCATTTGACAGTTATTTCTGTTAATAAGCCAGGTAACATGCTCAGGTGATTGCCAGCTAGGATTCCAGCTCACAGTTGATTCCATCAACCAGCTCAGTTGATTCCAATCAGCCAACTCACCTGTACAGTCACCAGATTAGTTTGTTAGCTTGATAATCAAGCAAGGCTGTAGGAGTATTCATATATAAATACAGTGTAATAGCAAGAGAAAGATACTGATGAATTTGCAACTTCTCCATATAGCTGTAACTTCTTCTTCCTCAAGCATTCTATAAAATTCCTCTTCCTGATCCTACTGTTCTTCCCTAATTTTCCTCTGCAACTCTGAAATCTTCTTACAAAATGTCTCAATCTTCTCGAAATGCCCAAATGCCAGGTCTGATGGGAAAGAGTCCCAACAGTAGATTAAAAACACCTGAAAAGCTAGATTGTCAACTCGCGATGTGTATTATGTATCGATTTGGTTGCGTCATATCGTGTATCATATGTTAGTGCAACTCTAAAAGTTTGGGTTTAGACTTCTAAATCACATCCATATACTAACATGATTTAATTAAAAGAATTTTTTTTTATTTGTTTCGTACTTACAAATCTATCTAGGGGATTTGAAGAGTACTCTTTGGTTGTACGAGCTTAAATTGCAATCCAAAATGTAGGTCTACCTAACTGCCAACTGGCCATCTAGATTTTATGGCATGATTATCTCATGCTCATAGCTACATTGTCTAGAAATTTGGTACAAGTATAGAGAATTGATGTAAGGTGGATAGCTGGTCATAAAACTTTATTAAATCATGTAGAAATTTTTTTATACTCCATTGCCGACCCCATTTTGATGGGAGAAAGCGTGGTGCTGATTGTGATGATGATTTACTGATCTATGAAGTTTCGTAATCGTGATTGTTAAGTATATATTACATGACTGAAGTTGATACTACCTATCAACCTGTATTAATCGTATTGGATGAACCATTAGCTAATGAAATGGTATTATATCGAATCGAATCATATCACAAGATATGTATCCGTATACTAACAAGATAGCTGAAAAGTTACTAAGTCTGCTTAGTTAAGCAATTGTTCTAGTTTCTTTTTGCCTAAAAATGAAGGCTTCAGTTTGGGAAATACTGCAGATCTTTGGACTCTTGGTAACTATAATACAACTATTTCGTTTCTCACCTGATTTACCAAATTAAGTTTATATTTTGAAACAAGAAATACTTTTTCTCTCAAATTTTGACTTATTACTCATCATTTCGGTAAGTTTAACATTTAAATTATAACACTTTCATCAATATCAATTTACATGATTTGAAACTCTATATACAATTTTAAGTTCAAAAGGGAGAAGTCTTCGGAGCACTAATTATCTACTTGACAACCGAGGAGCTGAATTTTGAAATTGGTGCAGGTTATTTTGCAGCTTTGACGAAATATATTGCATGTATGTTGGTGTCCTCGACAATCTGAGCTCCCTCATAAGGGACTATGGCCTCTGTAAGTCCACCAACGATGCCCAACTCGTCATCGAGGCCTACCGCACCTTCCGCGACCGCGGGCCATACCCGGCCGATCAGGTCGTCAAGGACCTCGCTGGCACCTTCGCATTCGTCCTTTATGACAACAAGGCTGGCACCATCTTCGCCGCTCTGGTACGTACAGTGCTCTTTCTTTCTTCCTTTCTCAATTGATGCTCCAACCGAGGTCCTTTTCTTGCGAGAACTAATTAGTGATTGTGTAAACTGGTGTAGAGTTCTGATGGAGGGGTGCCCTTGTTCTGGGGACTAGCGGCTGATGGATCGGTGGTAATATCGGATGAAGTGTTGGTCATCAAGGGAAGCTGTGGCAAGTCCTATGCTCCTTTTCCTCCAGGTAAATATATGTGTATTCTCTGTGCAAATTGAATGCAAATACTTATATAGACCTTAATTCTCCCCCTTGACCAGTCTGCAATTTGCTCACATATGCATGATCTTAACACCCAAACTAACAAAGTATCCCGATAGTGTCTACGGTGCACAGCTACAGAAAAATGGTGTCAATATCTGCATGGTGTCCTTACCGTTTCCGTGTCGGTATTCATGCAACATAGGTTACTACCCTGTACCTATTTGGAAATATTTGTATACTGTATTTTATTGTATACTTATCGGTGTTTGTATTCGTGAATCATAGCCGATTTTCTTTGGCATCCAGGGAAAGTATCAAATTATCCGTAATGGTTTTTGGTGAGATTTTATTTCTGGATTTTGAATAGTGAAAATTGGTGAACTTGTACCTATGATTTAGACCTCTTAATTGTTCTTCTACGAGTGGCAATTACTATTTAGTATGAGGCTTGTTCTGGAAATTCAATTTTTTGTTGAATTGAGTTACGTTGGGGAAGTTATTGTGTTAATCTCAACAACTTTTAACCAAGGTTCATAGTATCGGTATTGTACTCGGTATCAGACCCTTCCTATAAGTATCGGGATCGATGGTATTGTAGAGAATAATTGTTGTATTTTTATTGATTGGCTACTCCACTACTTATAGGGAGTCTAGCTCCTCTTCATACTACATTTTTTCAATGTGGGACTAAATCCCTTATTAGTTCTCAACACTCCCCCTCAAGATGGGCGATAGATATTAATCATTCCATCTTGTTACATAGCTTCGACAGACTTAATGAACTAAGACCCTTAGTCAAATAGTCTGCCACTTGTTCTTCTGAGCGAACATGATCAATCTTCAGTATCCCTTGTTCAGCTTCTCTTTGATGAAGAATCGATCGATCTCGATGTACTTCGTTCTGTCGTGCTGAACTGGATTGTTAGCTATACTTATTGCAGCTTGACTATCGCTCAGAAGACGTAACGGTGCTCCCTTGTCCAGCTTCAATTCTGTCAGCAACGCTTTCATCCACAGCAATTCCGACGCTCCTAAGGCCATTGCTCTATATTCTGCTTCAGCTGTAGATCGTGCTACCACTGACTGTTTCTTGCTTTTCCATGAGACCAAGTTTCCTCCTACAAAGACACAATATTCCGTGGTAGACCTTCAATCGTCTATGCAGCTCGCCCAGTCTGCATTGCAGTATCCCTTAACTTCTATACATCCATTCTTCTTGAACTATAGCCCTTTCCCCGGCATCCCTTTCAGATATCTCAAGATCTGAAACACTGCATCCATATGACCCGTTCTTGGATCATGCATGTAGCGACTTACTACACTCACCACAAATAGATATCAGGGCGAGTGTGCCCAGATAAATCAATCTCCCATAGTCGTTGATATCTTTCACGATCAACTGGCTCTCCTGCTTCTGCTCCCAACTTGCACTTCTGGTCAATTGGAGTGACTGCTGCTTTGCATCCAGCATTCCTGTCTCCTTCAGCAGATCTAGTGTCTATTTTCTCTGTGAGAGAACAATTCCTTGTTCGCCTTCACACTCGATACCTAGAAAGTACCTCATCGCTCCTAAATCCTTCACTTCAAACTCCTTCGCGGGTTTTGACTTCAGCTTAGCGATCTCGACTTCATCATTACCTGTGATTACTATATCATCCACGTATACAGCAAGTATAGTGATGTGGCCTTTTGCATGCTGAAGAAAGACCATATGATCTGCATTTGCTTGATGTTATCCCATGCCTGTAACAGCCTTTCTGAATCTGTCAAACCAGGCTCGAGGAGATTGCTTGAGCCCATATAACGATTTCTTTAGTTTGTACACTTTTCCATACGACGTCCCTCCGTCTGATTCTGTAGCGTAGCACCCTGACGGGAGTTCCATGTACACTTTTTCTTGTAGGTCCCCATGGAGAAAAGGCATTTTTCACATCTAATTGGTATAGCTTCCCTAGTTTGCTGCAATGGAGACCAGAGTTCTTACGGTGTTCATTTTCGCTACTGGAGCAAACGTCTCATCATAGTCGATGTTATATGATTGTGTGTATCCCTTTGCAACCAACCTCGCCTTGTATCGTTCTACCTTTCCTTCTGACGTCTCTTTACTGTGTACACCCATTTGCATCCTACAGTTTTCTTTCCTTTGGATGGAACCAGCTCCCGTCTTATTTTTCTCCAGTGCTCCAAGTTCTTCCATTATTGCAGCTTTCCACCTTGGATCTTTCTTTGCTTCTGCCAACTTTTGGGCAACGAAGTAGAGTCTAATGATGCAATGAAGGCTCGATAATTCGAAGAAATATTAGAATAAGACAGGTAGTTGGCAATATCATGTTCATAATCATCAAAACGACAAGGAGCCTTACCCGCATTGATGCAAGAAGATTTCCTTAAGGGAGCAATAGGTGGTGGAGATCATACCATCAGAGTCAGAGAGATCCGCATCAGAATCAGATTGATTCTGTGCGGGGGCAACATCTTCAAGAGTTGGAGCAGGAGTAGACGAGGGACTTGGTAGAGTAGGCACAGGGCACGGTACAGGCACAGTACTGGACTTCTGTCTCCTTCTGTAGACTTGGAGCTCCTTTTCCATTGTCTGCTGCTCCCCCTGTTTAACATATGTATCTTCTTCTGTATCGAAGTCACTGCTTTCTCCCCCTTTCGTACGTTTTCTACCCATGGGACCGATCCGACTACCACAGATCGGCTTATTTTCTCCCCCTCACATCTAACACCCTCTGTGTTAGGTGTGTCACCAAACGCCGAACCGTCATCCGAAGCATAATATGGTTCCAGTTCTCTGAATGTAACGTCCATGCTTACAAACATCTTCCGCTCAACTGGGCTCCAACATGCGTATCCCTTCTGAGTTGCGTGTACCCGACAAAGACACATTTAACCGCTCTAGGATCCAGTTTGCCAACGCATGGCCTATTATCTTGGACAAAACATACACATCCAAATATTTTCGGTGGAACAGTGTACGTGGTTGCACCAGTAAGCATCTCCAACGGTGTCTTCCAGTCCAATACCTGAGATGGCATTATGTTGATGAGATAAGAGGCCGTTAACACCGCCTGCCCCCATAAGTGTTTCGGGACATTCATAGCCAGCATCATCGTCCGTGCGACCTCCAGCAGGTGTCTGTTCTTCCGTTCGGCCACACCATTTTGTGCCGGTGTGTAGGCACATGAAGTTTGGTGTAGTATTCCATGAGTGGATAAATACTCAGCAACCTGCTTATTTGTATACTCCGTTCTATTGTCAGACCGTAAGCACTTAATTTTAGTACCATATTGTGTTTCAACCCGGCGATGAAAGTCGCGAAACGCCTCAAAGACGTCACTTTTATTCTTAATAAGGTAGACCCATGTCACGCGAGTATGACAATCAATAAAAGTGACGAACCATCGAACCGTTAATACCAGTTGTAGGACAAGGGCCCCATACGTCCGAATGTATCATATCAAATGCAGCTGAACTTCGATGTCCTGAACTCACATACGTGCTTCTGGTATGTTTACCCAACTCACATGCATTACAAAATAACTTCTCTTTATTAGCCCTTTGGTATAAGGACGGATACATTCGACTAATAATTTTAAAAGAAGAATGACTGACACGTGGTGGTGGAGTAGCAATTCATCTTCTACACTGCGCCGTGAATCTTCAGGTGGTGTGTCTGCTACCAGAGATGCCAATGCGTTGTCCAGTCCAGTCCTGTCCAAGTACCACAGCCCTTATGCCTTGTGCCAGTCCCTAGTCGTCGTCCTGTCCCCTTCTCCTGAAAAGTTACCGTAGGAATGTCAAAGGAAACTGTATAGTTAAGATCAAGAATAATGGCAATAATAGAAAGAAGATTGACAGGAAAAGACGGAGCATGTAACACATTGGTGAGAGTGAGAGAAGGGGTTCATGCGACAGTGCCTTTACCCATGACAGGGCTGGAGTTACCATCAGCAGTCTGAATGCTCTCCGGCGTCGGTTGGTGAGTATAGTCCTGGAACTCACCGCGGGATCCCGTAACATGGCAAGATGTCCCAGAGTCCATAATCCAACCTGGTTGGTGGACAGCTACCGCAAGAGCACGCGCAGGAATACCTGTGCTGGTCTGGGCAAAGCAAGTGATGTGATCCTCCGAGAAAGATGACGTCCCATGACTGCCGTCCGAACCCAGCTTCGTGCTGCGTAACCTCGCGAGGAACTCCTTCTCAAGAGGGGTTAACTCAGCCAGGTGATGTTCGTCCCCTTCTTCCGTCAGATTTGCTTTGTGGCCGCCAGAATAATTTTCCCTTCTTCCAGCATAACCGCCTCTACCACCTCGACGTCCTCCGCGGTCCCGTCCACGATCACTCGACAGGGGTTTTGGACAAAATCTGATGTAATGTCCTGAGTCACCACAGTTGTGGCAAACACCGGCCACAAGGGAGGCTGATTGAAGGCGGCAAGGGCAGACTTGTCAACAGCGGCTTGCTCCCCGTGGAAAGAGCCCTTGTTGGACATCAATTTCAATCGAGCCTCTTCTTGTGCCATGGCAGCTATGGCTTCTTCCAAGGTTGGAAGCATGGGCTGTGCGAGGAGTACATTCCTTCTATGCTCAAACACAGGGTTAAGACCCTTCAAGAACTTCATCATCCGTTGTCGCGAAATATAATCCAAGAACTTTTGGAAATGTTTCGCAAATGCTGGTTCGACTTGTGCATCTTCCATCCCAAGAGGATCATAGTGATCCAGATCAGACCAGTATTTCTTCAACAGTGCAGCGTACTCAGAGATGGTACGGTCGTCCTGGGCACCCTATCAAGTTCATCCTGCAGTTGGAAGACCCGCATAGGATTGCCGGAGCCTGAGTACATATCCTTCAAAATCGCCATATATCAGCAGCAGCCTCCATTGCCTCTACATTGCCCACCTGGTCGGTCAAGGAGGCTGTCAACCATCCAGCTACAATTGTTGACAATTTTCCAAATAGCAAACTCCTTTGATGAGGGATCATCTGGCGCCGTGGTTTGGCCATTGACGTAGCCAACCAAGCCTCGTCCCTTGAGCGTCCGCAGTGCCTGCGTGACCATTTCAAGTAGTTGGACGTGCCTTCCAACTTCGACTCCAGCTTGTCCAGCTTTCCCATTTTGTAGGATGACGGATCCACATCAGTATGGATCACACGTGGGGTTGCCTCGGTTAATCTTTTGATAAAATATCATCAACCAAGGCCTTCATCTCTTCTGCTGTCAGTGTACCACTGATCGAATCCATGGCGTCTTCAACTGTGATTCGTCGTCGTCGTCGTCTTCGTCGGCTTCGTCGTCGTCGTCGTCTCGTCCTTGTCGTCTTCGTCTTTATGTAAAGTCTCCAACAGAGATCTTACGAATGCGCTGCTAACGTGGCCAACACTGGCGCACGCATGTAGATCCTAATTTGCAGATCGATAACGGAATACAAATAAAGTATTTAGTTCCGGAGGACGTAATCTAGGAACAGAAGGTGCAAATAAAGTATTTGACAGCCATCTGTCTTCGAATAATCGTCCACATAATCGCGCTCGCAAATTAGGATTTGTGGGGGGGGGGGGGGCTCGGCCGCAGATGTGGTCGAAAAAGAGAGGGGGGTGGGGGGGGCGTCGGGGGGGGGGGGGGGGGGGGGGGGGGGGGGGGGGGGGGTGGGGGGGGGGGGGGGGGGGGCGGGGGGGGGGGGGGGGGGTGGGGGGGGGGGGACGGGGGGGTCGGGGGGGGTGGGGGGGGCGGGGGGGGGGGGTCAGGCAGCAAGTGGGGGGGGGACGGACAGCAGGGGGGGCGTCGGGGGCGGGTCGGCTTGGGGGGGGGGCGGAGGGGGGGGGGGGCAGCAAGTTTGTCGTCGGCGGCAGGGGCGTCGGCGGCGGGGCCAGGGGTGGGCGTCGGGCGGGAGGAGGGGGGCGTCGGGGCGGGGGGGTTGGGAATTTTTTTTTTTTTTGTGTGGTTATGGCTCTGATACCATGTCGAGAATAATTGTTGTATTTTTATTGATTGGCTACTCCACTACTTATAGGGAGTCTAGCTCCTCTTCATACTACATTTTTTCAATGTGGGACTAATTCCCTTATTAGTTTTCAACAAGTATCAATAATATGGCGGTTTCGGATCGGAGTATCGGATTTTTTGGTATCGAAAACAAATAATTATTAATACATTATTAAAATTGTAGAAAAAAACTATTTTATATATTAATACTTATTAAAAATTTCGAAAAAAAACTATTTTATATATTTTGACTTAATTTTAAGTATTTTCTATATTGTCCCTTAGTAATTTTGGAACTAAATAAAATAGTAATCACCTTCGCCGGTTGGTTTACTTGCTATATAATTGTTCTTTCTTTTGCATGCTTTTTATAACCTTACTATGCTTTGACGACCTTACTTATTGATTTTTTTTGTTCAATTTTCTTTACGGATTTGACTGAAAAGAGAGGTATCGGTCGTATCGGATAGGGACATGCTAAATTGTATCGGATCGTTATCGGCCGATACGACAAAGTATGCTTTTAACACATTTCTTGTAGCCTCTTATATTCGTAGTGTCAAAAGTAAGTTTGAATCTGAGGCTTCTATAGTACTCAAGTAATGAACATAAAGCTTTCTTACTCACAACTAGTAACTGAAACAGTAGGGATCTGTGCTAATATGGCTGTACAGGATGTATGTTCATAGTGAAGGGGGTTGAGGAGCTTCGAGCATCCAATGAACAAGATAAAGGCGATGCCGCGGGTCGACAGTGAAGGAATCATGTGCGGGGCCAACTTCGGGGTCGATAAATACACCAGGATCAACAGCATGCCGAGGGTCGGAAGCTCCACTGACTGGACCGTGTGGGACGAATCGTGCCTGTGACGACGCTGAGTTGCTTAATGAATAATGCCCAGGGACCGAGTTGCTTAATGAATAATGCCATGGAGCTGCGGGACATCGATCGTCGTTTATGTTTCATCTTTTCCTTTTGGTTGAATTTTAAGTTCTCTAATCGGTGTCTTATTTAGTGTTTGGATGAATAACAAAGAAATTGTACAGTAGTTATGTTCTTTTATGTGCCAAACTATGGACGTCCCTTCTCTTCTTGAATGAATTATGAAATTCCAGCAAGCAGCACTGTGCAGCAGTGTTAAAACTATTGCACATCCCCCATTTCTCTTTGCTCTGAACGTACCAGTTTGAGCACAGATGTCCAAACTCCAACGTCTCAGAAATCGAGTCGGATACATCTGTTGATTTATAATCTTTGTTAGCTATTATTGTACCGTATCCTTAGCTATTATTGTACCATATCGTCTGGACTAAAGGAGGATGTCATTACTTGCTTTTATAAATGTACTCCGATTTCACATATTTTAAATTATCAATAAAATTAAAGTTCTTCCTGGATTTTTAAAAAACAAAAACAAAATAATTCTCTCTCCCCTCTTCCTCCACCCCCCCAACCTCAACCTGTAGCCTCACCGAAGGCCCTGGTCATGGGTTGGTTAACATGTTAGTCTTTTTTTGAAGGTTGAATTTTTAGCTTTGGAAAAGATAGTAGTCGCTTATGCGAAGCCAACGACTTCCTGTTGTTTAGCGAGCAATTTTTGTCATTGTTATGTCGGCATCGTCCCCTTTAGCAAGCGAATTTTTGTCGTCGTTCTCACCCTTGATTAGCGAGCGACTTCTTATCGTTGTTGTCCTCTCCGAATCAAGACGAAACGTCAATCGACATTGGCCATTGCTACCCAAAATTTCATTGCATCCATGGCCGGTGAAGATGGTGTTTAATCGCTCGTTGCTCCGATTATGGTACAATAGGACAACTCCAATTTTAATACTAGTATGTTGCTTGATGAGAAGAACTACATTTTGTGGGCTCCTCTCATTCAAACCAATATTGCTGGAAGGAAGAAAAGATCTTCGTGAGTCTATCAATGCTCCAAACCAGAATGATCTCAAGTACGATAATTGGTTCTACGAAGAACAAAAAAATTAAAAGATGGTTATTCTCATCAATGAATGACTGTGATTATGAAGCGTACATTCGGACAACTCCATATATATTGCTTGATTAGAAGAACTACGATTTGTAGGCTCCTCTATTTCATATCCATGTCATTGGAAGGAAGAAGATGCAATATCTTTGTGGGTCTATCAAGACTCCTAACGAGAATGATCCCATGTACAATAATTGGTTCTTTGAAGATTATAAAATTAAAATTGGTGTTTGTCATCAATGAAGACTACAATTATTAACGGTACATTCGTCTCCCTATTCGAAAGAAATTTCGACTCTCTTATGGCATATTTTGATTAAATGATCAAGTTCGGATATACACCTTATGCCTAAAAGTACCTTGTCTACAACATAATGATTGACCTATGGCAGCGTACTTTGGAGGGTTTTCTAGAGTTTGACTCTTCATTCAGACATGAAGATGTCGACTGCATCTTCATCATCAAAGGAGAATTGTTTCTTTGGAGGGTTTTCTAGAGTTTGACTCTTCATTCAGACATGAAGATCGACATGAAGACTACAATTATTAACTTCAGACATGAAGCTCCCGGATCTAAAGATTCAGAAGCTGGGGACAAGGACTACTAAGGCGATCTTCCTGGGGTATGCCGAGAAGAGTGATGCTCGGGATTCCTTGATATCGAGTCAAATCATATCATTGAATCTCGCGATGCTGAATTTTGAAGAAAAGTTTGCAAGGCACAAGAACATTGTTCTCGCGGACATTCCGAGAATAATGAGGGTGCGGAGCAGACAGAGATCTTTATCGAACCAGTAGTCCAAGATGGAGTTGTTGTCGAGGAGACACCAGCTGAACCAGAACTCGCTGAGCCGTCAACTAAGCGAGCGAGGAGGCCGAAAGACTTCGAGATGACTTCGTCACCTATCATGTGGAAGCAGATCCGCTTACCTATGATGAGGCGATGAAGACCAGAGATGCTATATTCTGGAAGGAAGCGATTGACAACGAGATTGACTCAATCACCTCCAATAACACATGGGTATTGGTCGACCTACCAGAAGGAGCAAGACCCATCGGATGCAAATGGATCTTCAAGAAGAAGATGAAAGCAGATGGAACCATTGACAAGTTCAAGGCCAGGCTAGTGGCCAAGGGGTTTGCTCAGAAGCAGGGGATCGACTACTTTGACACTTATGCTCCAGTAGCTCGGATGACAACTATCAGATTGTTAATTGCTTTAGCAGCAATACACAAGCTGGTGATACATCAGATGGATGTGAAAACGGCATTCCTTAATGGCGAGCTGACCGAAGAGATCTACATGCAACAACCAGAAGGTTTTGTCGTCAGAGGTCTGGAAGACAAAGTCTGCAAGTTGATGAAGTCTCTGTATGGTTTGAAGCAAGCTCCCAAAATGTGGCATGAGAAGTTTGACAAGGTGATAAGGTCAAATGGCTACAGGGTCAGTGAAATAGACAAGTGTGTCTATACGAAGTTTGCTGACGGAAGAGGAGTAATCGTTTGTCTACGTGGACGACATGCTAATCCTAGGTACGGATTTAATGCGTCACAGAGACAAAGAAATTCCTCTCGACCAAGTTCAGTATGAAGGACTTGGGGGATGCCGACGTAATCTTGGGGCTCAAGATCATCCGGACAGGCACTGGAATAGCGCTGTCACAGTCTCATTACATTGAGAAGATGCTCTCTCGCTACGGGTATCAAGATCTTCCTATTATTGATACACCGTACAGGAGTGATCTGAAACTGGAGCCAAATTCGAAGGAGAGCGTCAGGCAGTTGGAGTACGCTAGCGTCATCGGAAGTTTGATGTACGCTACTACTGCCACAAGGCCTGACATAGCCTTTGCAGTGGGAATATTGAGTCGATTTACGAGCAATCCAGGCGTAAAGCATTGGAAAGCTGTGAAGCGTGTTATGAGATATCTCAAGAAGACTCAGACATATGCACTATACTACAGCGCGGAGATCCGTCAGTAGTGGAAGGCTTCAGTGATGCTAGCTGGTGTTCAGAGGTGGAGAGCGAATATTCCACAGGTGGATATGTGTTCGCCATGGGTGGAGCTGCTATACGTGGAAGTCGAAGAAGCAGACTATGTTATCTCGCTCCTCCATGGAATCTGAATTCTTTGCATTGAACGCTGCAGCAGATGAAGCAGAGTGGCTTCGGGAGCTCATGTATGACCTTCCAATGGTTGGGGCTCAGATACCCGATTCCGATATACTGTGACAACCAGGCGGCCAGCAGCAGTGGCATCAAATGAACTCTAACGAAGGAAGAAGAGGACTGTGCGGTTGAAGCACAGAGCAGTGAACGATCTCATAAAAAGGGGCATCATTGCAGTGATCGATGTTCGGAGTCAGGAAAACTGGCGGATCCGTTCACGAAGGGTCTCAAGCGTCAGCTGGTCGAGGACACAGCAAGGAAGATGGGCTTGAAGGCATTCTAATATTGTGTCATTATAATCCTATCAATAAATTTTATGTTATGTGGTTCAAAGAGAAATCTACCAGATATCTAATTTTTTGATTCAAGGGAGGACTATTGACTGGAAAAATATTAGTTAACAGTGGGCACTTGTTCTGCGGAACATGTAAGGGTTTCGGACCCAGAACCACTGTTGTCTACTATGAATTTTCTACGGAAAATTGATCCTGTGAGAAGGATGGCATAATGCCTTAATGAGTTCTCAGACTGAGTGAAGGTCTGTTATGCTTTACAGGAAGCATGGTGGCGCAACAACCACAAAGGAGTGTTACAACTCCATGCTACAGTGGGGTGACTCCACCATGAGGTTCCCAGGTAGGGGTAATGCCTCGGCTTTGTTAGCCAAGTTACAGACGGCGTAGCACCGCATATAGGCAGGTAGCCTAATGTTGCATAATCGTAATAAAGAGATGTAGGCAGCACTACAAAGAGGCCGGTGTCCTCATGTTACAGTGGCATGACACCACGATGAGGTACCCAGGTAGGGGTAAAGCCTCGGCTTTGCAAGCCATGTCATAGTGGCGTAACACCACAAGGGAGCGCAAGGCTTCACGCTGGGTAGTTTGGCACTACAAAGAGGCTTGAGACCTCATGCTACAGTAGTATGACACTACGATGAGGTTCCCAGGTAGGGGTAATGCCTTGGCTTTGTCAGCCATGTCATAGCGGCGTAGCACCGCAAAGAAGCGCAATGCTTCATGCCAATGACTCTTTATATAGAACTCACCTATAGTGTATGGACAGAGATATCAGGCCGTCTCTTGAGGGTAAACTTGTAGACGCCCAAAAATTATACACTGAAACCAGGCTGGCACAAGGCCTTCAATGTGCAGCCAGAAGCACAGTTGATGTCACTATGTGAGTAGGAAGAATTGCAGTTTGGTGCAGAATTCAAGGCTTAGTCCATTCTTGTATCATGCTGTTATTTAACCTATGCGGGAAGATTCAAGTCGTAGCGACATCTCTCCTAATGCATGATGGACAATCACTGTGGGGAACGCTCAACCCATATATTGAGATATGTGGGGGATTGTTGGTGTTTTTGCCTTTGGACTAAAAAATAGTCCCACATCGGCTACACCAAATGGTGAGTATCTCAATAATGCATTGCTTGTGTTGAGGTGTGCACATGAGGTGTAGTGGGGCACAAGTTTGTGCCATGTGGAAGTATTTTCCTAGAAGGAAAAAAGGATTAAATCCAACAAGGATGCAAGTTAATTTTGTTGTGCGGACTCGGACTCGGACGCGGACTCCAAGATGTCTCGTGCATGCACGGGAGGGTTCGGGGGTAGGCGTGGACTGGCACACTTCTATGCTGATTGTGGGATGATCTAAAATATCAAACTCTATTTTTGAGTATTGGTATTTTAGTCCCACATCGGATAGGAGAAGAGGTGAAGTCTCAACTCCACTCTATAAATAGAGCCCCTTGGCCTCCTTTGAAAGATGCACCAAGAAGAGAGTTGAGGGAGTCTGTTAAGTCCAGGAAGCCGTTCAAGTCTCAAATATTGACTTACGAGCGTTCCAGAAGTTCTCCTGAACTTGCTGGTTCCTGGGAGCTTATCCGTACTGCGGGTATAGCTTTGAGCGCCGGTGTTCAACACCCCAGCGAGATCCGCTCTTCTTCTTCCTTCCTCTTTCTGTTGCCTTCGAGAATCTGAGACTCAACTGTTGTTGATCATCTCTTGTTGCCTTCGAGAAACCGCTATTGCAAACGCGATTCGATTTTTTTTTATTTAATCGTTTAGGCTACGCAATCAGCATTATTTGCATCTCTTTTTTAGGGATTGCAACTGCATTATTTGCATCTCTTTTTAGGGATTGTAACTGCATTCTTTGCATCTCTTCTTAGGGATTGCAACTGAGTTTTTCCATCGATTGTTTGCAAATAGACTAACAGAGTCAAGTCCCAAATCCAGAGAAAATCTGTGTCAAGAAAGACACAATAGGTCTTAGAAAGTATTCTAAACTTTACCTTATGAAACTATATTGATAATATATTGCTAGACTCCAATGTACTCCTAAAATCACTTAGCCCTATTTAATAGGTTTCTATTTTATTACTTAACCCAACTCTATTTATTACTGAAATCCTAGCTTATTTCTATTTAATCTATTTCCTCACCTACCTGTGTACAATTAGTCAACCACTAGTTACTCTACTCCAGTCCCTATTCTCTGTTTCAGCCTACTATTATAAATCCCCTACGGAAGCCCAGTCCACTAAGTCCCTTAGAAATCATCCTCAAAGGCAACTTACAAACTAACCCATCAGTTACACCTCTTATCACAGGCTTGGCCAGGGCCGGCCCTAAGTTAATGGGGGCCCTAGACAAATTTTTAAAATGGGACCCATATATAATATAAAAAAATTGAACTAAAAAATTATACAGCCAAGACTAGAACCTAAGATCTCTTGTGTACAAGTATAACAAACTACCACTGCACCACAAATGTTTTGTGATAAAGAATGATCATATTATATATTAGTTCTATTTTCAATATAAGATTACTAATATATATATACATTTAAATTAATATTTTGGGCCCCCAAATTTCATGGGGCCCTGGGCGGTCGTCCTGGCCGCCCTGGGCCAGGGCCGGCCCTGGGCTTGGCCTATAATCCATTTACTCGAACTGATTAGAAACCTATTCAAGACTTAAACGATTGGCCTTCCTAGCTATGGCCACACAAGCTGAACTCTACTAAACTTGTTAGTCCCAAAGTCCAACCATATATTTACTAGGAAAAAGTATGGAAAGAAAGATTAATAAGCAGAAAGAAAGCGAACTGTTAGGGACCGGCCGTTGGGTATTTCTGCAAGGTTAATAAGCAGAAGTCCTCATCAGTCTAGGATGTCATTAGTCTCACCTGCAACGTATCCAGTCAGGAAAAAAGTACAATCCAGACAAGAAATACTATACAAAGTAATCTGAAATGCACAAATAATGATATAGACTAACCTGCAATATGAAAAAGTACAGGAACTGAAATAATGAATAAGACAATCAATGCAATGGTGAATTTGAAATATTATTCCAATGTGTGACCGGCTGGAAACCATAATATCACAATAAGGTACGGCTTAATCGTATATGAGGTGTACGATAAGGCTATCCACAATAATCTAGCTAAGGGGTGTGGTCACACACTAGACAATATTTTTCAAATCCCTGCAAGACAATCAATGAGACACAATACGATCAGTATGGCACAATACAATCGTGTCAATCTCGTGTCCAACATGAGAACAAAACAAGACATAATTACAAAATAAAGTTAAAGTTGGTGTACTTGCCTAGATTTGTCATAGAGTTGTCACGACCCGCACCCGCTTTTCTGACGCGAGCTCGTGAGCAAGCCAGCTACGTATCGAGCGGACTCCAGCCCAACCCAAATACGTAAACGCTGTCTGGACTATGTAATGGGTCTATCATGGCAAGGCAACACTATATCTCAAACCACAATAAGAATATGAAACTTGAATAAACACTATGGATCGTGGTCTGTAGCCCATTAGCATACATGTCCGATTAGACTCCAAGAATTAACATGAGTCTATAAAGTAAGCTAACAAGCATAGTATATCATGATAAGGAATGAAAGTACGAATGGATAATAAGCGTAATATCAATATACCTGGATCCTGCAAGTGTATCACAAACATCTACCATCCTGCTCTGCTAACTAACTCCATCCAATCGCTAAACCTGAAGATCATCAGGTCCTCAGGAGACATAGCAAGATACATAAAACATGCATATCTAACAGTTCTATCATGCATAAGAATAAACAGGAAATGAACAGAAACTGACAAGTGGCTACTGACATGTGACTATGAACACGGATACGGGAAACAACTACGCATAAATGAACTGCTGAAAGATAACTGGTGAACAAAAGATCAAAAGATATCAAACCCTTGTCCCGAGTGTGGACTCGATAGTTTGAACTAAACACTAACCCTCGTCCCGAATGTGGACTCGCAGGTTAGTTCACGACAAACACCCTCGCCCCGAGTGTGGACTTACATGTACAAACAGATCAAGACAAACATCCTCGCTCTGAGTGTGGACTTGCAGGTGCAAACGTTCAACCCTCGCCCCGATTGTGGACTCGCAGGTTGAGAAAAAAAACATGAATTAGTAGTTCAGTTACACGCACTCACTCCATGACACGATACGACTCAGTCAAGGTACATGTGACGACCCGGTACAACTCAGTCAAGATACATATAGGACAACTCTCGTATAGTCTATAATGTCAAACTCTGGACAACGACGGTATATAGACGTGACAATAACTAATATACATGATAAGAAGAAAAGCATACCAATCAAATCAATCCAACTAACTGATGAAATATAACTAATAGATAAAGAAATAAGCATGCACTAAACTGTAGAGGGAGGCAAGGTATACTTGCCCGGTGGTAGCACGAAGAACCAACAATATACAATCAACTGGTAAGCCATAAAGTCCAAATCTCACAACTGTCTCCAAAAGCTCTTTGTTGAACCAGTCACACAAAGCAATGGTGGAGGTGTTCCCAAGTGCAGCTTTTTGAATTGGAAGGTGTTCGGTCCTTGGTTCAACAGGTAGGCAACTACAGAAAAGGGTCGACCGTTGGAGAACGAAGGATGCCAGAAGCTTGTTGGTCAACGCTCGCAACCACGACTTTGTCGGCCTGGACTACAACAGAGAGGGGCAGGGTTTCAGGGCGAGTCTGGTTTACTGTTGACGGTAGTAGAATTTGAAGCATTCGTAGTGAGGCACACCGCGGCGATGAACTTGGCCTGTCCGACTTGGATGTGATCGAGTGGTTGGTTCATCTTTGCACCGACCGAAGATCGCACGGAGGCATCGCAAGGTTCGGTAGGGAGGCTCATGACGGTCTTCATTCCTGCAGGATGTCGCCAATGGTGGCTGTGGCTCTGACGGTTGCAGTTGCTCGGAGTCTTCGGGGCGGCGCGCTTTCATCGCAGAGTTACGCGAGGGACGCGGCTAAACGTCGACGCGGTACCCCGACGGGGCGACTGGCTGCAGGCGAGGTTTGGAACAATAAGCTAAGGTCCAGGTCAGTCTTGGCACTGAGTTCTAGAAGCAGAGACATGGAGTCCGGTTAAGCGAGGCTTGTTAGGGATTTAGCAAGGCTCTGTGTCCTCGGGAGCTCGACACGTCATGGTGAGTTGGCTGATGACCGGCGCAGGAGCGACTAGCTCGGATGATCGAGTACTTCGCGCATGGGTTGTCGACAAAACTCGACGTTGGTCGATTGTTGGGTAGGGCAGAGCAAATGGTCGGTTCGGTTCAGACCGAACCGTTAATTCTCAAACCGACCATGGACCGAACCTAAATATTTGAAAACCGACCCGAACCGGTGTAGTTGAAAACCGATCCGATCCGAACCGTTCTTAATCGGTTCGGTTTGTTCGGTTAATTCGGTTCTTGGGCCCAGATTTGAATGGGCCGGTTTATGGGCCAAATATGCACATTAAACCTAAAAAATTAATTTATGTAGACAAATTTTCAGTAATATACAGTAATTTCCAGAGTCATATACAAATTTCCAGAGTTCATATACAATATTCACAAATGTACAAGTTTCCAGAGTTCATATACAAATTAATTTATGTACAAATGCCATTAGTTTTCACAAATATTCAGCTCCAGAGTTCATATACAAATTTTCACAAATGTACAATTTTCCAGGACTTCCACACTCCACAGTTCATAAATATCCAAGACTTCCACAGTTCATAAATTTCCAGGACTTCCCACAGTTCACAAATTTCCAGGACTTCCACAGTTCATAAATTTCCAGGACTTCCAGAGTTCAAATGTCCTGCACCCAAAAAAAAGGGAAAAAAAAAGGAAAAAAAATGTGGCTCAGATGGCTTATTTATGCATCATAGTATGATGCCATGTAGTATCAATTACACTTTCTCAAGCCTTAATCATCATTGCCACTTTCTAAGTAAATATGTTAGTAAAATTTTAAAGAATAAACAATAAACAAACTGGCATTAATAAATAAACAAGCCATCATCATCAATGGTTGCCTCATCATGTCTGCAGATTTCTCAACAATGGCTGCAACGAGTGCCTCGCCATTGCAAGCATTTATATAATGCCTCGCCAGAGTCCTCATTCCTCAATGGCTGCAATAATTTACTCTGCAGTCTGCACACTGCATTCATACTGTACAGGCTACAGAAAAGAAAGACTGCAAAGTAAAAAGTCAAGAAGTCCCAGATTATATACCACCATCATCAATAGAGTAGCAGTAACATAGAGCATAAAGGACAGTCACAGAAAGAGAGTCATAGAACATAGAAAATGTAGAAGAAATGTAACAAGTCTAAGAGTAGCAGTAACAAATAGAGTAGCAGTAAAGGACAGTCACAGAAAGAGAGTCATAGACTCATAGGACTTTCTGTTCTTGCTATACCACCATTATATACCACCATCATCAATAGAGTAGCAGTAACATAGAGCATAAAGGACACTCTAAGAGTAGCAGTAACAAATAGCAAGAACAGAAAGCCCCACAGAATAAATGTAACAAGTCCAGAACCAGAAGTCCCTAAGTGACTAATTCCCAGTAGCAGTAACAAATAGCAAGAACAGAAAGCCCCACAGAAAGACAGTAATAGAACATAGAGTAGCAGTAACAAATAGCAAGAACAGAAAGCCCCCCAGAATAAATGTAACAAGTCCAGAAGTCCCTAAGTCCCACTCCCAGATTACCATCATCAATAGAGTCCCAGATTATACCACCATCATCAAAATGTAACAAGTCCAGAAGTCCCAGGAAAGTAAAAAAAGTACAGTACAGGCTACAGACAGAAAGCCCCACAGAAAGTCAGCACAGGCTACAGAAAGCCCCAGAAAGTCAGCAAGTCCCCAATATTACAAAATACTAATGTGACACCAAGTCCAACTCCAAAATATAGCAAGAACAAAAAGTCAGCAGTAACAAAGTTATAACAAAGTCCATCAAACCTTGCTTGTCGACGTTGATTCCACCGTTAAGTTACTCAAATCTAAATGAAAGAAGCAATGAAATAAGTTATAACAAAAAAACATTATATACGAAAGTAATGCAATAAAATTCAAAATCAAACATATTACCCATTTCCACTTTGTACACGTCTTCGAAGTCCTCTTCAATAATAGATACTATGGGTCGATCGGATGGCCCCCGGAACCAATCTTGACAACAAATAAGGGCTTGAACAATTTTTGGAGTCAATGAACTCCTATACTCATCAAGGACACGACCACCGGTACTAAAAGCGGACTCAGACGCCACGGTAGATATGGGAACGGCCAACACATCCCGAGCCATCTTTGAAAGGATAGGAAAACGAGGAGAATTAAGCTTCCACCAACCCAATATATCAAATCATCATCATCTTCTTCTTCATCTACGATACTCTCTTCTAGATAACGATCGAGCTCCGACTTTGAATCACCACCACCCAACTCCATCTTGTGTTTCTTGAATTGGGCTTTCATGAACTTTTTCAATTGCAACGGTTGATTTTCGGTAGAAGGTTCAACTCTTTCAATGGTAGCACTAGCACCACCACTTTGAGAAGCACTCATACTTTTGTACTCATTGAACAAAGATGAGGCAACAACTTTCACTTTACTTTTAATGGAATTGCTCTTCTCCGGACCATAGATGATCAAGAGCATACTCCACATACTCCAACTTATGTCGGGATCAAGAATTGGTGCAATAAATATCACCATATTCATCTTCTCTATATCCCCCCAATATTTTCATACTTCTCTCCATTTTATCGGCCATGATAGTCAAGTCAAAGTCGTCACTATTCTTGGAAGTGCGCAAAAGAATGTCAATTGATGTGATTTCATCAAAAAAATTATTACATGTGACATACAAAGAACCTGAGACACGCTTGGTAAGCTCATAGAAGTGTTGAAGAAAAGTGCAAAGTCTTCTTGTGTTAGCCCAATCATCTTCATTTGGGTACCCACCATTCTCCGTTAGCTCCGCTTTAAACCACGGATCTAAAGAAGTAAACCTCTCAAAGGCCGTTTCAAATCTTTGTGCAGTCTCCAACATAACAAAAGTAGAGTTCCAACGTGTGCTAACATCAAGACATAATAATTTCTTGCTTTGGATCTTCTCGGCTTCAACACACTCCCTAAATTTTTGAAACCTACTAGGAGAATGTCTCACATACCGTACCGCATTCCTAACACGAGTAACCGAAGAAGACATCAATTTCAAACCATCCACCACCACGAGATTGATGATATGTGCAATACACCGCATGTGCAAGTATTTGCAATGTAGAATGCTATTTCCCCAATTCTGGATCTTCTTGCTCAAGTAAGAAATAGCTACATCATTTGAACTTGCATTATCAACGGTGATAGTGAATACCTTGTCAATACCCCATTCAAGCAAACATTTTTCTACCGCTTTCCCGATGTCCTCACCTTTGTGACTAAAGATTGGACAAAAGTTGATTATTTTTTTCTTTAGTTCCCACTCTTCATTAATGTAATGTGCCGTAAGACACTATAATTGACCTTTTGTACCGAAGTCCACGTATCCGTTGTAAGACATACCCTTTGCTTAGACTCCTTCAAGTATGCTTTGAACTTACTCTTCTCAAGAGAGTAAATTTCATAACAATCTCGTGCCACAGTCCATCTTGATGGAATACGAAAGATAGGACATGCAACACTCATGAAGTTTCTAAATCCTTCGCCCTCAACAAACCGAAACGGAAGCTCATCAAGGATTACCATACGTGTCAAAGCCTTCCTCACCTCCTCTTGATTAAATCTCCAACTAGTAAGAGTTTTATCCGTGCCCTTCGCATTTGATTGCAAGTTGAGTATAGATTGATTTGGATCACGATTTCTTGGATTTACCGGACATTGATTCCAATGATTTTTTACATTGCTTGTACCATTTAATTTACTATGACAATGGTATTCTTTCAAACAATGCTTACAACTAGCTTTAGGACGGCCTTCCGCATCCACAAACTTATTAAAATCTATCCAAAATGGTGCTCGTTGCTTCATAGGTTTTCTATGAACCCCAAGCCTTGAATTTGGATTAGAAATTGGCTCATTTGTGGCTTGCGAACTAGTTGGTGGTTGAGGAGGATCTTCTTGCGACATCTAAAATATAAAATTTGTGGCTTTCAAAATTTGAACAATATAAAACAAATTTCAGTAAAGAAATACGCACATTGCATGAATATGATGTTGCCATTGATTGGTTTCGTGCGTGCAACCTAGTAAACATCACAAAATGTGATTTTACTTGCAAAAAGCCCAAATCCTAGTGCTAACTACTACGTGTTAATTAATTGCTAACAAAAAAACTAATTTGCTTAACCATAAAACATTTTATGCGCATAAAACGAAGACAAAAAAACATGCACATGTTCTGGACATTACGAAAACAGAAACAACTCAAGCATTTTTTTTTTCAATGCAAGCAAGCAATTTTTTCCCTGCAAGCACTTTCTTTCATGCAAGCATTTCTTCCCTGCAAGCAAGCAATTTTTTTCCTGCAAGCAATTTCTTCCCTGCAAGCAATTTCTTCCCAAACATTTCTTCCAGAAAATAACAAACATTTTTTCCCAAGTGTTCACAGAATCACAGAGTCTAAGTGTGTGGAGTAATTTTGTACCAGAGTCTAAGTGTTCACAGAATCACAGAATCACAGAGTCTAAGTGTAGTGTTCACAGAATCACACAGTCTAAGTGTAATTTTTCCCTCCCAGTATGAAATTTTTTTCTAAACAAGAAAAAACAAGAAAGTTAAAGAGAGAATATGGTATTATACCAGTATTTATTTCGTGTTCACTCCAATATGCGGAAATCCGAGAGATCGAGCCTCCTAAAGCGAGAATATGGTCCAAAAGAAATAGATCTGCACAACAAAAAATTAATAAAAATTATAAACAGAAATATAACTAAAATTCTTTGAGTAGATCTAAGTAAAATACTTTACCTGTAGATGTAGCTCAGATCTGTCCACTCCGACCTGTAGGAACCCTAGTTTCCAGTGGAGAATCAGAGTCTCAGAGAGCAAACCCTAGTTTTAGGAGCGAAAATAGTAGGGGATCGCTCGGGAGGGAGAGCAAACCCTAGTTTTTAGGAGCGGGAACAGAGGGGATCGCTCGTAGGGGTGAGCAAACCCTAGTTTTTAGGAGCGGGAACAGAGGGGATCGCTCAGGGGTGAGCAAACCCTAGTTTTTAGGAGCGGGAACAGAGGGGATCGCTCGTAGGGTGAGCAAACCCTAGTTTTTAGGAGCGGGAGGGAGGGGATCGCTCGTAGGGTGAGCAACCCTAGTTTTTAGGAGCGGGAGGGGAGAGCAAGCTGCAAACCCTAGTTTTTAGGAGCGGGAAGAGTAGAGAAGGGGATCGCCGGTCGCTCGGGGGGGGGGGGGAGCAAAACAAACGCCGGTCGCTCGGGGGAGGAGAGCAAGCTGCAAACCCTAGATTTTATTAGGGTCGGCTGAAAATGAGGGGAGGAGAGAGAAAAACAAACGCTGGTGGATATATATCCATCCGAGGGCAAATTGGTAATTGCCCAATACTAATTCGCGTTTTCGGATCGGTTCGGGTCAAAAAACCCAAACCCGAGATCCGATCCGAAACCCGATTTTCTTAAATCTCAGAACCGTTAACCGACCGTTTGATTCCAAACCCGATCCGTTTGGCTATATCGGATCGGATCGGTTCGTTTTCGGATGAAACCCGATTTATGCTCACCCCTGCCAAGATTCACATAAGAAGTACTATTTTTGCTTGCTAGGGGATGTTGTTTCACTATTGTGAATTCATATAAGGAATGCATGGTGGGCTTAAAGGTGAAATGATGCAAGTAGTAGTCTGTGCGTATGGGTTAGGTGGTTGTGCATCATTCAGTAAGAAGGAAGATGGATTAGTATGTTTTGTGGGCTGGAATATTTAGTTCTCTCTAGAAACAAATTTTTTCTAAAATATTATAGTTTGCTAGTATAAATAAATGGGCCCAGTAACTTTTATTATTACCATCCATAGTAGTATATCTTTTGAATAATTTCATATTGATAAGATTATTAAATTGTATAATATTTTATAGCAAGTGACTTATGAAATGTTTTACCATATCTATATATTGCTAGTACAATTTGGTTAAAACACTATTTAGATAATATTGTACTAACAATAATTTGTAAAAGTTTAGCTAGAAAGTATTTCCTAAACTTGAATGATTTTGCTTATTTTTTGGATTTAATCTATGATATATATTAGCTAGTTAATTTGGAGGTAAAGAATAACTAGCAGATAATTGTTTAGTAATGATAAGTTAGTGTCATCACTTTGATTTTGATATTCCAAAAACATTGAATCAGGTGGACTTTGAGATTGCGATCTCTCTATTCTGATCTTCCAGAGCAAGGCAAGTACACTGACTCGAACCCTTTACTCTGTACTTCTGTCTTGCTTCATGTTCTCATATTGACACGTTGTACACACGACTGTTCATTGTTCATTGTTCATCGTTCATCGTTCATAGTTCATTGTTCTTACTTGTACATTGGGGTGGAGAAATACTACAGATATGTGACCAATCCTATTTTAGCTAGGCATTGACTAATAGCTTAGGTCTCA